>NW_019167926.1:4142622-4553397 GCF_002303985.1 Durio zibethinus | reverse complement strand
GCCAAACCTACAAAATTTTAAAAACAAAAAACCAGATAAAAAATAAAAATTGATGCCAAAATGGATCTTACTTAAGGTCCATTTAAATGAATGATTGATGGTGAGATTAAAAATAATAATGGAAGTGAAATTAAATTTATAGGTGATAATTAACATAAGTGGTAATATATATGCTTAGATGGCAAACGTAACAATAGCGATGAATAAAGTGTAATGAAAAAAATGATATTAAGGATATAGATTAAAACTTATATATAATAAAATTTATAATAAATATTTGATATTTTTTAAAATTAATAAATAACTAAAAAGTATTAAATTATTTTATATCAAATAATATTTTATTAATAAGTTAAAATTAGTAAAATTATATTTATATAAAAATAATATTTTTAGTATTAATGTATATATATTAATATTATATTTAACATTTAAAATCTTAAATTTTTATTTAATAAATACTGAAATATTTTTTAGATTAAAAAAAATATATTAAGGCTGAAAAAATGTTGAAATTGTTAGAGTTTTAAAATTAGGGCATTTTAAAAAATATATTAATTAAGAGGGATAAAATTTGTTTCAATTTAGGGTTATACTACTTCACTGGACCATTCTTCCTCCAATGAAATTAACTCTTTTTATACGGGTCAAATGATCCAATCGCCACCATTACTTTAATATCTAAATTCTTATTAATAATAAAATTAAAATAAAAAGTAACTTAAACGTACTGAATTGATAGTTTAATGAAATCCAAATGAATTCAAATGAATCCTTAAATTTTTAACAAAACGACGGACAATTGGTAGTTGGAAACCCCATTCACATATGTGCAAAATCAACACATGGCCCATGTGCGCATGCATCTATAAAGTGCCACGCGGCACTCTGATAATCAGAGCAGAGCAACGGCACGGCCTGCCTCTGGCGCTCCGATCCTTTGCTCGCTTCCGTATGTGCCTTCAATTATATACTCCCAATAGGATATAACATTCCATGGTAATGCAGAATTCCAACAATTTCAAGTCAAATATAAGGTGTTAGACAATATATAACAAAAAGTCATTTTTTTCAAGTAATAACAGTGCCTCCTAAGCGCTTTGTCACATTATTAGAGGACGGATAATTCGATCAGCCCTTTAACACTTGTTAAGCCTAATATGAAGCCTAGCTAAGCTAGTTAGGCCCCACAGGCCACGAGGCAGCGCCAAAGTGAGCACATGAACCATGCGAGATGTGACTTATCCAAGAATAGACATCAGATATAGTACATCTTAAAAGGGAAACCAAAGGCAGAGGTAATCGTGCTCCTGGCAAAACATTTAATTGCAGCCAAGAGTTATTACTACTTTACTCCGTTTACTGTATAATTTTGGAGTACAAAAGGAAATTATACTATTTTGGTGGTGGCGATGGTGGTCCTCACTCCAGAGCTCAGACCATCCATCCAGGATCTCTTCAGTTTCATTTGACCACAACGTAATTTCGTCGCCTTAGGACCACACAAATTTCATTATTTCATTTCGGTCTTTCTCTAAACCAGGGACAGATACAAAGAAGATAGAATCCTTAATTTCTTATACAAGAAAAATTAGCCGATCCACCAACTCTTGACCCCAACTGTCGGCATCGCATTATTCCATGTGGGTTTTTTTTTTTTTGTTTTTTCCAATACAAATTCTTAAATCTCTCGTTACTAGTTACCATCCTCAGGCATTTCTGAGAAATTCATGCATTTTAAGGTTAATTTCATTTAAATCCTTTAACAGAGTTCCTTCTTAATTGTAACAAACGTGGTATATGATTAACGCTGTCTTGAGTCCTGACTTGATTAGTACTGTTTGTTTTACTGTCAATCGGGGGAAGAAAAATGTACAAGTAAAAACAATAATAGTAATAGAAGTAATAATTGAAACAAGTTCATATAAGGAGTATATTATAATGGTTATGTCCCTATCTCCGCCCTCAATCTCCCAATACCCTTGGTGTAGAGGTCTTTCAAAGGTCAGTCCATTGCGTCCAATCATCTTTGCCGATTAATATAAATTAGTGTGAATGTGCAAATATCATGCGCGTCCTTCCGCCCTTGTTTCCTGCTTAAATGTCTACTGCTCCTGCTCTACTTGCTTTCTATAAATAGAAGCTAGTCTCATTCATCTGCAAGTGTAAACCCTGGCCTTCTCTCTCTCTCCTCTTCCCTCTCTGTTAGAGCAAACCCAAAAAAAAAACTTCATTTGAGTTCCAGAAAGAAAGAAGATGGAGGACTCCCTTACCCTTTCTTTGACTCTAAAAGTGATCTCTACTCTTGCTCTTACGGGAGTGGTTTGCTTCTTGGTTCATCTCTATTATACCATGTGGTTCATGTCGGAAAGGCTGAGGAGGAAGCTATGGGTGCAGGGTATCAAAGGTCCATCACCTACATTTATATACGGTAACCTGCCAGAGATGCAGAAGATCCAATTGAAAAGCGTCAGGTCGACTCCTAATAATGCTGAAATTGTTGCGCACGACTATACTTCTTCTCTCTTCCCATATTTCGTGCAGTGGAGAAAGGAATACGGTAACACCCTTCCTTCCAGAACATGTTCTTTCTTTTACTTAATTATGTTCATCATCTTTACTCACTACAACTTAATTAATTTCTTCAATATTACTTAACTACTTCTATGCTGAATATATAAATGAATAAACATACTCTACAAGAGATCAAATCATTCGCTATATATATATATATGTATCTATCTAGGTAACTCTTATTTTGTTTGTCTCGGGTCTATTTGTTGTAGCCAGAAATCAATGACTGAAATGTTTCTGCAATTTGTTCATACTTAGACGCTCCTTTTACAACTCTGCCGTTCTCTTATATCACTGTACCATTGCCTTATCATATGCTACACCATATTGTATCCATCATTCCTTTTTCTTTAATTTGCAATTTCGTTTTCAAAAAATCTGTGTCAAAATAGAACGGAAACAGGCTACTGATGTAATGTGCTCATAGCATCACTACCTTAAATCTAATTTCCTTTCTCAGGAGCTTACAATTACTATACGATATCCGATGAAAAGCTTTCTCTCATGATTTTTTTATTGGATAATCTGACTTTTAAGAGCTAACACCATGGGATCTCTGAATTGAATATTGCGGGAAGGAAAGCCAACACTATTTAATTTAAAGAAAATAGCAGCCAAGACCAACTTCAGACAAGCAACTTTCATCGGCTACTCCAAAGTTGGTAACTTGAACTATAGAAAACAAATTGTTTTATGTTTATGACATGAATGAACTAGACAGGGTGGGTGACAAGGACTTGAAGTAGTGTTATATATTTTTATGATTGGGACTACTCATAAGATATTTAATCTTTTCTGCAATATTAGTATTTGAAAGGAGCCTATGGTAATTGGTCTAAGTCCTTACGGCCAAGCCACGAATCTGATCATAGCATTAATCTTCTGGAATTTGAACTGCCACGAATAGAGCTGGCATTGCTGGGGTAGACGCGGATTTTCAGTCAACTCTGTGTTTCAGACGTGACCCCATTCATTAATAATTAAATTCTCCGGCCGCTTCGCAACAAAATATCAAAATCCAACACATGTATTTGTTTGGTCAACCAGTCAGAACACATTTGCGACCCCATAACATCGTTGGCCTCCTTTTTTTTTCCTTTTGCTTTATAATTTTTGTCCATCCATAGTATACGTGGCGCGTGTAAAAGATAGGAAATTTCTTTCTGCTCATTCACAAATTTACATATTGATTATCTAAAAAAAATGAATATCAATCAAGCTAAATTTGTATTTCTGAAAAAATGCAGGTCCGATATACACGTATTCAACAGGGACAAGGCAGCACTTATATGTGAACCAGCCAGAGCTAGTGAAGGAAATGAACCAATGCATTAGTTTGAAATTTGGTAAGCCTTCTTATATAACTAAGAGACTGGCACCATTGCTCGGCAATGGCATTTTGAGATCCAATGGCCTCGTTTGGGCACAGCAGAGGAAAATCGTTGCACCCGAGTTCTTCACGGACAAGGTCAAGGTAAGTGTGTCGGAACACTAAAAATAATTCACGTGCACGCTGCAATGATGAATCAATGCATTTAAAAATCTTGAGCGTATCTATTCTAATGCAAACCCCTTTTGAAACCTGAATTGGCTAATTAAGCAGCTGATGGTGGGGCTAATGGTGGAGTCGATACAACCTCTTGTAAGAAAATGGGAGGACTGCATTGAGGCACAAAATGGTCTGATGGCGGACATTAGAGTGGATGAGGATTTGAGGGGCTTCTCGGCAGATGTCATCGCTAGAGCTTGTTTTGGGAGCTCGTATTCTAAAGGCAAAGAGATTTTTTCCAAGCTTAGGAAACTTCAAACAGCCATTTCCAGGCAAAGCTTCCTTATCGCAGTTCCTGGCTATGGGTACGTTATGTGCTTTTTCCTCGTCTGTTGATGAGTTTCAGATAAGTCATCAGTCAAATTATACACACGCACACATCTATATTAGAGTCGGCTTTCTTCCAAGTTTTCATTACCTTCGCTTCTAAAGAAAGCCACATTCTTTGGAATTAATGACGTACGTCTCTAATTTGCTACGGACCTTCGACCACGGAATGATCGTTACCTGGCGCTCAGCTAAACTTTAGTATGTCTTGCTATTTGATACTAGTCTCCATTTGAATGCCTTATTTCATAAGGAGGCAGGCAGGGCAGCAGACACTGACAATAAAGAATTTACCTTTGATTCCTCTTTCTTCTTTCAGGTTTAATTCTCCTGCATATATATGAGCTAATCTATACTTTACGAGAACAATTGATGGAAAGTTCAACATTTTGCAACCACCCTTTAGTTTGATACCCTTTTTCTCTCAACTACGATTACAATTTACAAATTTTATATGCCACTATTTACAGCTTTTTTTCTCACTCATGCAAATGTAGACTTCTGCCAATGAAGAAGCAAAATGAGATCGTTAGCTTGGAGAGAGAGATAGAGTCACTAATTTGGAAAACAGTGAAAGAGCGAGAAAGAAAATGCGAAGAGGCATCTTCATTAGAGAAGGATTTATTTCACCACATACTAGAAGGGGCCATGAATGATCAAAGTCTTGGTAAGGATTCATCCAAGCGCTTCATAGTCGATAATTGCAAGAATATATACTTTGCAGGCCATGAGACTACTGCTGTCGCAGCCTCCTGGTGTCTCATGCTACTTGCTCTGCATCCTGACTGGCAATCTCGTGTACGGACAGAAGTGGCTCAAGTCTGCGGAGACAGCTTGCCAGCTGCAGACTCGGTCTCCCGCCTGAAAACTGTAAACACAATGCGCGAGCCGCAGTTTTGAAACTAGCTAGTAGTCTTGTACTCACTAGCATTACATCTCCTCTACAATTATTTCTGCCAAAGTGGTAACCTAACAAAGGGTGTTTCTTGCAGGTAACCATGGTGATTCAAGAAGCTTTGCGTTTATATCCACCAGGGGCATTTGTGTCGAGGGAGGCGCTTGAGGAGATCCAGCTTGGAAATGTTACCATTCCCAAGGGAGTATGCTTATGGACTCTGATACCAACTCTGCATCGGGACCCTGAGATTTGGGGTTCAGATGCAAATGAATTCAAGCCAGAGAGGTTCAGTGATGGCATTTCTAAAGCTTGCAAGTTTCCTCAAGCCTATATTCCATTTGGATTGGGTCCTCGCTTGTGCCTGGGCAGAAACTTGGCAATGGTTCAGTTAAAAATTGTCCTCTGCCTTATAATCTCCAAATTTACTTTCTCTTTATCGCCAAAATATCGTCATTGTCCTGCTTACAGAATGATTGTGGAGCCTGGGAATGGCGTACATATTCTAATTCAAAAGATCTAAAAGGGTTGACCAATTTTAACGGGGTTCTAGTTACAAGGCAGGAGTTTAGTTTATCTTGTTCTTTGTTTTCTTTATCGTCCTGTTTGGTACGGCTCTTAAATCTGGATCTCTTGATTGTGTGAAAGCTTCTAATATTGCTTCTATTGTTACACTTTTATGTTTTTTTTTATTCATTAAATAAATCTCAACCACCTGAAGCTCTTAACCAGACAACTTATTTTTTTAGAGAAACCAGTCATCTAATATAATAAAAATCAAAGCCATTGCGACAAAATTTAATTTCTGTGTATGGCTTTATTTATTGATGCCCAGAAAGTCTTCGACCTCTTAGTCCTCATTAACTTTTTGTTAATTAGGAAGGAAATTACGTGTTTAAGTTTTTTTGAATTTATAATTTAAAAAATTTAATCAGTATGCATATAATTGAATTAATATTTAATTGAGACATTATTCAATTTAAAAAGCAAGTTATGAGAAATAAATAGAAGAATATCACTATAAAAAAGGAATCAACGAGATTTATATTTGTTTGTCTAATTCTAATTGCATTTAATTTGAAAATTGAAGTTAAAAAAATTTTGGTTTAGTGATAAAGAAGAGGTTCTAATACAATGAGTCAGTTTGTTTAGTTAAATAATGTAATTAAAAAAAAAACTTGAAAATTGAAGGGTCATCTTGAAATGTTTTCTGTTAAGCTTTTATGTTTGTAATTATTTTACGTGATTTCATTTGGTTCGTGAAAATTAATTTTTAAAAAATATTTTTGGTAAAATGTTTATATTTTTGGAAGAATAGAAAATTTTTATTGTTTGCAAGTGTTTATAAAAAATATTGTTATTTATTTGTTGTTTGATTATTTTTTTTTAAAATTATTTTTTATTTAAATGATATTGATATAATTATTAAAATATTAAAAATTATTTATTATAAAAATTATTAATTTTATTAATATAATAATGTTAAAATAATATTATTTATTAATAAAATATTAAAAATATTTATACTGTTGAAATAATTATATTCTATATCAAAAGTGTTTATTATTGAATCAAAAGTTTTATTTATTTATAAACAACTCTTTTACATGAAAACAATTTTCAAAAAATGAGTTTTTTTTCTTGATTAATAAATCATTCTTCATCGTCAATTTTTTTTGTCAAACAAATACAGAAATTATAAAAATTATTTTATGCAAAATGAACGCAGACTATGGATTTAATTTTAAATTTGGACTAGTTTGTTTCCTCGTTGTTCCTAACTTTTCTCCGATTCAGAGGAGCGACCTCATTCTGCTCACTTTTCTCAATCGATGCAGAATTATTTGCCGCCTCATCTCTTTCCAAATACATTAAAAATGAAATCTCTGAACAATGTAGATACATGGGGATGCAGCGTTTTCTATTCGCTTTTAGACTTTCATTTTCATCCATTTCTTATTTTAATGATGTTTGTTATGCAAGACAAGCAGGCGGAGATCGAGTTGTCAATGGCTTCAACAATTCAACAAACACTCTTTCGAATTTTTTGCA
This sequence comes from Durio zibethinus, assembly GCF_002303985.1. The sequence continues at coordinate 4,546,000 of NW_019167926.1, read as the reverse complement.
GAATGGCAGACCAGATTTCACGAATTTTTCCCTGTTTCATGTTTGTAATCACAATCAATCCCTTTCTTTAGTCATTGTTACAGCACCAAGCTATCAAATTGCAATCCAATTTCAGACTATGTGAGCTTTCGAAATCTCCTTTCGATACCCATTTATGGTTCGACTCTTAAATCTCACTTGCATTTTCCTAGTGCTAAAATGCATTGTTTGGTCCTCTTACACTTTACAGTGCTTCAAAGCTAAAGAAATGATGAAGTTAAGGAGTAGTCTTTGGGGGGTTAGCATGCGAGGATCGTCTTCCCAACTTCTTCAACGAACTATTACTTTCAAGTGCGTTGCAATGAGCAACAGAACCAGAACAACTCGTCAGAGTCAGAGCTGCCCGTTGTTGTATACACAGCAGGTTAGAGTTATCACTGTTACGTCATTTTCCTTTTTCCCGATTAAAGAAAAGTATACTCTTGGTGCCTTAGATTGGTAATGAGAAGAAATTCCCTGTCATACTTGTTACTCAATTTCTTCATAGTCGAACATTGCAGTTGCAGTAACTTTACCATACCAAAACCTCTAATACCTGTTCTGGTTTAAAAATGCTGAACTTAGGATAGGTTTCACTAATGATGAGGGCCAAAGGATGAGTGTGCCAAGCATATTTCCGATCCCGAATAATTTGTAAAACATTTTCAAAGTTACATGTGCTGGCAGACTGGTTTTATAACTGCAGTACTTAGCAAGAAATCTAACAAGGTGGTTGTGCAAAATCTATTGCTCAATTCGCCAGTAGATATTTAATGTGTAAAATATATGATGCCTTAAACACACATAATAATTGTGTCATATATGAGTTGTACCTTGTCAGCTGCACTTTCTATCAAGAAACACTTACTTGAATTGCATTTGAGGTATTTCTATGTACTCCTGCAAACATTGGTCTTTGCAAATTTTTTCTATGGTGCTTGCATTAAATTTTATTTATCTAAGGGAAAAAAGATAGTTGCTTTAATTGATTGAGTAACAATAATATTTTCCTGCATTTTAATAATATAAATTCAAATCCATCTGGCTAAATTATTTTTTTAAAAATCTTGACAAATCGTGAATTGTTTGAACATCCAAATACGCTTAAAATGAAGATGTTCTTATTACTTTCTTTCCTTTTTGTGGCTCCTTTCTTATATCACTTTTCAAGTTGAATTGAGTTTAAGGCAAACTTTACTTTTGTCTTTATTGACGTAATCAGAGCGTCATTGTAATAGAGCATTTATTTTCTCAGCGTACATATGTCAATTCTAACTCTCCATGCAGCGAGAACCTTTTTCTGGTCATTATGTGTTCATATCTTGGGGAATCCACCAGAATACCTTAAATGGTAATTAATTAATTGCCTTATAAAACGGCCTTGTTCATCTCATTAGAGCTTCACAAGACAGAGGAAAAAATATAGGTGTTGTCAAAATTTAACAGAAAAATAATTCTGTCATCGCTAGTTTGCTCAAAAGAGGCAGAGTAGGTAATGTTCTGTTCATGCATTTTATGTCTAAACATTACTTGCTAGTATATTAGATAAAATTGGAGTGCATTCTCTCGAGCATTTTTTAAATGCTCTAATTGGTTCACCATTTTTAATCTAAACCATGATAATTTTTGAAATCTTGTTTCTTTTTATGTGTATTTATTTACCTATTGTTGTTTACATCTTTAGCTCGGATTATGATATTAAGATAGCGTTGGTATATCTTCTTTAGTAGATCGATTGCGTTTATGTTAGATGGGGAAAAGTTTTAAATTTTATTCCTGAAAAAAATGTCTGAATCTGGTTTTTCTGTCAAAAAGAAAGAAATTATTTTTTAGTGCTAAAAGAAAATTTTTGATTCATGATATGCTCTGAAAAAAATGTTCAATCTTCCCCTATCTCTTTAGACAATGGGTTGTTGTGATGGTTATATGATAATGCTAAAACTACTATAATTTTGGTGCTGACATTCTTCAGATTTAAAGTAGCTTGGTTTAAGACTTTTCAAGCAGTATTTTTTGGAATCAGAACTGTGTGTATAAGTTGGCCATTTTTGGCATCAGAGATAAATATTGTTTATTGGATGGGAGTAGAGGGTGCCCAAGGAGGACGTCAACATACCAAAGGAAAGAAGGAAGCACGGAATGGAAGATATAGCTTAATTCATATGGAAAATATATGTCTAGAATTCTTTATTGTTCCTTTTCCTCTAGTACTCTTATCCGTTTTTAGTTGGAATTTCACTTGTATTGATGTGTTTATGTTTGTAAATGTGTATCACTGTTGTTGTCGTATTGCCATTGACATTTATGATTTCACTTTTTAAACAGGCAGACAGAAACAAAGGGAAAAAAGAACTCTGTTGCATTTTATAAAGCTACAAAATTGCATCTTATGGTACTTATTGTGAGAACTTACAAGAAAAATACATTATGTTAAGTGGGGAATATAGAAGGAGTCCACGAATAGTTGAACTGGATGCACGGAAAGCACAAGAATCGAGGAGCCAAAATATGGCCAATGTGATATGTGAAGTGATGGACGTGGAGGAACTGGATAAGGGACAAGATATTTTGAAACAAAAGCGCGGAAGGAAAAAGGTTAAGGTCAGAGCTGTCCAAGATCTTGTTGTTAATTCAGTTGAATATAAAGATCAGAAGGTACCTTCTGTGACTTATCCTTTTCAAACGTTTTACCTTGCAGTTATACACGTTCTTTTGTTCTCTCAAAGATAGAACTAGACCTGCAAAAATTTCATGCCCACTTTACTTTGAAAATTTAAGAAACAAAGATTCTTTTCGATTTTGATTTTATCCAAGTTGGATGAAACAGTGAGAGAACTAACAATGTGGAGCTAGAGAGGACTAACAAGGAGCAAGAAGTGTTGAATGCATTCCAATCATATGGTATGATGGGGAATGTGATGGTTAAAATATTGCAATACATGCTAAACACAAGATGCCAAGTAATGTAAAAGTATGTAGCAACAAAATTTCTTTAAGGGGAAGGTGTATAATATAGAGATAGAAAGTAATGGAGAGTGAGAGGAAGTGAGGTTGGTGAGAAAGCCGTTGATTTGGTATGTGAAGGGGCAATTTGTGGATTTGGGAGGTTGGTTCTATAGATGTATCTCTGCTAACAAAAAGGGTAACAAAATATCACTACGTTTTTATTGATTATGTAAAGAAAGTATTAACCAACATAGGTAGGCCATCTGTTCTTTATGCTACATGATTAGTGAGTATCATTAAGAAAGTTTGGCACGTAATTAGGCTCTCCCTAATGGATATGACAAATTGGATAAGCATATCAAACCCATCTCTTTGAATGCCAGTCATTAGAACTAATTTAAGATTCCCTGCAAGGTCCAAGAAGTGATTAGATCATAGCCTTATTCTTTTGCATTATTGATGCCACTGCTGTCCCAGATTGATTGCTGTGTCAATTGCTGCTAATTGCTGCTATTGTAGTCATTTAAGAAATTACCAGGAGTTCCATGGAGTGGCTCCCATCAATGGAATTGTTATTCCTATTTTTGATGCTAGTGATCTCTTACATTGATTGTTGTGTCATTTGACGCTAATTGCTGCTATTGTAGACAATAAATTGAATATAATTTGAAAGTTTAAGTTGAGATCTTGATAACAAAGATCTTGAAAAAATCAAGTAGATTATGGCTTGTTATTTAAAGAAATGCTATTATATTTTCAACAAATGTTGAATTTTTATGAAACTAATATATGTGCAATTTTTGAATAATACTACTAGAATAGCTATATCTCATTCACTAGAATCTTTCTCTTGATTATTTGTTTGCCTTCAATTGGACAGTCAAAAGTGCACCTCCTTCTCTTAGTGCATATATTTAATCCTTCTCTTTAGGGAGCATAAATAGTAGAATGTATCTAGGAGCATAATATATTCCTCTAGCTTGAGTATCAACAGAGGCTGTCTTTTTCTGGAAAATGAAGGTGTTTAACGTGGTACCTTTTCAATAGAAAATATGCTAAAAGTCTATGAAAAGCAGGAGCTTGCCAAAGTTGGTTTTCTTATCCAAATATATGAATAAGTTGATAACACTAGTTTAATTATATCGTATATTTAATGTTGTTTGAGATGGGCTATAGTTAATCCATTTTTGTTTACTTTCATATTATGTTAAAGCTTATTTGATTCACCTGCAGACTGACACTGGGAATGATGAAGATCACCTTATCAATGCTGGTTAGCTCATGCTTAAATTTAAAATCGAAAGTGCAGTGTTATCATTTCTCATATGAAATCATGTGATGTATTCATAATTTTTCACTTATTGCTCATGGTACGTTAAGCAGCTAATGTGCCATCTAGAGCTGCAACACCAGAAAAAAGCAAGCTTGAACTACTGCTTGGCATATTGCAGAGGTTTGTATTTATCTCATGGACGAATCAAGCTCTGATAGCTTTAACTAAGAAATATAATGGATTAAATATCTTATTTCCTTCCACAAGAAAAAAAAAAAAAAGACTTCTGTGTTAATGATTGTTAAGAGATTTGCATTTGCTGTTACTTTTTCATCTATTGTAGGAGAGACACACATAAAATATTTGCAGAGCCAGTAAATGCGGAAGAGGTGGGTACTTAGTAACTGTTTTATCTGTTTTCCTTTGGAACATTTCATTTTCTCTGTCCATAATACTAGTCCCTTTCAAATTTTCAAAAACCTGTGATTATTGGTTAACGTCTGAAAAACTTTAAACAGTTTATAATTTGTATCAAAATTAAAAAGATAGACTGGAAATTATTTCAACGTTAATATTAGACTGAAAGTTTGAATTATTTCGATGTTGATATTTTCACTGTTTTTGAAAATTTTTGAAGAGGGACTGTATTTGTGGAAAGGAACATATCTCATGAGTTGGCTAATTAACTATAGTTCTTAAACTGAAAGGTTGAATTCTATTATGATGTCATCAAAGAACCAATGGATTTTGGCACGATTGCAAAGAAACTGAATGAAGGAAGTTATCAAACACTGGAAGAATTTGAGGTTTGCTTCCAAAATGGTTGCTTATCTATTTGTTTGATCACTTATTTTTGGGCTGGGGAAGACTTTCATGTTGTTCCAGAACTTAGGAATCAAATTGCATTCTCATGTTTCTTCTGATCAGTGACAATTATGTTATTATAGCAGCTTGAGGACACAGTATCACTTTTCTCTTTCTTGACAAATGATTTCTGTGGAAATTTGGAGCTACCATTTTTTCTTTTCTTTTGGTTTTGATGCACTCAATTCTTTGAAATGTTGATTGCAGTATTAAATTTTAACTTTTTGTTGCATTATAAAGTCATTGACATTTCTTCCATTGTATTTGCTACACATATTTCATTCTAAGGAATATAATCTGTAACTTAAATTTACTACTTATCACAATCTTATAGCAAGCCATGAGGATTTTGTGATGTTTAAGAAAGTTATCCATCTAAGTCTATTTTACATCTATCTCTTCAAGTCACATACACTTACAACATCCAAATTACATGGCAAGTGAATTTAGGCTGTTAGTTTTTGGAAAAATCCTTTGATGAAATTACTATATCTCCATTGCATTCAAAACCATGATGACCATGATTTAAGACCTTTCTATGAGAGCTTGTGTCATAGAACTCTTGGATCATCAATTAAGGTCTTTTAATTCTTTACACGCATGATTATTTTGATATCCAACAATGCCATGCTTTTCAATGCTTCAAATACCATCTATTACAGACAGGTAAGTCAACCAAAATTTTACTCTATCTTTAAACTATGTAACAATATTCTCTGCATTTTAACCATAAATTGTTGATGTTCTCAGAATTTTCTTTGTTTCCTGAACCAAATGAATTTTTGTTTTCCAGGCACGTGCCTTAAAAGAACTAGCTACAAGGCTATTCCTTGCTCTTAAAACTGATCCTGAAAACTTTGAAACTGAAGCTTCCATGCGAAGAATGGGAGTTGGTAGGAGGTCAAAAGCTGACATTAGAATTTTGAACTGTAACTCTAACAACAAGAATAATACTGGAATTGGTGCAAGAGGTAGGTCATGCTACTCATTTGTGCGGTATCTAGTTTTTTTTTCTTTTTTTAATCAATATTTAGTTTAAGCACGTCTATCTCCTCTTACTCCAAATTTATATTGACCAAATAAATGTTATTTTTCTGGTATAAGTATCAAATATTATGCAATAAAATAAATGCCTATAGAGATTATTATGAATATATGCAAATACAATGCATCAATATGTAATACATGAGAATGTGTTTGGTACACAAGATTATGATAAGATAGGATAAGATGATATTATGAATAGGATTAGATTAAATAATGTCATCTTGTCTTGTGTTTGATGAATGCAAGGATTCGGATAGGATAATTTATTTATTGGTCAAAATTATCCTTCCTCAAAGGTTATACAATTTAAATTATTGATATAATTTTTAAGGGTATAATAGAACATGTAAGTTCAATCCTATGGATTAAAAATAATTCTCTCTATTTTGGGAAGATTGAATCATCCTATACCAAGAGGATGATTAATCCTTCTTGTAATCCTATCCTTTTCTTAAGATACAAACCAAACATAATATAGGATGATTATTATCCTACTCTATTCATCATCCTATGCATCAAACATGACCTAAGTGATAAAGGTTGTCATATAACTCCCAAACATGTGCAATGGATACGTTTTAAAGCATATGATTTAAGATAAGCTTTTGCTCTTATCCTAATCTTATTTAAATTAATTTAATGGTTTTCAAAATTGCATTTGAACAGGCCATAGAGCTCAAAGAGGACTTGATGACTTTGAAGTGGAAAAGCGTCAAACTTATAGAGCATGGAATTCTTTTCTAAGTGAGAATGGATCATTAGTCTCGGCAATTTATAACAGTCCAAAGCAACTTAAACTGGTGAGTATTGTTTCTTCCAATTGAATATATATCTGCATCTTGCCAAATAAACAATCTAGGGACATGGTCTAAATATGTTTCAAAACCCTTTTTACTTCTAAAATATGTCAACTGTCTTCATTACACCCAAAGCAAGTGCACTTTATATGAGATCTCTATTAGGACTTTGTGGGCATATTTTAAACATGCAAGTGGCAGGTACTTGTGGGAATTAGTGTTTCGATTGGCATTAAGGTTGGAAATGTTGGAATTAAAGAATATATTGAGACTTCCGAAATATGGATAAACCAATGGATATAAATTATTGATAATGATTTAAAAGAAAAAAAAAACAGAAATTCATAGTTTAAGTTTGAAAATGTTGAATAAACTTTCAAATTCACTAATTCATTAATTATGTATTTTTAACACTATGATTTATAGAGCATGAGAGATGGATATATGGCATATGGTAGAAGACATAATGATGTGTGATTCAACACTACGAGTGATATTATACAGACTTAGACTATTTAGATTATTAAGTTCAAGCATATATGAAATATTACAATATTGATAAATTTATTCACACTTTTTGAAGTTTTATTTTCTCATATTCATTTTAATTGTTATAGTATTGTTAAGATAAATATGTTAGAACTTCATGTGGTAACTCTTATTTAATAAGTCAAGAACAAAAGAAATTCATGAACCATGAAGTAGGATTAAATAAAAATGATTCAAGAATAAATTTTGAGCATGATGGTTAGATTGCTTTTTCTTAAGTTGTAATATTGTATTTCCAGCTAGAACTAAAGCCATTTTGCACTTAATTGTCATTTGCGTCCTTGCCACAAGACGGATTTCACATGGTGGAAAACACCTCATTTCAACATGGCGTATCACAATATGATTTGATATTTCAAATATTTTTATGACAAGTTGTTCTTATAATATATCATTTGATAAATTGTGAGAGCAAAAAGAAAAGGAAAAAAGAAAGTATAATTTTTGTCAGGAACCGTAGGCCTTGTTGAAGATTTTTTGAAACTGTGGTTAGTTTACGACGAAGGTTCGTTTGGATGGACGGTTAGAGTGGTTCCACCAAGATTAAAAATAATGACAATAAGATTAATTATTATAATGGTAAAATTAAAATAAACGGTGAGATGGGTTTGGATAACCAAAAAAAATTGGTAGTGAAGTGAAGTGTTACACATGAAAAAATGAGTATCAAAAATATTAAATTAAAGTTTATATATAGTGAAATTTGTATTCACTCAAAATATTTACATATTCTTTTATATTAAAAATGACTATATATTTAATGGTAATTATTGAATCATTTTTTGACCTATTTATGTAATTAGTATATGTAGCTGATAATATATAAATTTATTTTATGTAATTAATTATATGTATAAGTATATTTATTTATGTATTTATTTAAAATTTTTGTTATTAATTTATTTGTTTATTATGTAATTATATAAATATATTTATCATTTCATTGGATCCTTGAGGATCAGTCAATAACCTTGGCTGCGGCATGGTGGAAATGGCTCCACCGTGCCACAGCCATGTTATCCAAATGCTCGGTAAGTGCAATGGAGCTCTCAACTAACCTCTTTGGAGCTAAAGGAGGATCCAAATGGACCCGAAATGATTCTAAGTGCCTCATCCTTGCTATCACATTGTCTTGGGATTTATCCGTAGGAAGTCTGCTTTTATTACATTTCTTTGGCTGGGGACATGCACCTCATTAAATGTGGTTCTCACAGAAATAAAATCGAGGAAGTGTTTTCAGTCAAAAGCTATAGAGAATAGCATTCCCGTTATCATCATCTATTATTTACTCATTACTTGCCCTGACCATGCAGGATGAGAAGGTAGGTCTTGGATATATAGAGAGCTTAAAGCGGTTTGCTAAAGATTTGGGTCCTACAGCTCAAATGGCTACCATGAAGAAGCTAGAGAGTTACATTTCTGAAGCTCTGAGAGTTTGGAATGTGACTACAAACCGTCAGCACTGGGCCCCAGAAATGCAAATTCCTAATGCAGCATATGCATCAAATATTAAGGTTGCTCCATCTTTTAAGGTCCCTTCAACTACATCTGGATGCCAAAATATTTCAGGTGATAAAATGGACTTTCACAGTGGATTCTCAAATGTAGGACAGGCACCAATGGATGACACTATGAACATAAATAATTCCTTAAACGGAGGAATTAGTCAACCTGGTGGCCGAGTGGAAAGTCTTGGTGACTTCCAAGAGAAAATGACTCAGTCAGAGAGTAGGGGGTTTGCTCCATCTTTGAATCTCCTTGGGAATTCTAATAGGCACCAAACATTCGCAGGTGCAATAATGGATAGTCCATCGTCCTTATGGAATGGAGGAAAGGTGTCTACAGTTAATAATATTGACATGAATGATGCCTTCAATAAAGGTAAAGGAAAACTTGGAAATATAATGGACGTCCAAGAAAAGGTGGTGCAACCCATGAGAGGGGGTTTAGATAGCGGAGCTGCTTTCAAGGATTATGCTGCTAGTGAAAGCAATGGGGTTCACTTGGCTTCTTCTTTTCCCAATTATGGTTCAGGGAAAGGAAAACTTGATTTCTCTGCTTTGTGGAATACAAAGAGCAACCAAAAGGAATTGGGCAGGACAAGCATGATTGTAGACGCATTCAATGTGGATAGTACTGTACAAACAGCTGGGCAAGCTTCTTTGTGGTCTAGGATGCGAGAGTCTACACCCACAAGAAACAGTAGTGCTTCCACGTCTTTATGGCGTCCACCTTCTCAAGTCTTGACAGGGTTGAATAACAGTCAAGCCATTGACTACATGAGCGGAATTGGTTCTCATTATCCTGATGAAGGTTCCAGATATATAAACAATGTAGAGCAGGGTGGGCTACTTTCAGATTTGTTCAAGCCAGTGGAGATGGGACCGCAATCCTTGACTGAATATTGTTTTCAGGAGCAAACTATATCACCTGAAATGGCATCCCTAATGCAGCAAAAAGAAGAATTGGATTCACTATGTGAAGTTCCTCCACTTGAGGACTGGCTTGTGAGTTTTCCGCAGGAGCATGTCATCAGAGCATCATCGAATGCATTGGAGTATGAGAGGTTTCAACCTCAAAGCAGGGGGGAGTCGAGCAGTAGAGCTGCTGCTGATAGGGGCCAGAAGCAGCCGGTGCTGGGTAAGGAGCTGCAGCAATGGACGTGGCTATAATTCTATAGACCTGATTAAACTGCCTACATTTGGCTGGCATAATAATGCAAATGAAAGAGACTTTTTTTGGGTGAAAACAGAGATGTTCTATTTTGGTGGTTTTAAATCCTAGGGAAACTAAGACTTGTCACTTGTGCTGTTTTAAAAAACTCTTGGCTCTGCCTTTCTATGCTCTTATTTGTGTTTTTTTTTTTTTTCCCCTTTACGTGTGTGTTTGTGTGTGTGTGTGTGTGTGTGTGTGTGTGTGTGTGTGGTAGAATTAATCCATCATGGAAACAAAAGTAGCCAGCTTTTGGGTGGAGATAATGTTAGTAATATATTGGTAACGAGAGACGACAGAGCCACCTAAGCCAACCCCACTTTGACTTCTTCCTGTATTCTATGATCTTCCTTCTTCAGTTCCTTGTAAGAATAGACGAAGAACAAGGCCATCCAACAAAAGGAGAGAGAAACACAAGAGATGGTGGCGGTTGCTGGTGCTGCGGCCGCCACAATTTCTAGCACGACTAGCATACAGATAATGATGATACAGGGTGGTGGTAGTTGTATTGCTGGTGGTTATCCATCCGTATCCATGGAATTGCGATGGATAAGCAGCACAAATAGGAGAAAGAACCTAAACCCAAACCCAAATTCAAGGGAGTTTGGCAGTTTAAAATCAAAATCACCGCCATTAGTGATGCCAATTTACATATCAACAGACCCATCCCACGTTAATCTTCAACAGCTCAGTGAACTGTACAGTAGTTGTAATCACTCCTGCCACCGATTCCCTGAGGTGAACCCCAACACCGGCATAATTGAAGAAGCCATGGACTTGAACAAGCTCCGGATTGCTCTCTCCCACAGTTGTATGATTGTCTCCGTTTTCTGCAAACCTCAGCATGTCAATGCCAGTAACATTGCCAAGCAAATCCAAAGCCAAGAACAGCAGAAGCAAGTGAACAAGGGTTTTATTGGAGATTTGATGGAGAGTGTAATGCCAGTCACCCCTTCCAACGGCCAGCTTGTGGGCTTTGGCCGTGCTGTTTCTGATTTGGGATTTACTGCATCCATTTACGATGTCATGGTACCTGTTTTGATATCCCTTCACTTGTGGAGTTTAATTAACTAACAACTTAGCATCCTAACATCCAACCATTTATAACCTCTTGGAAATTTTCTTTCATGTGTGGAGTTGAATTATACTAATGAACAATTTAAAATGGAGAATTTAGCTGGTAAACCATAGAAGATGCTTCCTCTTCTTTGTTCCTGATATCCTCGCTCTCTGGTCTCTCCCTTGCACACACTCCTTACGAAAAACCTTTGGAGCATTGCTTGGAGATTTGTTCTGTGATGTAATTCAGCCACACAACCCTTCTTAAACTTTGGGTATCTATCTCATGTTGTATACTTTCAATTTTTTCCTTCAAAAAAAAAAAAAAAAGGTAAAGGTCTAAGTTATACACTGTTTTGTGGCTTCTGAACTGTATGCCCCTCATTTTTGTTAGTATGTTTGCTTCTTTTTTTTCTCTTGAAAGATTAGTAGTTTGTTTCTAATATATTCTTTTGTAACCTTAAATATCATTTTAATTAGATACTTGACTACCATTTGTATTCATATAATTATGTTCAGTGCCTTCCAGGTTATTCCTTCTTTACAGGGAATGGGAATTGGCACGATAATAGTTACAAGGATTGTAAGGTTTGTCAATCTTAATTTGCTTTTTTTAATCAGTGTCAATTTTAATTTCTGAAAGTTACTAAATTTGAACATTGTCACCTGAGTTGTCTTTCCTAAGCACGGGACATGCTGCCTGCTCTGTGAAAGCGGGCAACTTTAATCTTGTCTTCTTTCAAGTTAAGGTTCAGTGATACATATTCAGCTTCTTCTAGAAATGAGTAAGACGTCACCTGCTTCAAAATCAAAATTGTTGTATCTGAATAGCTGGTAAATTCTGTTTATTTTAGCATTTCTTCAAGTTTTGTTGTCAAAATTCAGAAGAATGCCCAGGAAATGCACAGTGGAGAATACATTGCTTATTATAGCCTTATTCTTAACCATGCAGTTTATTAAATGTCTACTGGTAGTGCTGAGATGATATGTACGAATTTAACATTTTCCTCCTTCTGCATGCAGAATGCTCACAGGTAGAGACATTTATGACATAGCTGCACTTTGTTCCAGGAAGGAGAGGTAAGTCTTGTCGTTATGCTGAAATTTCAAAACCTCTGTGCTCTGCTCAGCATGTATTCTCTGTTTCATAATTGGTTTGAACCCTGGTTTTATTAATTAATAACAGTGTGCAGCCTCTATTTCTTGCTTTGAGCCCCAGAAATCATTCTAGTATACCCACATAAGCTGGAGAGAAGCTGATTTATCCTTAATACATGTTGCAAAGTCCTTCTAACAAGGGCCATCCAAGTATATTACAATTAACCTACAACTTTCTGGGCATTATTTTTTCTCCCGAATGTACTGCATCTTACTAATTTTATCTGGCTCAGTGGCTCGCCCTAAACGAGAATGAAGAAAATTCTAATAGGGCTTACAATTTGATCATCAGATAGGTGCTTCCTGCTTTTACTGAAGTTTTTAGTTTATCTCGTTCAATGAACAGCATTGTATAGACTTGTTGAAACCTGAGAGAATATCTATCAAGGTAAAGGTTGGAATGTTGCTTTTGCAGGACTGCAGATGTTACACCATAGGTCAATTATAAATGATTTATATTCCTCTACCATTGGTAGGATTCAAAATCATGATCTTTATAGCTTATTTCAGGTTCTTCTTCAAAGCGTGTGGATTCAGAGATGACATCTTGGGCTCTACTACGATGATGTATTCTAGGACAGTTTCCACTTGTTTTGAAGGTGACCAGATGGTTAAGCGAGCTGGTAAAAAACTCTTGTTAGCTCCACCACTCAGAGAACCATTTGCATCTTCCAAGACAACTAAACCACAAAGTTGAACAACATGGTGCCTTCGCCTTCCGTGGCTGAAATATTGAGAAGACAGAAGTATTTATTTGATTGAGTGACTATTTATGCTCTTTTAACAGCATGTGCATGTCTCTAATTCTCATCCTCTTTTTACAGCATGAACTCAGAAACTCTCTATTGTACAGAAGAAGTCGAAATTATTGACTTCCCTGTTCTTTTTTTTGGCCTTATAGTTTGCTGGGGTATCATTGACTTTGTGGCTAACTGGCTATGAACATTTGCCATGTTAAGTTTTGTTAACTTTTTTCTTTCACGTAATTATCTCAACCTTTAGCCAATCTGACCGTAAGCCAAAAAAGTTGCCGTCTTATCTAGATTCCTGTTCATGGGCCATCTGTAGTGCACTCCCTCGGAAAAGGTTGACAAAAAATTACCCTCTAAATGGTGTGCTTAGGCATAACAATGTTCTTCTCATAAAAGTAAAGTAGCCTTCTAAACAATGCAATACAGCTTGGCCTTTTTTTAATAAAATATTGTTCAGACAACTTTATAAAAAGAACCTTGTTAAAGAGATATTCTGTCACTCTTTCTATCTTTCCTCACTCGTTTGGTATGGGGAAAGTCTGGGTTGAGGTCTGTCTAATTTCTGCTCGAGGGCTCCGGCGTTCGTCCTCTTTTTGGAAGCTACAGTGGTTTGCGGTTGGGTGGATTGATCCCAACAACAAATATTGCACCAAGATTGATGCTTCTGGAAATTCAAATCCGGTGTGGAAAACCAAGTTTGCGGCTTTGGTTGATGACTCAAATTTCCAAGACATGATGCTGCACGTTGAAGTATACGGTAGAGAGCCCCTTTTCCTTAGAGAAAGGCTTCAGGGAACTGCAACTGTTGTCATGAAAGAATTTCTGGCCAAATTTAACAACAATTCAGCCTCTTCAAGGGTAGGAATTGAAGAAGTAGGAAGCTACCAGTTGCGCAAAAGAAATTCCAACAAACCTCAAGGATTTGTTGACATCTCAATTCGTATCTTGGAGGAAAGGGAAGACTCAGGCTCATACCTAGGTATTTATGGCTAATGTAATTAGTTTCACCTAAATTGAATTGTTTTTATGCTTCATTTTGAGCTTAGTTCTTGCTAATTAAGAGAAAGGTTGGTACGGTCTCCAAATAGCATTGATAGAATCTTTATCTTTTCTTATTAACTTGAACCATTTTAGAGTTTGGATAAAAGTTTTCACTGCTGTGATGATTTTCGCCTTGTGATTATTGAATTCAAAAATCTGGTTTTGCAGGTAATGATGGAGGACTCGTTCTAATGGATCATAGGAGTAATATTCCATTGTCTACTAAAGGTGGATCAGGACACACTTATCCAGCAGGGGCAACTGAGCTGCCTCTAGCCCCTCTTCCACAGCCAGATAATCGATCTCAACTAAACATTCCATCTACACATTCAGTGCCACGTCCTACAAACTATTGCAACCCTTCTCTAGGTGAACCTGGTTATCCATCAGCTTCTGGGCCCTGCTATTGTCCACCTAGGACTCCTCCACCTCCACCGCCACCCTCTAATGTTGGTTACATTCCCACTTTCCTCCCAAGAACATATCAGCCAACGGAGACCTATTTGAACATGCCATCATCTGGGCCTGCACCTGGACAAGGGCCAAGACCTGGTTTTGCAATGGGAATAGGAGCAGGAGCACTGGCGGCTGGTGCTGTGATATTTGGTGATGACTTCATGTCAGGGTTTGATGTTCCTGCAGGCTTACAGGACACGAGTCTGACCATATCCATGGACCCTCCTTTCTGATAAAACAGTGGCTTGCTGCTGTAATGTGTTGTAATTGTAGTAATCGAGCATGACGTTAAAATATTTCATAATGTCTAACGCATGCTATTGAAATATGGTTGAGAGAATTGATTCAATGGACCTTGCTTATAAAGAGTTCAGCATCCTAAATAATGGGAAGTTTACTACCACGGTTGCAGTAAGGTACACGATGTTGCACATTGTTAAAAAAATGACGGTGATCCCAATTCTATTACAAGTTCCTGTAAGAGAGTAATTTCAACAGTCAATTACAACTTTTAGAAGAACATATTTTTCCTTTTTTTTTTTTTTCTCTCTTCTTAAACAATGTTTTTTTGGTTCTCTAAATGTTTCATTACATGGATTCACGAGAACTGCCCTATTTAGAATCTGAGAAACTCCACTGCTCCTAAAAGAGAGGAAGATTTGAGGCATACAAGTTTCAAGTTACTGCTTGCAGAGAATGCTCCTTTGAACCACCAAAAGCTCTTTGCAGAAACTTCTCAACGACTCTAACAAACTCTTCGACCTTTTCCTCATGGGGCAAGTGACCGCAATTCTTGATTACTTCAAGCTTAGATTGAGGGATCGCCAGTGAAAGTCTCTCAGCATTCCAAGAAGGAACTATTCGATCAGTGTCACCCGTGACAATAAGAACTATGTTTCATTGAGACAATAAAAAGTGAAACCATTACATTCTGCCTATTGATATCAACAATAAGGCAACATAACTAAAAAAGTACAAAAATATAAGAATTGTGATAGGATTAACATTCATATATTCATGTTGAACTAGTGAAGTGATTAGCAGTAAATATGAGTGGCATATCCATTACCCAATAAGATAATAGCTAGACTGATTAAAAGTTTTCGGTTCACAAATCTTTCAGGAAACATTCTTTCAACTTCTTTATATATATCTTTCTTAGGTTCAACATAGCCTTAACAAGTAACGGTTAACTGCCACAGTAATTTGACTTGGACTGTTAGTATGGCCAAGGTGTTGTCCCGAATTGGCTACAAGTAAACATGGATTTAGCTGTCAGAGACTCAACACATTCATTGGCACCATTAATAGAATAACTTTCTCATTCAAAGGGGCTTTTCAATTCGCCAGCTTTCCTGATTATCTTTCCAATTTAAAAGTTATAGTATAGAACAAGAAATTATTACCAGGACAGGAGATTTCATGTAGTCTTTTTGCCAGTGGTGGCTTCATTTCAGACTTGCCATTTATAAGCATTGCTGCTGTGAATTCTACAAGAGCCCTGTCCCAACCCTTAGCTCTCAGTGGCTGCATAAGATACAAATCTTTATTCGACCACTATAAGTTGAAGGTAACAGCAAAATAAATACCAGCTAAGCATTCCATTCCATCTTTCCAGGATTAAGAATAAGACAAATTAGAGAATAGTGTAAATCACCTTGGTATACCCATCTAGAATGTGTTCAGTGACTTGTTTAGAATCATACCATGCAGTCCTTACGGCAGCTATACCAAATTTATCAATTAGCAACCTTGCCTGAGAAATAAGATAGTTAGCTTCATTGCACATAAAATAGATGGAAAACTAAAAAAAAAACAAAACCCTATTTAAAAGCTGCTTTGTTCTGAGATTTCTTTAAGCAACAATGTATAGGCGAAATGAATATCATGTTAAGAAAGAATTGCAGGGTTGTGTCAGGGTATATGCCAGGTCGTTTGGTAAAGCATTGATAACTGGAGATTTAATTTACCCATCTATTGGCGGTCAACTTCTATTAGTTAAAACCATTTGTGATTCTTTTGAAGTAATATTACTCACAAAATTCATAAACAGAAGCAGACATCTTCAAGGTGGTATCATACTTTTGGTACTTTTGATTTGCCAGGACAAAAAATCGACTTTAACTGGCAACAGCCTCTAACTAATTCAAGCTGCATGAATTGAAAAATCATCCAAAAAGAAAGTCAATACCAGCATTACGGGAAGGGCAGATTGAAGGAAAGAAGAAAGTGCTTTCTTATACAGAGAGTTGAGCATAACCGCCATCCCCTTTATCATTCGCATCACTGCTTCTGTGATGTACTTGGTAAACTTGGACAAAACTTCAAAAAGCTTAAAGAGCGGCTTCCTTATATTATTTGAGACCGATCTGTCTCCGTTAGTCTGGTTATTTCCTTCAGAGCGGTTTCCTTCAACAATCTTAGGCTCACGAATAGCACGTGGGGCCAATATTGCTGGGGCAATCAGGATCAGAGCAGCAATACGTTCAGGAGCTTCAAAGTATGCATCAACTGCTACAAGAGAACCAGCTGAATGCCTGGCATGCCAAGTTTTAAAGAGGTCAAGACTGAAGACAGGCATCAGTTTTCATGAAAGTGGAATTAAAAAAAGAAACAATCCCTCTTAGATAATTTATACAGGTACATTTGCAAAAGACACAAATAAGGATATAACTCGAAGGAGAAAGGCTTTTGTACGTCTCCATACCAAGCAAGAAAAAAAGATGAAGAAAGAAGCATACCCCACCAGAATTGCCTTTTCAGCAGCCAAGAAATCAATGAAGTACAAGGTAGCAAGCACAGAAAACGCCATGGAGTAGGGATTCACAGGTTTTGCATCACTTATTTGGGTCCCAAAACTATTGAGTCTTGAAGTCAAACCAAAGGCTGGTCTATCAAAGGCAAGAACTTTGAAGCATGTGAGGTGTGCCAATCGCTTCATAACTCTGTTCCATGAGAAAACAGAAGCTCCAAAACCATGTAGTAGAATCATAGGAAGACCGAGCTTCAATAATGGGGTTTGAGTCTGGTCCTGGACATCCTGGCTGTGGGTGAGTAAAGATTTATCTGAGGAATGTGAGCCTGGGTCATAAAGCTTGTGATGGATTTCAACCCCTTGAAACTCACAAAAGCAACTGTCTGGATCAGCTAGGAGTTTTGGATCCAACAATTCATCTTGATCAATGCCCGCTATTCTCTTTTTTTGCTGCTTCCTTCCGGCGTCGATTAATTCCCCTACGAATTTTAATAGTATGTTCCTAGTAATTTAGTACTATAACAAACTAAGAATAAACAATTTGTGCGGGAAAGAAAGGGAATACTTAACAAAAGGATAGATGGCAAGATTTGTCACATAAAAAAGCAAAGGAAATAGATGTGAAGAAGAAAGGAGAGAAACGCACCTGCTGCAGAGTATTGGGCACCGGAGCCAGAGCCGGAGAGGGAAAAGGCATGGGTGATGGTGGTGGCAAGAGTAGGATAGCGGCGTTTGGAATTGGAATGGGAGGAAACAAATGTTTGACAAGTTTGGTTGTTGCTGCCAATGGCAACTCCATTGCTTATACGCAGAAACTGGTAGTGATATTGAAACACCAACCCTCCCCCACTCATAACTCTGTCTGGGTCTGGGAGCAACGATCATACAAACGAATTAAAAACCAATTTGTATCAGGTAGTACTTGCTACAAGTAAAAGGAAGCTCGACCACTGTCTGTAGTCAAACTAAAGCAAGAATGTTGATATCTATATCTAATGATAATTGATAACACCACCATACCATTTTTTTTTTATCGACTGCTAACTGCTAAGTAGAGAGCAGTGACTGCTGTGGTTATTGTTTTTTTATTTTTTATTTTTTTCGGAGGATGAGAACACTTTTAATTGAGATTAAAAATAGCGGAGTTAATTAATTATTATTAAAATAATTATATTAAAATTTATGAATTTATAATATATATTTGATATTTATAAAATTAATAAATAATTAAAATTATTTTGTATTAAATAATATTTTTAAATAAATTAAAATTTATTAAAATTATTTTATATCAATAATTTTGTTATTAAATATTTCTTAAAATTATTTTGATATATATTTTAATACTATTTAACATTTAAAATTTCTTAATTTTATTTAACAAACAGAAAGCATTCCACGGAAATTCAAATGTTCTAATTCAAAATTGACAGAAAAAATATTAAAAATGAAAAAGGAAGTCTTAAGAAATAATTATGGAGAGGGAGAATGAGATTGAAAGTCCTTAACTGCACCGTTGATACTATCAAAATGCAGTCGAAGGTAAAAAGTGGCAAAATGGATATCATCACAGATCCAAATGAACACTAACTCAAGTAGTTAACTTCCACGTCCACTTCCACACAACTGAAGAGGTTCGGTTATGCCAACGGCCAACAGCCAACAGCCAACAGCCTACAGCCGTGGCCAGGTGTCACGGGCCGCGCGTTCCTGCTACTGAAACCACGCGTCCGTGCCGCACCAAGACTAATCCTAGTCAAGGTCAGCCTTGTATCGTATCCATTTTTCCATGGACGGACCAATTCCAGTCCTACAAACCGCATGCCCATGAGCCCTTTCTGGCCCTGATCCCGTAGGGTCGCTCATTTCGAACTCTATGGGGAGGAACCCACTTAAGCTGGTCGGCAGCCAGCTAGGAGTCTCTAGGCTCATTTCATCCCACGAGACTCGGTTCTTAGGGCTTAAGCCCTTAGCATCAGTATCGGCCACCCGCACGCATGATTGACACCCCACATCATGCTAGTCCCGCAAGGGAACTTGGGCGGACTGCCCCAGTGGCAGCCCACCAACCCGACTAGCCATAGGGGTCTAGCAGCATGCCTGCCTGCTAGCCCGCACACCCCTTTGGCCCGATGGCATCCCTCTTACGTAAACACCATCACATGATCCTTCCGGCTCGAGGAGGGGAAACCGAGGGGCTTAGCGATCTCTAGTGCCAAACCCCATGGCTCAACGCAAAAGCGCGATACGAGGCCCGCCGGCCCCAACCGTCCCCGGGTTTACCTTACCCGAGAAAACATCGGGCCACGCTCGTGACTCTACGATGCCCGCCCACCTAGACACCACGAGTGCCTAGGAGTAGCTCACTTCAGACTAGCCAGGCCCCCGCCTGCCCGCTAGCCAAGGGGGTGGTGGAGAGCTGACACCAATTCATCCCCCTATAAAGAGCGTTAGAGATTTTCCCAATATGCTACCAGTGACCGTAAGAATGTCTGAAACGGGGACACTTTTCTGCCCAGCCATCCTAGGGCCTTTCTCCGACTAACTCAGGGCCCCGTAACCTTCCTCTTGGTCACCATTGCTCCTTGATTCTGCTCGTTGCTCCACCAATCCACTCGAAGGTGCCTGCACATGGCTTCCACCGATGGCACCCGCCAAGCTACTTGGCTTGAGGGTGTCCGATCACTGTCCCGAACTTCCCCGCATATCTTGCGGCCCGGGGCTCCCATTGCCCCCACAACATGTTAGCATCATGTTCCAAAGCTCTGAATGCACGCCCGACTTCATTAGAACCGCTTTCCCGCCAGCTCAGTTTTGACCGCTGCTCGGTTCAGGGTCAGTCATGGTAGGACCAAGGCTGACATGACTCTCCCCCACTTACTATGTCGATGCCTCATCGACCCAAGACCACACCCAACTATCTTGTTGCACACAGCTGACATTTCCTCATATGTCTCTCACTTGTGCCCTCAAGGATTGGGTCGAGGGTCCCGTCACATGAGGCACCGTCCACAGTACTCTCCATTGTTGGTGATAGATTGGTCCATTATTGCTCAGCTTTGTTGTAGTTCGAACCGCCTAACCTATCTTGGTTGTACTCATATGGGCCATACCATGGCTTCATCCCTTGATCCTTGTTAGGTTGCGACCTCATGGTGCCCTCATTGATCGATGACCCTCAGTAGAATGAATGACCACAGCTTTGCCACTCATGTGGTGCGTCCCACCGGACGTGACCCCTCACACCAACTGCACGCTTGCAGCATCAACTCACTGATGCGCCCCTCTGGACGTGATGCTTAGGTCAACCGCACTCATGCGGCACTCTACATGATGACCCTAGCATAGTGGCATTCAAGCACTTTGGTCATCTCCCAATTGGTCCTCTCGGCCCCTCCAAGGTCACCTCTCTAGGTGTGGCCCTCAGGCCAACCGCCCCCAGACGGCACCTTAAAACGCGCTAACTCGGTCTTTGCCTCGGCTTGAACACTATGCTCCATTGCCCAAGCTCCTTTATCTTGGCTCGGTCTCGTGGGGAAATTGACAGGTCTCCCCACTTTTACTCGAAACTCAGCACAGCATTATGCGCAACCCTGTCTCCTCGATGGTTCTATTGTTCGATAGTTTTGACTCCAGCCTAGTTCCTAGGGCATCCCAAAATCCGCTTATACTCGGAGACCCACTGATTTGCTTGACTCGGGATTCACCCGCTCGATCCTCAAGGTCCACTGACCTGCACGTCTGAGGCCTTGTCAACTGGCCGTTTCCCTTTTCTTGTTCCACTGGAATACATCCTGTCGTGGCCCACTGACCACCACTACTCGTGAAGCCTTCCCTTTCGGCCAATACAAGTTCGATATCCTGGTTCACACACACACTCTCGTGATCCTCTGACCACAAGAACTCACGGTCCACTGACCAACGCAGCTCATGGTCCACTGACCACCTCGCTTGTGGCTTCAATCTTTAGCCACTTCATACTCTTCTGTGTAGTAGTCTCATGCTCGGACCCGAATACTTCGGCTTGCACCCCCGCTGGGGCACCTGCACCATAAAGCAAGTGCACACATTAGTAATTAATCTTGCAACTCGACACCCCCTGCCCCTCAGGACAAGGTTCACTCGGCCCACGTGGCCTTACACAACACCATTTCATGGTGTAAGTCCCTTTTCGCATCTCGGTCTCACTACGGTTCCTTCCACCGTAAGGGCATCACATGCCACCACATATGCCAACACCTTTTTCTAGGTGAGGCTAGACTCTGGTGCCCTTTTGCTAGGCGTCCAAGAGTCTACTCGAGAGCCATTTTACATAGGCCCAATATTTCTCGCAGCACGCATTGTTGGCTCTTTCCCGAGCCTCCATGGGCACAAAACCCGCATCTGTGTCTCGATAGCTCCGTTGGAGCTTGGCGCCACTGCAATTTCGCATCACTAGACCCACACATGGGGTCGCGTAACTCTCGCCACTGAGCCAACCTAGGCTCTGATACCAAATGTCACGGGCCGCGCGTTCCTGCTACTGAAACCACGCGTCCGTGCCGCACCAAGACTAATCCTAGTCAAGGTCAGCCTTGTATCGTATCCATTTTTCCATGGACGGACCAATTCCAGTCCTACAAACCGCATGCCCATGAGCCCTTTCTGGCCCTGATCCCGTAGGGTCGCTCATTTCGAACTCTATGGGGAGGAACCCACTTAAGCTGGTCGGCAGCCAGCTAGGAGCCTCTAGGCTCATTTCATCCCACGAGACTCGGTTCTTAGGGCTTAAGCCCTTAGCATCAGTATCGGCCACCCGCACGCATGATTGACACCCCACATCATGCTAGTCCCGCAAGGGAACTTGGGCGGACTGCCCCAATGGCAGCCCACCAACCCGACTAGCCATAGGGGTCTAGCAACATGCCTGCCTGCTAGCCCGCACACCCCTTTTGGCCCGATGGCATCCCTCTTACGTAAACACCATCACATGATCCTTCCGGCTCGAGGAGGGGAAACCGAGGGGCTTAGCGATCTCTAGTGCCAAACCCCATGGCTCAACACAAAAGCGCGATACGAGGCCCGTCGGCCCCAACCGTCCCCGGGTTTACCTTACCCGAGAAAACATCGGGCCACGCTCGTGACTCTACGATGCCCGCCCACCTAGACACCACGAGTGCCTAGGAGTAGCTCACTTCAGACTAGCCAGGCCCCCGCCTGCCCGCTAGCCAAGGGGGTGGTGGAGAGCTGACACCAATTCATCCCCCTATAAAGAGCGTTAGAGATTTTCCCAATATGCTACCAGTGACCGTAAGAATGTCTGAAACGGGGACACTTTTCTGCCCAGCCATCCTAGGGCCTTTCTCCGACTAACTCAGGGCCCCGTTACCTTCCTCTTGGTCACCATTGCTCCTTGATTCTGCTCGTTGCTCCACCAACTCACTCGAAGGTGCCTGCACATGGCTTCCACCGATGGCACCCGCCAAGCTACTTGGCTTGAGGGTGTCCGATCACTGTTCCGAACTTCCCCGCATATCTTGCGGCCCGAGGCTCCCATTGCCCCCACAACATGTTAGCATCATGTTCCAAAGCTCTGAATGCACGCCCGACTTCATTAGAATCGCTTTCCCGCCAGCTCAATTTTGACCGCTGCTCGGTTCAGGGTCAATCATGATAAGACCAAGGCCTGACCATGACACCAGGCCTGTTGTTGGTAGAGTGAGAGCCTTGGATAAATTAAAAAAAATGCTTTGTTTATTGGATTTGGAATATCCCATTCTCCACATGTTTCGTTAATAAATAAAAACCATCAGCAAGTCAAAAGGAAGAAACTAACATGGAAGCTCTGTTGTGCAAGAGATTGGGTGTTCCAGCATCACCATCATCGGCTTCGTCGCCCATTGTAGTTAGCAGAAACCATCCCATCCCAGAATTGGACTCCCCAACGGCAGTGAGAGTCAGAGTTAAAGCCACCAGCCTGAACTACGCCAATTACCTTCAGATACTGGGTAAGTACCAGGAGATGCCTTCCCTCCCTTTCATCTCAGGCTTCGATTATGCTGGCACTGTCGATGCCGTGGGTCCCTCCGTCACCAAGTTCAAGGTCGGGGGGACCACGTCTGCCTCTTTGCCTCCTTCGGCTCCTACGCGACATTCATCATCAAAGACCAATCCCTCCTGTCAGTCGGTACCTTATTTCTAACTTTATTAATTAATAATATTAATATACTAATATTATCCATTGATTTAATTAATTAAGATTTTTTTTTTTAATAAACAGATCTTAAGTTTGAATTATTAGAATAATTTTAAATGCATAATTTTTAATCTGTGAAATTGAGCAATTTATATATCCGAATTTTAAAAAAAAATTACTAATATGCTAATGAATATCTCATATCAGGAAAAAAAAAAAAAAAAAGAGAATGCTTAGTTAATGACTTAATGTTCCTGGTCCTGGTTGATTAGGTTTGGAGTGCCGAAAGGGTGTGATCTTGTGGCCGCTGCTGCACTCCCTGTCACCTTTGGGACCTCACATGTAGCCCTTGTTCACAGGGCCAACTTGACATCTTCTCAGGCAGGTCCCTGCTTTATTTATTAATTAAAACTATTAATATTTCTTTTCTTTATTCTATGATTTCCACCCTTCATCAAATATTACTACTATTAGTAAATTGTAAAGGAAATAGTAATTATTACAGTTATTGCTAGTTCTTGGTGCCCCTAGAGGCGTTGGCGTTGCTGCTGTTCAAATTGGCAAAAGGTTTGCGGCGCAGTTGTCATTGCTGTTGCCAGGTGCCTCCTTTTCTTCCTGCTTTTCCCCTACTCCAACTACCCATTACCACTCCCTACCTTCTACTTTCTGTTAGCATTGCGCTTTTTATTCATTTCAAAAATCAAGTATTGCTATAAATTTCAGGGGAGCTGAAAAGGTGCAGTTTTTAAAGTCCTTGGGTATTGATCACGTGGTAGACTTGACTAATCAAAATTTAACTACGAGTGTCGAGGAGTTCCTCAAGTCAAGGAACCTCAAAGGGGTTTGTGTTCTTTTTGATCCTGTTGGTCGAAAGCTTAGTAAAGAAACTATGAAGCTTTTGAATTGGGGTGCTCAAATTCTTGTAATTGGATTTGCCAGTGGTGAATTCCCGCTCATCCCAACTAATTTCACTCTTGTTAAGGTACTTCGCATTTTCTCTTTGTTCTCAAATTGATGCATCATGTACCACACTGCTACCTTCATTTCCCCTCAGACTTCATTGTACTTCTTTAGTTAGCATTCCTTTTCCCTGATGGGCTCTTATTATGAAGAAGACTGCACTGAATATGCCACCTTATTCATTTGTGGGTATTGGAAAAGCACAAAGAAGATTGGCCTGCTGATATTTTAGCGCCACATGTCACCATTCCTGATACTACTTTTCTCTGACCCAAGATGTTCTTCTTCTTTGATATTATATAAATATATATATATATATATTTGTATGTCTCTGTGTGTTTCATCATATTGAGTTGATGTTATAGAAGATTATAATCAGACACTTCATGAAAGTAAAATATGCAAATGAGTTGAAATCTGTGAAATTGTGATGTCAACTGTGTTTTTTTTTTTGAAAACAATAATGGATTCCGGGGCTGTAGTTCGAGGATCTGATTGGCTTATTTAGGTTTGAATGGAGTGGCTTTCAATTAGCGTGCAAAATAAGTGCCTAGACTCTGGCATAAATGAATGAAAACTTAATGAAAATATTTATGGTAGACAAATAAAAAATTTGCACTTGAAAGAGCTAAATTTAGCTTTAATGCATAAGGGGTGTGTTGTTAACCTCATCTAATGAAGATCAGTAGTCAATTTCAATGTTAAACTAGTTACTGCAGTCCATTTACTCGTTATTAGTTGCTTGTCTCGAATAGCCTTCTCACACATCTATCTTGTGCAGAACTGGCCAGTGCATGGGCTCTATTGGACTAGCTACAGAACACATCGACCAGCTCTGCTTGAGGGTTCCATCAGGGAGTTACTCTCCTGGATGGAAAAGGGCTTGATTATCATTCACATTTCTCATACTTTCAGCCTATCAGAGGTCCCCCTTTTTGATATATATACCGTCATTCTTTGGTTGCGTGAAGCTCTAACCAAGGAAAACTATAGGGGAAAGAAAGATATAGAGAGTATTTGAAAATTGATGTCTTAAACCACAAAGCTCTGAACAAGCAGAGCGACTGCTGAAAGCCAGTTTAGCCCACGCTTAGAATTGCATAAGAGTGATTGTAGCTTTGGGCCCAACCAAGTATTCATCACAGTAGATTTGCTTGTGGACCATTTATGTGAATTGCTTATTTTGGGGCGGATGGATAAATTTTGTTTCCAAGTGTCCTAATTGCCCAGGACTGTCATCCATTTCTTATAACTTAATGCAAAAAATAGGCAAATTGATAGTTGGTGAGAATTTGAGGCCCAAAAATGCATTATTTACTTTTGGTCCGCACTTTTTGACTGGGGCAAAAGGATGAAGTTAATGGTAATTAACGATCCATTTCTTTTACTCATGATGTTGTTGTCTTTTCTAGGGAAAAAAAATGACGAGTACTTGGGCTTATTTGATTTCTTGTGTTTGACAGGCCAACCTTGCATTCTCTGCGATAAAAGATAGAAAAGCAATTGGAAAAGTGGTGTTTGCATTTGATGTTGTGGGAAAAAGGTCTAAGCTTTAATCGATTAGGGTTTAGCTGGGGCAAGAGAATGTTATTCCTTGCTCAAAGCATCACGATGTCATTTGAATATATTTGTCTCTCAGATACACGAGGATGCCAGTGATTTGCAAATAAGGTGTTGTAAATAATTTATGAAAATGGAAAATAATTTTTGTAGTATATAAATCTGAGTTTTGTTGAAAATTTCATGAAATGAGTTCCATGCAATTCTGTCTTAAAATTAGTAAAACTATAAAGGCAAATTGTATTGATTACCTCTATAAAAAAGACAATGATGAAGCAGGATTAGCGCTAGTGCTTGGAGAGATAAGTACGTCAAGTGACGTTGAAGAATTCTGAAGAAATATTGCTGGACTTTGTACAGAAGATGAATCCTCCGCAAAAACTCTAACTCGAAGATAAAATATATGAACAGTGCCCTTATCGCTCGAAAGTGCCAACCATTTGCACATTTGGTGAGAAGGCAATGCTATAGATATCTGCTCTGTCCTCTCCTCTCCGTACCTACATAGACAGTAACTATGAGGCCCTAAATCAGAGAGAAATGGGGGATTGAGAAGTTGGAGGGAAGGTGATATGAGAGGAGAGGTGGCGATGAGGAGAAGGTTGTTCAAATCATGTGGGTAACCGGAAGGGATTGATTGAAAAGGCATGTGGGTAAGTTAAATATGGAAAATCGAACCGATAGATTTTGAAAGAATTTATTTATAAATCAAAGTTTGTAAATTTTGAAAAAAAAAATTATATATTTTTTAAATAAATATTTTTAGTGAAAATTTGCATACAATTTTTATTGTTATTTATTTATATTTAAATTATAAATAAATTTTTTATTATACTTTATTAATTCAAATTTTCAAATTTAATTTTTATTAAATTATTTTTAATAAAAAATTTTACAAACTTCACTTAACCAAGTTTCTCTACAAGTTTTTCCGACTTTTCGTGGAGCACATTGTACAATTTGGTAGATGGATAAAAACAAGAAATACAAAAATTGCCGACAAATAGATTCTGCAACTTGCAAAATTTCGGACAAGAGATTTAAGATGTGATATTTTCTATAACCATTGGACCAGCCCCAAACTGGATTCGGAAGGTGGGGACCAAAACTTAAACTCATCCAACACCAAAAATATGGGACATGGTTAAAGTAACAAGAAAAAATCTACTAGAATAACATTATACATCAAGTGAAAATGGTGGCTCTAAAACAGCAACTATTTTGGGACCACAAAACACTTCACTTCCTTCTATATATATATATATATATATATATATTATACATGCATGGGAGAATGAGAAAAAGAGAGAAATTGCTCCAAACCCAAGATAGAGCGCAGAAACTACGACTGACTGGCTTACAGCAACGGTGGGAAGTGGGAAACAAATTATGGGGACGATTACAAGTTTATTCATCCATATATATAATTCACTCATTCCTGCAGTGCAGTTGAGCTCTAACGTCTACCTTGCTACCTAATTACTGCTATTGCTGGATGTTGTTGGTTTCCAAAACAGGAACTTCACCAAGGAGACGCCTTCAACCATTTTTGGTAACACATGATCACCTGCCCCAATGCATGTTCTTCCTTCACCTCCATTTCCCATGCGTATATATATTCCTAATTCCTATATACGTTGGACAAAATAAACTTTAATATACATATAATGTATCCATACCAAGTTCCGAGTAACAATTACCATAATCAACGCAGATTAATGCATGCAACTCAAGTTCAGACAAAGTGAGAAACCAAACTCATTACTTATTTGAGGTGCTCATATTTTGACTCCATAAAATAATCCCATTATATTTCTATGCACGCTTTCAGATGTAGTAGAGAGAAAAGAAAATGGGTTCTAAATGTACTTCCCTTCTCGGTAACCAAAACAAACACAGAGCTTTCAAGCAGATGTATATATTTTTAATCTCAATTTGTACTTGAAGCACACATAACTAGTCAGAAAAGCAGGATATTTCTGCAACTTTTGAAATCAAACAGTTTTTCTGATGACCCTTACTTTACCCCATCCGCCATTGGTTGCTGGGTATTGCCAAATTTCGAGGTGTGACCACTGAGCACCGAGCTTAGCCTACCCTCACCCATTCATGCATTTTAGACTTTAGATGCACTGGAAGACGCTTACAAACAAACACGTGCCAACACGTGCACCAAACTGTAAACTGTCTGAATCAAAATGCCAACGTAAATTTTATGAACCAAGACAAATGGAAGAGCAAATCAGCTGCAGTAGTAATCAAAAGACATCAATATTTACTTACACAGCTTTCATTGTGCTCTTACTAGTTGATCTGACCAACAGTTAGATTTAATAGTTTCTCCAGATGGGGCTGACTCCACTTGAACAAATTAAATTTAACACTACTAGTGCAGGAGCCAGGATGCAAAGGCATATATAAGTTAGACAAGAGAAGCCCAATATCTGCAAAGTTCACTTTTCTTATTTTGTTTGCCAGAAAAAAGTAAAGGAAGGGGGGCTGAGACTGGAGAGCCTGTCAATAATGGACCCTGCAAGCCAACTAACCATATCCATTTGATAAGTGAGATGCTACATAATTTGGTTTTCCTGTCAAGTAAAAAAGTACCAAGTGAGTAACTAGTATTTACGCTAGGTGGATGTACCAACTCTTTGAGCAGTCATGTCATTAATGATCCTAACCAGTTTGTATTACTTTCAAAGAAGAACAAGCTAATCGATGATGAAATGAATTAGCCAAGCTGATGGGTTTCTGATACGCCTGATAATATGAGGTGAAAGATGATGATGTCTCTTTCTCAAAAGAAAATATGCAATTTGAAACAAATAGCTATATTTTGGTAGTATTTATAAATGAGGGCAACAGAAAGAAGGAGCTCCCTTCAGTCCAAACGCGGAGAAAGAGGGATGCAAAATTATCTCCCGCATCATTCACTCAATCACAGTAGCAAAAGCGCCAATCCATTATCTACTGAGTGCTTGAATGAATGAGTCGGCAGCTAGTTCAACCCCCTTGTTCCCATCCGTGAGTGGACCGAAGGAAGCTCTCTCATGCCATTTCTCTAACAGTACTCATACCTTTCTTGCTCCTTTCTAGCTGCATGTGTCATTACAATTACCACTTAGCTAAACTAATAAAATTCACTAACAAAAGAAAACAACCTTCATGTTGAAGATGCAAAAGATAACACCAATCAACCGCAATCTGTTTTAGCCAATCTAATTGTGTACTACAAGCTAACACCGTTTTTTCAACGAGATGCTAATGACTAAAGTTCAGTTCAAGCCACATTATGACAAACGCAAGAACAAGTTCATAATTAATCAGTTTGGGGTTGATCTATTTTTAAGTTTCTTGATCAACAAGGACAAGTTTGAGCTTACTTAAGCTCAACCGGGAAAATGCAAAACATAAATATGGAGTGCAAGATTTGTCATTAAAGATTGAGGAGCCAATTGGTAACCAAGAGGATGAAAGAAAATGTAAACAACAAGGCAAGCAACTGACAGAAATGAACGAGTGATGGAAGAATTAGAAACGAACTCATGATAAGGAAGAGAGTGAAGCCGGAGTTTCTCCTTCCTCCTGGTCTTAGAAACATACAAATTAAATTGAATTCATTGAATAAACAAGATCGATCCTTGATAACCCTTTCATCATCGGTCACATTCAAAAACATTATTATCAAGACAAACTGCAAACAGTTAACATGAATTTTAGTGTTTTCTTCAAAATCTATACCCATGATCGAACTTGAAACATGAAAAAGATACTAACCATCAACCATATAGTCAGCATATGTAAAACATTAAGATTATACAGCTTCACATAAAGGAAAACCAGGAAAAACAAACTCTCAAGCAAAAAGATTATGGTCTTCTAATTGGACAAAAAAGTACACTGTAAAATCCCGGTAATGAGAGAAAGATTATTCTAAAAAGGGAAAAAAGAAAACCCATTTTACACCAACGATCTAGGTCAATTAGAGCTTGAAGAATACAATAGAAGTAAACAGATCAGATAGAACTTACTGTTTTAAGCGGCAAGGCAACGTTGCACAAGGGTAGCTAATGAGTTATAGACTATAAAGGAAGCATTAAAAGGAGGGAAAGGAAAAAAATATATATCTGACTGGGCTTAGGAATTAAGCCTGGAAACTTCGACGGACAGCGATCACAGGAAGAAATCCATTTTCCCCTTGGGATAAGATAAAAGTGGTATCAGGTATTAGCATACTATGATCTAATCATGGAGAGCATATATTAACATAACAGTAGGAAAAAAAACCCAAGAACAAGTAAAACTAATTCATTATGATATTAACTAAACCGCTAAAAAAATGCAACTCTACTATTAACATTAATAGAGACGACTTATGTCGTGTTAGTGAAGTGAAACCCTAAATTTTTAAGTGATGAAAGTACTGCTTAAAACCCTAATTTTGGTAAATAATTTATAAAAAAAAAAAAAGGAAAGAAAATTAATGGAAGGAAGGAAGCAAGAGAGAAGGTGTAGAATAATAGTAGAAGAAAACAGAAAAGAAAACAAAGGAGTAGTAATAAGGAAGAAAATATATGAATTGTTTTGTGCACAGAATAAGGAAGAGAGGAATGAGTTATACATTTATTTCTTAGGCAAAGGGAAATGACGGGTCATTGTCGTCATGAGAGTCAGAGACAGGAAAGCGACTCTAGATCTTAACATATCTAATGAGGGGAGGCTGTAGCTTTTCTTTTTTCCTCCTCTGTTCAATTATTTTAAGTATAACTTTTCTTCTTTTTTATGTTTTTCTATTCTATGTTCATGCCTCGGGTTTGTCTGCAGCAGATAATGGGAAAAAAGAAATGAAAGGAAGAATAAGCAAAGCATAATATTGGAGATCAAGACTTTTTTTCATCATCCATACATTTTACTTGCTCTTTCACTTTCACTTTCACTCAATGAATGAATGAATATATATGTCAGTGAGTCAGTCAGTCAGTGATAGACAGTGGGTCATAGTGTTTGTGAAATACCGGTGGTTTATTTTCTTTCTTTGTTTTGTTGGGTTAAAAATCTTTTACTCTACTGTTTAGTTAATGCTTTTTCCCTTAAACCTCACAATCCATCTTCCGTCGTCTCTTTCTCTCTTATATACATTCCCACTTCTCGTCCCAAGCTTTTGAGTTTTCAACAGCTAGCTACCATACTGTTCTTTTACCATTCATTCTATGTTTCTACTATGCTCATCTCTTTTCTCTTTTTTCTTTTTAGCATTGGGCCGCAAGAATTTCAATGTTTGATTGCTGAAACTAAAAATGCAACATTCTGGCTTGATCTCTTATCCCCTCTTACAATGCGACTCAGCTGACCATGAATAAACAAAACAAAACGAATTCCGAATTCCTCTACTACCCTGGATTTATTGCATTTCATTTCCCAATGCGGTATTACTCCAATCAAATATTGCTAAACATTTGATGCAACAAAGATGACAACTGACATGCACTATTTCCTTCCTTCCTTCCTTCCTTCCTTCCTTCCTTCCTTCCCTCCTTCCCTCCCATCTTCAACATCATTCAACTACTTAAAAGACTAGTAAAACCAAAATCCTCCATAAAATGATTGTCTTTACCCATTGTACATTTAATAATTTAATCATTATTCACTCTCGATGATTATGTCAGTTAAATTAAGCTTAGATGGAGGTAAGATGCCCGGGGAGTGTTGAAGTCCAGTGATAAAAAGAGAGCTAACTGAAATGAAGCCTAGTGGCAACCCATTGCACCGCACCACCATCCAACTTCAAAGTCTCCCTTATGTATATGTATTGATCCCTAAACCAAAGATAAATAATTCAGAAAATTATGAGCCTTATATTAAATATGCCAAATCAAGCTATTCAATTAAATGTACTCAGGCACTAAGGAATTTTAGAGGTCAAATAAATGAGCAACAATTTGAATATCAGCATATCTGTGTACCAAGCTAATTATGCATATGCCTGTGTGGGTGTGTATGCATTTGTCACATGATTGGATGCCATGCCATGTGATCTTAAGACCAAATATTATGTAGGCTAGCTAGTTAACTGATTACTACTTGTTGGCAAATTAAAAAAAAAAAAAATGATGTTGATGTTGTAAATAGGAGAGGATACCATTATCAGTCAAGCACGAGAAGAAACTAGATGTGTTTACATAATTTCATTGCTTTAAGAGAGAGAGAGAAGGAATAGAGCATTGCTAGTGTTAATATCAGATGCAGGTACTTTCTGGCTCCTGTCCTGTGTCATGTCTTGTGGAGGCAAAGCTTTATATATATATATCGATGAATATAATTCTGTAGCTATATATTAAAGTAGATATTGATGATATGATATGAGACATACAATGTGCAAATGCTGTGCAGGGGTGAGACTGAGACTGAGTAGTTGCAGGCACAACAGTCATAGCACATAGTGTACTGCTTTTAGACTGTAAATTGCACATTTTTTCCTAAAGCTCTGAAAATGTCACAGAATTCCAAATGCCAAAAGATATTCCCTTTTTATTTTTTTTCTGTAAGCTTAACCCTCTGCATCATAGAGCCCTTGTGGAGACCACTCTTGCTCTTGTGGAGACCACTCTTGCTAGTCCTATTTGCCATCATCATTATCACTCATCACCCCATTGATGCTAAAAGGAACTTTTCAAAGGCATCAACCTGTGCAAAATCCTGCAATTGGGTCCTTGAAACAGCCATGATTAAGGTGGGATAAAAGACTCAAGTAATTTGAGAAATTGCCATTTTATTGTTATGGTGGACACTCCAGGTCAGGCAGCAGTTAAATCAGCTAGCTCCTTGATTAAGTATCCACTCTCTTTGCTATAATTTTCTGACATATATGAACTGATGAAATACTCATCCTGACTCTTCCAACTTTAGCCATTCATCACTAGACGCTCATGTTGGAATAGATATGGCGAATTAATGTTTACAAACCCCGCCATGTGCAAATTAAAAAACATACTACTACTAGAATATTTATATTATATATATAATTATATTATTTCCTCTCTCAAATCTCAGTTGTGTAAGGTTTTGATTAATGGAGAGTAGGAGCCACAGCGAGCGCAAAAACCCACGAACATACAAAGAGTTTTAGCTAGTGATAGTGATTCTTACTGCTGGAATTAATGTTTGTGGAATGAAACAGACCAAACACTTTTAGAATAAAAGTTCACTCTCCAAAAGGAAAAAAGGGAAGATAATTGTGCAATAAATCAAACAACACAAAAGAGTAAATCTCACTCTGCATTGGGTTGTACATATGAAAACAAACAAGAAGACAGATAAGTGTTGATGGTAACAATGCAAAACATGATTGGTAAATGTTTCTTCAAAGCAGTCAGCAGTGTGTGCAGGTTGAGAGTTGAGAAACCGGGCGGACTGAGTACCAGCATTTGGGACATGCACTTTCAAGACTATGACCTTTTATTGTTTGCCAGACCCATATGCCAAATGAAATATCACCAGTTGTGCGATTCACTCCTAAAACTGGCAGCGCTCCACGAGGGGGAACACTAGGAATTTTACGGGACCACTAACCATTGATGCAAGGCTATGATCCAAACTACACCCGGTAATAATTGATCTTTTTTATATCAACTGCTTTTCTCTATGCAAATTATTATATATACATGTATATAAACCCCAGGACACATGGCAGATGAATAAATTGCACCGGATTAAAATGCTGATGTTGATCATGGACGAAAAATGGGTTCTTGGGCATGCTATTCAAACCTAACTGTTTATGAAGAAAAAGGAGAGTTATACCACTATACAAGCCATTAACCAGAAAGTGGAAAAAATTCAATAATTAATCATGCCTGAACAGCCAGTATCGAAGCATTAAACATTTTAACAATATTAAGATCTCCACTTTATACTAAACCAGCCCAACTTAAGCTGAGACCAACTTCAGTTCTTTCAGATCATTAATTCAGTGTGAGCGTGTATGTGTGTGTGTTAGTTTAAATAAGTTATCTCCATTCATCATTGGAATATAATGTTATCCTGAATGCCTTTTCATTTGTCAGGCAAGTATGAAAAATTTTAGAAAATAATGTAATAAAACATCCGAATCCTCTCTTCCAGCTGAAAGCTCAGCTTCAATTAACCACATTAACAGAAGGAATGCACATATTGCTGATCTGTTTCTACTATCTGGCTTATACTACAACTATTATGGGCAGCCTAGGATGTGAGAATTCAAGACAAAACCTGTAGGAGAGCACAGCTCAAAAAATAAGGCTGTGATGTGGAACTAAAATCTGGATTTTAAAACAATTGGAAAAACAAACTTGTTGACCCATCCCCAAAGGATTGTAGATCTGCAGCTTTGACCACAGCTCTGCACAGTGGGCAAGTTCTTTCTCTCTCAAACCTGAAATATAAACGGCAATGGGCAAAGGATGAAACTGAGGTATCAGTCAAGAATGCTGATTTAAGACTTAAATGCTTCTGTTTGAAAGTTAGCTTATCAATAAAAAAAAAAAAATGATTTCACGGAGGAATTTCATAGATAAGCAAAACTTCAGGCCATTAAGCAACTAGGCATTACATTGCCGGACAGTGAGGGAAGTGCCATGCAAAATAGCAGTAATAAGTTTTAAGAATTTCAGTAAAATGTATTGATCCCTGTTTTCTAGGAAAACAAGGAGCATAATTTTCAGTATTATATCCTCCAACTTTAAAGCAGCAATTTCTTCTTCATCTTCAAATTGGAACGGCACCATTCTCCTGTGCTCCTACCATTCTTCAGTTTCAATTTTGTTTTTCCTCTTAGTATAACAATCCACCAACATATGCTGGGTTAGTCGCGAGAGAGGTATGAATGCATTATGTCAAGGCCTATGCAGATAGCATACACATGCAGTTAAGAAAAGGTTTGCACCGAATGCAATCCCTCCTCCTGAAGGAGCATCTAAAATTATCAATCTCATTCACTTCAGTAGGTGAAAGTTCGTGCTGCTCTGAAAGGCACAGGTTTGTATGTTTTTTCCCCTCTTCTCTTTCCAAATTTACTAGTGAACCAATGCAAAAGGTTACAATTTCAGACCTTTATCCAATGCAATCAAGCAACAAATACAGGGGTAAGTTAAATCAATTATTTCTGTCACAACTCTAGATTCCAATAAAAAATAAAACTTTATACAGAAATAAAATATTTATACACTATTATACAAAGGAAATATATTAAATATTTACGAAAAGAAGGGATCAACTTACATTGTTTAAAATTAAAAAAGTTTTACATATCTAACTAACCATTAATTTCAACAGATTCACGGGATAAGAGAGATAAGTAAAAAAAGGAATAAATGATTTAATCTAATCCCTTTGATCTACTGAAATCAATGATTAGAAAAATATGTAAAACTTTTTTATTTTTACACTATGTAAGTTGATCCCTCCTCATTTATGTATGGCATAAAAATATTTATTCTCCATCTCCCATTCGCTTCAGCAGGTGAGAGTTCTGACTACTGTGGAAGGCACTGGTTTATATATTTTTGTCCCCTCCACTTCCCAAATCTTTACACTAGCAAACCAATGGTTACAGTTTCACAGCTCTTTCTCCAAAGCAATCATGCAACAAATGCAGGGCAACTTTTATCCAATTAAATTTGACTAACTAAACTTCAACCAGTTGCTACAGGCACCCCCCCCCCCCCGGGCGGGGATTCGCCCCTGGCTACAGTTATAGACATTCTAATAACAAATTAGAGCTCGATACAAGAGTAAAATATTTATGAATTATTAACCAGAGGAAATATTTGACATTTATAAATGGCATATTACCATATACCGCTTCTATCCTCACAACTATGTAGTCAATTTGAATAATTCAAAATCATAAGATTTTAGCTTGATGTTGATGATAAGAGTCCTAGTCTATCCACTCAATACTTGATACTCATTATAGGAACAACATACTTCGAGTTTTAAAAAAATTCCAATGTTCACAACATTTCAAACTTTCACTTCACAATATGCAATTGCAACGAACAGAAGGTATAAACTAACCATTCAGAGACACAATCTTCACAGAATATGTGTTTACAACGCAACAAAATTGGTGCTTGCATCTTCTCCTGGCATATGGTGCAGAGGTCTCCTGCTTCATTTACCTGTAATAAATAAAATATACGTAGGAAAGGGATAAATTCTCATGAGGGATGGAAACTTAATCATACATATATAGTTAGGAATAATGGTTGAAATTTTCATGATGTCAGTTAATTTGAGATTTGACATGTCTAATTTATATGAATGAAGCATTAAATAGATCATGTAATTTAACAAAATAATAAATTGTATAAAAAGACTTGTGATATATAATGGTCAATAATTGTTGCAGCGGTGTAACTTGATCTCTACACATCTCTAATCATATATATTATGAGGGATCAACTTCACTAGTGAAATGATTGCTACTTGTTACACTATTTCATAACTTTTATAGAGCTATTATTTTACCAAATCAATCATTAGATTCAAAAACGAATCCATACTCGCCATGCAGTCAAATTTCAAGTCAATCTGATATCTGTATCACATTGATCAAGAATAAAATATAAGGCATGAAAATGTCACCATGTCAATAAAACAGTTGACGTTTTCAATTAATGTGAAATATCACATGCATGATCTATAATTCTACATAAATAGAGCATTGTATTGAATAGATGAATTAACAAAATAAATGTATGATCAAAAGGTGAACATTAAAGATGTCAATGAAAATTTTATCAAAAGATAACATTC
The DNA here is from genome assembly GCF_002303985.1 of Durio zibethinus. The sequence continues at coordinate 4,509,084 of NW_019167926.1, read as the reverse complement.
TTTACTTTAGGCTTGGTGTTGAAAGATTAAGCAAAGTACCACAAATATGTGCAAGATGATATTATTAGATGCACCAAAAGGTTAGAACTAGGGCACACGCAACCAGGCACCACATGAAACTTTCTGACATTTTATTGTCTCAGTCTAATTCAAATTGAATCACAATTTCCATTTACCCCCTTCAAATACCTGTTCCAATGTAGCATATGCCCCATAATGAACTTCCTTCTGTGACAATGCTTTTAGGGCAGCATAGAAGGATCGAACCTAAGAGCAGTTCCAAGTTGTTAATGATAAAGCAAAAAATCAAGCAAATAGAGTCATAGTATTAGAGAGACATTCAACAAAATCAGAAATTGCACATATGTACAAGTATTAGAGTATGGAATTTATACCTTTTCAATAACAGATGTGAACTTGAATGTTAAATACAACCCTGTAGTCAATGAAGAGAAAAGGCTTCCATAATCTTTGTTCAAGAAGAACCGATACCAGACAGGTGTTGGTAACAATGCTCGGTACAATAGGAGTGTATATTCAACCAGGGTTAGCACTTGGCCCTGGAAAACAATATAATTACAGTTAAGAGTTTCTTTTCAACCCCTTTGCTTCTTCATGAGATTTTTTTTTTTTTATCTTTTTTTGGATTGATGAAGGTTTGAGGGAGAAATGGTGGGGAAGGGGAATATGGTTAAAGTTGCATATAATAGGAAAAAGTAATTTTGTACTGCATAACATCATAAAACCTGTCGGCGGAAGTTATGCCCCTTGCCATTCTTATAATAAATGAGTGGTACACACTTAAATGCCATCACTGCCTGCCGCACCATTGTATCTGAAAGTTATATATATGAGTCAGTCATAAGAAGGGTACACAACATCAAGAATATCTGCCATACATTCTTTATCTTACCATTAGCATAATGTTAATAGAAATGAACCCAAGAATTATAATTCAATTTCATACCATTTACCAGAATGATGAATATTGCATGCCAGAAAGGTGGTGTTGTCTTCGGAGGAAGCATGACCAATGGATATAAGAGATCATTGTTCTGATACCACCAATAAACACCAATCACATGAAGCATAAAAAGTACAGAGTATGTGACTAGAACTGCATTCTTTCTCTCTCCCTGCAATACCAGTGAATGTTAAGTTTCATGGTTTTGCCCCTCTATTGGGGTACCAAGGGACTTAAAAGGAAAAATTTCAAAGACACATTTAAGCACCTTCAGTGCTGTTTGCTTTTGGAGAATAACATTTGACTTGAACATAACAATTGTAACCCATATCATGACAACGAAACCTGCAACCGACCACAATCAAATATTGGGAAATAAAAGAGTTTAGACTATAGACAGTAAATTACAAACAACATAAGATAGAACTATTTACTCATGCAGGTCTGAGATACTGCTCAATCGTTTTACCTGGTTCTGATGCTAAGAACCATGGCAGAACTAGGGTAATTCTGATGTTTGACTCTTCTTCTTCTCTTTCTCTGTGCAACCTACCCCAAACCTCTCTCTCTCTCTCTCTCTCTCTCTCTCTCTCTCTCTCTCTCTTTTTCTTATTTTTGATGATAGATGGGGATTCAGACACTACTTATAAGGAAATCCCTTGCCTTTTCTTATGCACTTATGCAGTAAAGAAAGCACCAATCAGGAATAGTACATCCCTTACAATTTAGAGAGACACACTAACACAAAATCAAAACAAACTAATGTAAGGCAAGAGAAAATTGGTGCACTGGCTTTTCCTTAACGAAGTTTCCAATTTTGGCCAACAAGTCAAACTCAACAGACAAGGAATACAACAAAATAGAACACTGAAAATTTGTTCTCAAATTCTTTTTTTCTTTAACTCTCCATAGAATGCCCTCACAGATTGCCTATCTTTAAACCAGGTTGATGATAATCCTAAAAGGAACAAATATAAAGATCATCCAAATTCGACTTAATTCCCATACTTATAAAAAACTATGCAATCTTTGTTCAAAACTGGTGACTGTTTATGGAGCAGAACCAAAGAGGGGAACATGGGGATTCCGCACAGTAGAATGCCAGAAGCACATATGTTCATTGCCATAGTGGCGTCAAACTTTTTAGATATATATTAATCAGACGAGCAGATAATGTGGCAAATAAAAAACAGCTCAAGACTGTAGTGGTAACATTTTCGTTGATGTCCAAAATGATCAAATGAATAACTCCCTAGTCCAATTAGTGATGAAAAAATGGAAAAGAGAGAGGTAATTGAAGAAGAAAAACAGTACCCTGCAAATGCTGACGAATGAAGACAAGCAGCAATAACAAGGAAAAGGGAAGAATATGCTCAAACCACCTGGCAATGCGCTGCACATCATAATGGTAAGACGAGTTCGAATTCCTATCATCATTACTGGTACTACTACTGGTCAGAGGATCCTCCTCCTCCTCCTCCTCCTCCTCTTCAACTCCATGGAGGGAGGTGGGGTTTTGGGAATTGTCCTCTTCGCCTCTTTCAGGCCCAATGATTCGAATAGAAACCTCCCCAGCCCCAGAAGTAGGATTAGGAGAAGGTTGAAAGTCAGTGTTGAGTAAAACCCCATGAGGTTGATTAATGGTGGGACTAGAAAAAATGCCAGAGTATTCCAGTAGGAGGGATAAGGGTAATTGGAACAAGTTTAGAGAAGGAAGTTGAATGGCATAGCTTCTTGAAGAATCAATGCCATCATCACCACCAGTGGTAGTGACAGAAAAGGCAGGTGATGGTGATGGTGATGGTGAGGGAGGATCAGAGATGGGAGGGGATGTTTCCATCATAAGAAGATCCGACACTCCAAAGTCATAAACAAGCCCGTTGTGATATTTACAACTGGGAAAATATCCTATTCACGTTTCACAAATCAATAACCAAATAAAGAAAAGAAGAAGCCAGAAACAAGATGTCTTTTTTTTTTCCTGAAATGAACGAAAGAATAATGTGGGAATGGAAAAAGAAGAGTTTTGATTACAAAGTAAGAAAAAGAAAAGGTAAGAATGGTGAAGAGACGAGGGCGAAGAGTCAAAGAGACAGAAGTGCTTGTCGGAAAGGTGAGATTGATTGCAAGTAAAAATGGGTTTGCTTTTGTATTTGGAAGAGATGAAATCAACTGAAGGAATACAGTATTATTGGATCATTCAATCCTTTTTCTAATATGAAGCTGGCATAGGCATACCGCATGGCTTGCTTGCAAATGCCCAGCCGGCCAACTAAAAGACAAAAAAGGACAAATGCAAAATCTGAAAACGCGTTCTACTTGGTTCAACAATTGCATGAAGTGTGCTTGTTATTATTTTTTTTTTCCTCTTCACAACCTTTTTAAATTATTTTTAAATAAAATTATTTAATTACTATTTTTCAAATCCTTTTTCACTTTTAAGTTTTTATTTATAAATTTAGAAATTTTTAAAATTTTCCAAATTCATGTACGTGAAACTTTTAAAAATTTTGTATGAAATCATTTAAATAAAAAAAAATCTAAAGAAACATACACATGTATAATTCTTTTATCAATTTATAAATAAATTGATATTTATTTAAAATAAACCTTGCTTTTTTTTATAACATTATAGAAATTTTTTAAGATATGAGTTTTTTTTTTCTCAACTAATTTATTTTAAATCATAAATATAATTTATCACATATGCATGTCCGATAAATTTTATAATTTATTGATAATTTAAAAATTAAAAAAATAATTAAATAATTTACCTAAAGATAATTTTAAAATAAAATTGATGTAAAAAAAATTTGTTTAGAAGCGTCATAGCATAAATAAAGAAAATCATAAAATATCTAAATCATTAAATTAAATTTTAAAAAAAATCAGAAAAATATAAATTTCGGTTTCCTTGATATATATGTTAAAATAAAGAATTGAGTATAGACCTATCGAACTAAATTTTACTACTCTAACTTAAATTTTATTGATTTTTTTATAGAATAATTTGATAAAATTGATCATTTGTATTAATAAAATAATCCATAACACATTTTATTTTTTTTACTTAAAAGTAATAAAATTTAAAAGGTTAATTTATAAATGATCTCTAAACTATAATAAAATATTTAATATAATATTTTAATTATAAATATGTTATCTAAAGTAATAATTTAATATAATTAATTTTAAATAATAACACATAATAGACAAATAAATCTCTTGATATCAAAACAGTTAACAAATTCATATTTCAAATATCATATTAAAAAATTTTTAATTTAAATACCATATTATATATTTCATTATAGTTTAAAAATCATTTATAACAATATTTCGAAGTAAAAATAAATTAACAAAATTTATTATTTGTATTAATATAATATTTCATAAAATTTGTTTTTTGTTAAAAATAAAAAATTACAATTACAATAACAAAATTGAATAATATAAAATCATAATAGAGCATCAATCTCAACAAACAATCTCAACTTCTAGAATAAAAAACCTTGATTCCTAAATTCCTTCAAAAGTGATTGAGAAGAAAAAAAAAAGAAAGGCGCCGTTCCCTTTGACGTGGAAATAAGTTTATAAAATTGTACACACTTATTATTATTATCATCCCTACTTGAATTCAAGTCATTATTGCACAATTTCATCATTAAATGAAGAAAAGAAACAAGTAGCATATCTTGCCCGATGAATCCAAAACTGGAAACCACTCCCATTTAGTGAGTTTAAACAGCAATGAGATAGGAGGGTTTGTCACTATTAAAACAACTCTTGCAATCTTCTTCGCCCTCCCAATTCCCAAACTCCACTAACAATTGCCCTTTTCTAAACGCAAGCTTCTCTTCAAACCCTGCAGCCACTCCACATGAAAATATATAGTTGCTTTACACAGTACACACTACTTCTAAAAGAACATCCAATCTGGGAAATGATTATGATACATGCACAAGTTCATGCCACCAACCATCATTGATTCCAAGGTGATTGATTATGCAATTTTCACATGCTTACTCCAACGTACATACTTATAACTTCCAACACCACACAAACATTTTTTATTCTTTTCTTTACAAGAAAAGGAAATTCTTCGTCCGTATTTATTAGTACTGAGGCAACTCCACAATTAGCCCCGCCAATTGTCCTTCATCCGCCTTATCTCCCTCAGTGCTTCAACAGGAGACTGGCAACCAATGCTCCCCTGCAAATCAGATAAATTTCCACATAAGATAACCTGTAGAACACTGAGACAAATGACGGCCAGTGCACGAATTACCAGAAGAATGGTCCAAAAACCAAATGAAGAAGGGTGAACATTTCTTGAAACTAGTTCAAAGTTTGAGCCATAATCAGCACTAGTATGTCATGACAATAAACTTGAGATTGTCAAATTAAGATGAATTTTATGGTAAGGTGTAAACCTGAAGTTCTGGTAGATCAACTCGCATAAATGGATTTGTCTCCATTTCTTCCTCAATGGTTGAGGGAATGGTGGTCAGACCTGCTTGTCGCTGACTATTAGCCCATGTTAACTTTTGCTGTATCCTTTCATTTTTTGGTTCAACTGTCATTGCAAATTGCAGGTTCTTCACTGTGTACTAGAGAAATATACATCCAAACATTTCATTAATCTTCAGAAATGAGAAGACATGCAGCAAAAACAAATTAATTTGCAACCAAAATTTTCCTCTTTTAAGACGCGACAAACTTCAACAGAAATTTAGGAGTATTGCACTCACTTCAAAGTTTCCATTTCAAAAGCCAGACATCTTCAGCACAGCAGGTTAATCCTGCATACAACTCCACAGACTGCAAATATACGTGCACCTTTCACTAAAATAGTCATTCCTAGTTTTATAGTTCAAGATAATTCATTTACCTTGTATGCTAACTTAATCCAAATTTCAGTCACAGGTGCTGCTACAGTTAATAATATATCCTAACTTGCAACTCTCATGCCAAAGAGGAAATATGGCCCTCTTATCTAATGAAAAAATAAAATAAAAGTAAAACAAAGACAACGATAAGAAGGCAAAAAAAAAAAAAAGTAGAACATGCTGTACAAGTCCATCATTAGCAAGCTGTCTATACAGTCAGACAACATGGGACACTTGTTATAAAATCAATGGGGACAAAATAAAAGCTTTTGGAATCCTGGAGTCTCTATGACAGCAAATCATAGATGTGGCTAGAACTGTCAAACTTGTATGTTTTTTTCAAGTTCTTCCTTTCAGAAATGGCTAGGCATGTTGAGTATATGAACTAATCCAACATTATTCTATCAATTTCTTAGATTCCACTGCCAAAGTATTACACTTAATTATGTTAAACCAGAAAATTTTCCTTAGTTGGACCCTTGCAGGCACTGAATGCTAATAACTAGACATCCTTGTAAACATTTTCAAAAGATTTAACATGTAAATGGCCTAGAAAGAAAAGAAAAGTAGGAAGATAAACTTAGATTTATAGGCAGATACAGATACCAACAAAAATGTTGTTTTGATTATGATAACAGCAAAATCAGTGATACTGCATTGTACAATCAAAGCTGATATATACATTAAGCTTACAGAAAAAGTAACCTGCCTATGGCTACATTAGAAATGGGAAAATAGCTGCTCAGTAAACTTTATGAATATCTCAAACAATTGATCATAGACTAAAGAGACAGAAAAGAAAAGGGAATGGGTAATCTCGGTACCTCGTGGCCACAGTAAACACGAGTTGGCTTTGGCAGTGAACCGAGGGTTACACAGAGTGATTGATACATCTGTTCTGCTGTGCCCTCAAAAAACTTCCCACAGCCAGCAATGAACTATATGATGAGAAAGAATGACAAATTATTTCCGAACCCAACACAGAAGTAAACAAGACAAAGATAAAAGATCCACCTCCTAACTGTCTAACAGCTTTCTGATAAGGGGTAGAGCTTCATGCCCAAAAGTTTATGCTAACATGTACGATCCCCACAATTAAGTTTAAGGTCAAATAGTCCATGCCAGTAAATCTTACACACCAAAATCTTGCCCGAATTATAGCCAAGGCAAACTAGAATTAGTACATTAATGGGTGCTAAGAAATTATCGATTTGGATGCAGGACCACTGTATAAATTATTGAAGAACCCTGCAACTTAAAAACTTAAGCTAGTAGATAAGGAGACAGCAAACAAGTTTTAGATTTGAATGAGCTTCAATGGACCAAATAGCAAGCAACATTGGCTTCTCTAACAGCATATACAGATGTATATAAATAAATAAATAAATAAATAAAAGAGATCCACGTTTAAACTTACGAGTGTATCTCCAGTAAAAACAGCTGGGTCCTCTCCATCTTTGCCAGTGACATAGTAACTTATGTGACCCTTGGTGTGGCTGATGAAAGGAAAAGAGCAAGTTTTTTAAAACTAAGACATAGAAAGAGAAACAAGAGAGGGTTTAGAATAGAAGAGAAGGGGAAATAGTAAATACCAAGGGGTGTGAAGAGCCAAAATGTTGAGATAGGAGCCAAGAGATAAGGTATCACCGTTTTGGAGTTGATGAGTGCAGCCCCTAACATTATCAAGAGAACCGCCATACACCTTAATCCCAGGAACCAGCTGCTTAATCTTATCATTGCCACCAGCGTGATCCCTGCAGATTTGATTGAATTACCAAACATAGCAGTCGATCTTCAAATTTTGTATATAAAAATTCAATAGGAATAGCGTAAGTCATTAATTACCAGTGGTGATGAGTGGTAAGGACCAACTTGAGGACAGCTCCCAGCTGATTGGCAGCTTCAACCACCTTCTCCGCCTCCACCGGATCCACTGCTGCTGCCTCTTTTGTGCTTTCATCCATGATCCTAATTATATATATTTTTTATTTAACCAATTTTTAATTCAGCAATTCATCGATCAACAAACAACAAGAAGAAAAAAGATAAAAGACGACTCACAGATAAGAGTAGTTGTCTTCTAAGCATGGAACCTCAAAGATTTTCATTTTCCTTGTTCAAATTTCGGATATTACAACTTGGAAGGAAGCAAACTCTAGAACTTAAAATGCAAAACAAACTAAACTGCACTTTTAGCCGTCGATTGATTCCATTTTGTTTTATTTATTCATACAATAAATTTTTGGGTAAATTGCATAATTGGTCACTTAACTATTACAGTTTTTTAAAAATGATCACTAAAATATTAAAATTTTTAACAAAGTCACTAATGTTTGAATAAGTTTTTTTTTTTTTTTATCACTATACTGTTAAATAGTAACGTTTTATCTTAGGTGACTTAATTGATCAAAAACACTTTGCTTACATGGTCCATTTTTTTCACATCACACACAAAATTATCATTTTTTTTTATTTCTTCTCTTAATATGAGTATTCTTTTTTGTCATTGTGAAATACTAGTTGAGTTGAGAATCTCTTAGTCAAATGACAATCCTAAAAGAAAGTTTTTAAGTTGCAAAAATTATATATATTCATCTAAGATGTTGTTTCTTTAATTTGTATGATCTACCAGCTAGTGATTATATAAGAGTTATGCTTATTGGGCTTTTAAGAAAGTAAGAATCGTTGAGAGCCAAATAAGGAAGGAATGTGTACTACGTATTATGTTGTTGGCATGTTGTTTAATTTTCACTTTGATTAAGCTCTAATATAATGGTTTAGGGTTATTTAGTATTTAAAGTTATGTGCTATGGGTTTTAAGGTAATATTTTAGGTGCATTAGGCAAGATAACATTGAAGAATTATGTGTTTGTTGTATATTTTATATTTGATATTAATGAATGATAATAGCCACTTAATGAGTTTTAGACCATCTATCGATTGCATTATACAATGTATCAAGTGTTTTAGGTTTTAAATTGGTATCAGAAGATTACTTTTGTACAAAGTGACAACTATATTATGTAATGAACTCAGTACTTTAAATTATTTGACTATTTTAGTATGCTATTGCAATAAATGAACTCAGTGTTATTGCAGCATATCTTTATTATAGTACCTTAAACCTCACTTTAATAAACCTATAACTTCAACAAATAAGGCATTGATAATTATAATCCATCCAAAAAACATATCATGTATTGATAAACCAGAAACCAATAAACCAGTAACAAATCTAAAAACATGACTGCATTGATAATTATAAGATATTTACATTATCTTGGCTAAAATGTAGTTTCAATAAGTATATTGCACTTGAAATAAACTCTTAAACGTTAATACATTTGTATTCTCCTTACATGTATATCATCCTTACATGTATACTTTTACTAACAAAAAAAAAAACTCTTTTTATACAAAAAGAACCCTTACATCTATACCCTTATCAAAAAAAAAAAAAAAACTTGTTGCTAATCCAACATACCAAAAAAAGATATTTTTGTTAGATTAATATCCTAAACAAGTCATATGCACAAAATACCCTAACCCAGTCATGTACAAAAAAAAAAAAATTCTTTGTAAGTTATTGGTTTTTCATTTCATGGTTTTAGCTTTGCTAGTCCTTAAGTATTTTTCTTGTTTCATTGAACATTGGTTGGAAGCACCTTTCTCTTAGCAACATGCTTAATCAAGTACTTTCACTGCATTTATATTCTTTTTTGGCTAGCTTTAGTACTTTGTAAGAGTTCCAATAGGTTCAAAAACTCCACTTGGTCTAGAGACATAATTCTATTGTGATTGAAAAACTTGACTAAAGCCTTATACATCAATACATGAAATGATTCAATATTTATGATTAAGGGTTTTTTTAGGTTAGGATTAGGGTAGACAAAATAATTACTTACATCAAGCATCCATTTAACAGTGGTTGGACGTAGCTGAACATACCCTTCAGATCTTCTAGTTGCTGTGGTTTAAGGTGACTGAGGTGGCTCTCTAAATCTTTCAAATGTGGTTGGAGGTAGTTGAACAACCTAAAAAAAACATTAGAATAGTAAGTATTAGATTAAATGATCATAAACATTTGTATTATATATTATCTTTTTAGTGGTAGGATCCACAGCCTTTTGGTTAGTTTTAACAACTCTCATTATTTGTAAAATGGAAATAATAAAAATAAATTTCTATATTTTACCTATTATTATCATTAATAAATATAAATCAATAAACCAAAATACTCGTAAGTAACTTTAAGATATTTTCTTCTTGCTAGTCTGACAAATCTCTTATTTACATTCAACCTATTATTACCATCAATCTCTCATTTGCATGTCCTTATATGATACTCTAGTTTTTCACATTTGCTACAATTGAGTTTCCCTCATCTCTTGTTGATTTTAAACTAACTTCCACCTATTTCATTCATTTCCATCATTCTATTCTTATATGGTTTTCCAGTTTACCTTCTTAGAATGAGTGACATTATTGGTTCTAGGGTTTCATCACTTGTCCATTAATTTGCATCTCTGATAGGATAAATGAAATTGGACTGTATATTGACTTGTATGGTCTTGTTATAGTATCGAACGAGATAATTTTTAAGTTTTCTTTTAGACAATAACATGGCTGAAAATAGTATGCATGCATGGAATCCCAGTGATATCCCATTTTTTACATGAACAAATATACAATTAAAAGTCCACTATATGCTGGTTTGATGGCCTACATGCTACTTGGTATCTTGGACTACCAATATGTTTTGGCTAGCACCTATTTGACTGTAACATAATTTAGTCCAACATTTTTTGTTTTTTCTAAATATTTTTCAGCAGTTGTACTATTCAAGATAATTCTTTGCATTAATTTTATCCTAACAATCTCTATCATTGTCAAAATAGGCTTTTTCCTTGCATCCAAAATAAACTTACTAAAAGACTTACTTAAATTATTTAAAAGCATGTCATACTTAACTATTGTTGAAAAGTGAGACTTAGACCATTTAGTTGGATTTTTTCTTTCAAGCCATTTGTATGCATCAATTAACAAAGGCTTTCATTTTTTTCATTACATCTTTATACTCCTTCAAGTATGTAGTTCTAACAACTTTTCACAAACAATCTTTCAGTGCTTTTTTTTGTTTACAGGGTTTAACTTAAAATTTATGTGTAAATGCCTAACATAATTTTCTGTGTTTAGCATTAGGCACAATATCTATAAGTGTATTCACAAATCCCTCCAAAACAACAAAAATATAAATTGTAGTTACATTCCATAATTTTAATTTCATATTAAAAAGTACTAATAAAAAATTAAAGGGATAAAGTTCAAACCATTTGTTTGTCTGATATAAAAGTTTAGTGATAAGAATTTGTAATTGCAAAGTCATTTTTTAGCAAAAGTAGGAACTAATACTATGAATCATAGTTTTCACTTTCAACAACTGCATAAACTAATCCTAATAGCTATCAACAAATATCCACCTTAGGAAGCAACCATCAAGACTAATAATACACTTACAACTAGCTTTGAACTCATCTTTACATGCTTATAAACAAACATATATCATCTTAAATAATCTATAATTTAGGAAATAGATTGTAGTGGTTCCTTTATTGCTTTGCTTAAACTCTTCTAAAAACTCATAAATCTTAACATATTGTTCCTTATTATTTCCATATACAATTTCAATTACTTTTTGCTTAGCCTTAAAATATTTTGTTAATGACACACCAATGATAAAATCTATCATCACATCTTGTTAAAAAAAATTCAATTAGTATTTTGGATTAGTAATAAACTTATTAATATAATGCTGACCCACCACTTAGAAGTCAAGTTTTTATTTTTCATGTCTTTAAGACATACATTTTCATAAATATAAGTTTTAATCTACCAAGTATGGTCCAGTTGCTCTTTTACATTGAATTTTGCCCCATATAGTTTCTGCGGACAAGCTTTATTGCAAACCACCTTAATCCTCTTCTTGTCATTCATTTCGAACTTGACATTATACATATTCTTCCTTTCATACTGTTTTATGACTTCTTTCAACACCTCTTTATTAATAGACAACATCTTTTTTTCTAGCATAAGATTTTTCATATCTATTTCACTATTGAATTCTAGCCACTACTTACACTCTTTGAATTAGATTCATGTGCGTTTTACAAAGAATTTGATTTTTTATATTCCTCTTCATTTGCACCTACTTCAACACCAAAACCATCATCCACTCCAATTTTATCTTTATCATCTAAACACATATCTTTCTTAATTTTCAAATCTACATTGACCTTAAAATTATGATCATGCTCATCATCTTCTATATTATACTCATTCTCATTAAAATTGAAATTAAAACTATCACTATCATTTTTATCTTTCTTCACATTACATCTTACTTCTATTTCTGTTTCAATATTTGAAGCAATATCCACCTATACTTCCTCAATAAAACTAGCATCTATATTATGTTAATCAATGATAGACTCATCTTCTAAGTACACATAGATATAATGATTTTAAGGCCTGTTCGTAACCATATTGACAACATCAACATTTGTTCTAAAAGGCCTAACAAAATCAGTACTAAATGCTCCCACAAATATTTTTCAATAACATCTTATATTACCTGTATAACCTAACTCCTAAATCATATTATTCATTTCAATCATTGACATAATATTTGCATGGCATAAATCAAAGTAATCAACCTTTTTACCAATATAAATCATATTAAAAATATATAGAAATTGACCACCATAATGAATAATAATTGAGAAATAGTCTGAGTTAGGCTCTGAAAAATTATAAAATTTCAAAATTGTTATTAAAGAGTTATTCTGATTTAGACATAAACCTTAATAGCTTAAACATTTTAATCTTCAATAAAATATATTATAAAGTTATATAGATATAATACAATAATAGCCTTCATAAGCTTCAAAAAACATTCAAACCCAAACATGGCTCCACATACATGACAAGTAAACAATAACCACATAGCACACTCAGCATAATACAATGCACAATAACCAATGACTTGGCAAAAAAAAGTGTCCACAACAATAATAAAAAATAAAATAAAACCAGTTCATTCATGTATAGACAGAAACAAAAGTGAATTCATGTATGGGTAGAAAAGGAAAAACTTAAATAAGTTATATTCGTACCATAAAAAAGTATATAGTCCTTTTACCACTCGACACCTCTTTCTGTCCATTACTTGCTTAAACCTAAAGTAAACCTTAACATAATTACTTAATTTGATCCTACATTAACTGAAATTGTAAACCTTGAATCAAAATAACCTAAACCCTAAATTTTCTTTAAATCATGACAACATAACCTCTGATAATTCTAAACTCGAAATTGTAATGGCCAATCATGCCCTAAATTGCAAAATCCTAAATTTCCTTTCTAAAACGCAAAATCCCCTAACCCTAATTTTTATTGCTGCTGTTCAGTGAAAACCCACTTTTTAAAACCTCAAATCTAAATTTGTTTTCTATGAAGTAAAATCCTTAGATCTTAGGTGTATTATTTTCTAATTTGGCCATACCACTTGGTTTTTTATTTGCCATGTAAAAAAACCGTTTATGATGAGTTAAGCCACATCAAATAAAATGTTACGATTTTAATAGTATAGTGATCCAAAAAAATGCTTGTTCAAATGTTAGTGACTATATTAAAACTTTTAATAATTTAGTGAAGATTTTAAGATGATTGCAATAGTTAAATGATTAATTATGTAATTTATCCCAAATTTTAATAATTTTGACCTACAAAGGATTCTCTATGCTAGTAAAAAAAGGTAAAAATTTTGACTACTTTATTGTAAAAGTAACAAATGAACTTTTTAATTAAATTTATGATTGAAATTTTATAATTAAATTATAATTGAAATTTATTAAAATAAATATTTATCATTTATTTATCATATGTGATTATAAAAAAAATCATTTATCATTTAATTATTTTTTAAATATTTATTTTTTTATGTAGCATGATTTATATAGATATATATATATATTAAGATGAAGTAATTGTTTTATACAATTTTTTTCGAACAAGATCGGAGGAGCATAGATGTGCGTTTTGTTGTTCATTGATGGACGAGGATGACGTTCGAGCCCAAAGACACCAGGCCAAAGCCGAGGCTTTGTTTGGTTAATAACCCAAGTCAAGTCCAAGTCCGAGTGCTAGCACGGCTCTTCCCTAGAGTTTCCTTTGAGAATTGAGTTTGTTTGGGCATCCAAATTAGATCATCGTCTTAGTCATTGAAAGAAAGAAAGAAAAGAAACGAGGGAATGGGGAAAAAGCCGGTGAGGATGAAGGCGGTGGTGTACGCTTTGTCGCCGTTCCAGCAGAAGATAATGAGTGGGCTATGGAAGGATCTGCCTGACAAGATCAGCCACAAGGTCTCTGAGAATTGGATTAGTGCTACTCTCCTCCTCACCCCTCTTGTCGGAACCTACGCGTGCGCCCCTCTCCCCTTTCCTTTTCCCTTTTTTTTTTTTTTTGTTCCTCTTCTCTATAAATACTGCTAGTATATTCTCCCCCCCCCCCCCCCCAATTTCTCTTAATTTTTTAGCTTAGGGTTTCTTCGAATTTTCAATTTACCTCTTTAATTTTGACGTAGGGTTTCATCACATCCGCTGTTTCTTTTCCGATTTCTCTTCATATTTTAGATCTATCTAATCTCGATAGATGCTTATGCTTATGCTATCTTTTATGTTATCTAATTAATTCCTCTGCTATTTCATTTATTTCAAAAACTAAATCCTTAATTTATTTAAATATTATAGCTCAAATAGCACCCTAAATCAGTACAATGTTAAATCCCAAATAAATGAAGCCCAAAATCCCAACCTCATGCATGCCCATGGATCCTGACCGGCTAGATACTTTTGATTTTAGTGTTTTGTTGCTCGGTTTGCTTTCAAACGTTTGATTTGGACTTTATACAGGAAAGGAGTTCAGTTTCTGCCTAAGCTGATGAAATTTACACATAGTATTGAAACTTAGAAACATGCTTTTTTATACACCTAGCTTTCCTCCATTAACTACATTTACATTCTTTAGCTGTAGGTCTTCTTCCCGAAGGAACTAGCAGAAAAAGGGAAAAGCAGTACATGGGACCATAGATATATTGTTATTTGGGTGCAACTAAAGCGTAATTGTAGCTAAGTCCTTGCTACTATTCGTAGTAAATGATTGTCTATTTTGAGTCGTTGATCCCTTGAAACATAGGAAAGAAGAAAGAAATAAGGATATATATGGTGTTGAGCCATTGTTTTCAGAGTGGAACAATAAGTTTCTAGTTAGTGAAGAATTCTGCAGACATGGGATGAGATCTTGTTATAGTTTGTTGGGACCTCTCCCCTTTTCTCCTGTGTCTTCTTGAGTAGAATGGAATGCAATGCTCTTGCCCATGCATGGAAACAGTTTCAACATCATTTGATTAGTGTTAGCTGCACGACTTTGAGAGTATTTTATGATGAATATTGAGCTCCATTGGAGCCTGCTCAAACAAACACAAAAGTATACATGCATAGAGTTCATATTTTATTAAGCACGTTGACTTAAATGCTTACATTATCTCCTTTGTTTTTTACGTACTACTAATTTTATGTAACTGGGCGCAGTTATGTTCAAAACTACAAAGAAAAGGAGAAGCTGGAACACAGGTATTGAAGCCAAGTCAGCGGGAAGTCTCCATTTTGTCGGAAGAACTCAGCTTTTTATAAGTTGATGCAACTTTATTAAGGTTGCGTGCAATGATGAGCCATGTTTTTTTGGTTGGTATTGACTTAGTCTTGAGTTGGTGTGTTATGGATATGTAATAATGAATTTGGAACATTGTCTTTCATTTAATCATTTTCGTTAGAAGAAATTTGTGGATTGCCTCTGCAATGTTGTGCATGCAAATGATCAGAGTGATGTGATGACTCTCACTTAGACTCCAGCCAAACTATCTAACAACTGACATTAGGGTAAAAAAAATAATATATATATATATATATATGTTTGTGAAAAATATAGAAT
Organism: Durio zibethinus; assembly: GCF_002303985.1. Next base: position 4,493,184 of record NW_019167926.1, on the reverse strand, counting down.
TTTGTATTTCTTATGTAAATGGGTGAGAAAAAAAATTGATAAAATCAAAATATTGATTCGAAAGAATAGTATTCGATTTGATTTAAATTAATTTTTTTATTCGATTTAAATATTAAATATATATTAAGTTTGAATCGGATTTTGAAGTAAAAAAAATTGAATCGAATTAGTTTTTATATAGTTTTTAAATTTTTATAAAATACAAATAATTATTTTATATATCAATTTATTTAAATATATTAAAAATTTTATAAAAATAATATATAAAATTAAAACTATAAAAATTGATAAATAGAATCATTAAAATTTGGTTTGGATTAGTTTGGATCGGATTGATCTTTTAAAAGAAAATAGGTTGGAATTTGAATAAGATTACAAATGTTCATAATATTATATATTATCTTAAAAATTAAATTAAATCCGATTTAATTTGAATTGTTATTATTTTTAATGCAAAGACTTTTTTTTGGGATAGAGGCTTAATATTTTCGATTTTTTACCATAAAATAAAATTATTAATGAAAAATTGTTGCTAGCATTAACAAAATGTGTTTTTTTTTTTATCTTTTGATCAAACCAACAAAATTTTAAGTACAATGGTAAATTTTGCAAATGCATTATGCAATATTTTATGTATGAAATAATTCAGCTTTATTATTTTTGTTAAAAAATTCTATTAAATTTAAAATTTTAAAATACAAAGAAAAAATTTAATATTGACGCAAAATATAATGATATTTCCGTAAGTGAATAAAACTAACATATTTAAGTTTAGTAGATTTGTTCATAGGTCAAACAGCCATCAAACTCGGGTTTGACATTCAAAGTTACCAATGGAATCCAGCCCGAGCCGGCCTTGGCTCTTGAAGTAGTCTGCATCCACTAAACCATTTTGGGCCATCTTTTGCTAAACAATGGAGGAGAGGGCCGGAGTCCTCTTTTCTAATTTCTTCTCTCCAGGGTTTCGCAGTTGCAGTAATGTCTAAAACCCTTCCTGTGTCAGGAGCTTCAAGCTTCACTATATCATTATCACCTTTTCCATTTAAAAATATTATATTTTCCTCCCTATGTTACTGGAAAATTCCACAGCCCTCTCCATCTCCATCTCCGTTTTCTTTTTTCTTTTTTTATTTTGATTTTCCTATTTCAAAACTTTTAGCTTATAAATATGATAAGGAGATACAATAGGGGCTTCCTCCATTCAACACCAAGAACCCTGATCCTCAAAGCATTGCCTTGCATGTCAGTTCACTGTTTTTCATCACCAGAGGTAAGTGCAGCCGACGAAAGTCAAAATTTGTCTTGGGAGAAGCGGAGACTTACTATTACTCCTCAGATTGTTCACTCGACTCTACTGAACTGCCCTTCTAATTTGATTGCTTTGAGCTTTTTCTTATGGTGTGCTAAGCAACCCAATTATTTTCATGATGTCCTAGCATTTGACTGTATGGTTAATGTTCTCGCTCGGTTAACTAAAAAATATGTAACTGTGAGAAGAATTGTTGGGGAATTGGAAAATGTTGGTTGTGTGATAAAGCCACAAACTTTCTTGCTTTTATTGAGGATTTATTGGCGTGGTGGATTATATGGAATGGTTTTTGAGACTTTTGAAGAAATGAGTACTTTTGGTTTTACTCCGAATACATTTGCTCGTAATGTAATCATGGATGTATTGTTTAAAATGGGGCACGTTGATGCAGCTATCAAGTTTTTGAAAGAAACCCAGTTCCGGAATTTCTTGACTTTTAATATTGCTTTGTGTAATTTGTGCAAGTTGAGTGATTTGTCTAATATGAAGGATGTTAGCAGAAGAATGTTCCGGGAGGGTCATTATCCTAATGTTAAGACGTTGGAGATAATTTTGAATTGTTTCTGTAAAATGGGTAGGCTAGCAGAGGCATATCAAGTATTGTGTTTGATGATTACTCTGGGAATTTCTGTATCAGTAAATGTTTGGAGTATATTGATAGATGGGTTTTGTCGATTGCGTCAACCTGGTATGGCAAATTGTTTGTTTAAAAAGATGCTTATGACTGGATGCTCTCCTAGTGTAGTGATTTACACTAGTTTGATCAAGGGATTCTTGGATTCCCAAATGGTTAGTACTGCTTCTAGCATTCTAAATAGAATGGAATCTGATGGATATGCTCCTGACTTGGTTCTCTGTAATGTGTTAATAGACTGTTTATCTAAGATTGGGAAGTATGATGATGCATTTGGTATTTTTGTAAGTTTGTCAGAGAGGAAATTAATACCTGATTCTTATACATTTTGCTCTTTGTTATCCAACATATGCTTGTCTCGAAGGTTTTCTCTTTTACCTAAGATAGCTAGTGGAGTTGCAGTAGAAGTGGACCTAGTAGTTTGTAATTCACTACTAAACTACTTTTGCAAGGCTGGCTATCCATTGCATGCTGTAGAGTTATATGATTACATGCTTGACAGAGGTTTTACACCTGATAAATATAGCTTTGTTGGATTACTTGGTGGACTGTGTGGAGCAAGAAGAATTGATGAAGCTGTTAATGTATATAAAGGAATAATAATGTATTGCCCTGGTGTTGATGCACATGTCCATACTATTATCATAGATAGGCTTATAAGAGTTGGTAAATATCACAGAGCCATCAAATTGTTTAGGAGGGCACTTGTAGAGAAATACCCTCTAGATGTTATATCATACAATGTTGCCATCTATGGACTTCTCAAGAGTGGAAAGATCAGAGAAGCTTTTACTTTGTACAGCCAGATGAAGGAAGATGGTGTTTTACCTAATTCATGGACATATAATTTGATTATCTCTGGTTTCTGCAAGGAAAGAGATATCAAAATGGTCAAACAGTTGATGCAAGAAATCAGTGAGGCAGGAGTTGAGTTGGACCATCATACAATGAACACTGTAACTAAACTACTATTCAATTCACATCCATATCCTTCAACCCTAAATCAATTAATTGAAATGTGGAATTCAGGTTTGATTCCTGATCAGGCAATGTATGCATAATTCTCCAAGGGGCTTGCATCTGGTGTAAACACAGGCCATGCTCAGCATTTGTTCTTAAAGGATAAACTATTGGTACACTCATCTAGCTCTGATGACCTTCCTGATTTGGCTGCTTCTGTGGGCTGAGCTATTGTTGGTGAATAAGTCATTTCACATCTCAGAGCACGGAGCTGCTTCTATTCTCTGTAGTTGTGCATACCATCAGAATATATTCCTAACTACAAAGAGGTACAGCTGATAGCTCTTTCTGTATAATATAATATTCCTCCTGTCTGAATGGTTCATTTAACCAGTGCGTTACTAACTTGATCAAGAAAACATTAGAACCTTTCATAACAAGCAATTTTTTTTGGCAGGTTGAATTCCTGTAACATGGCAAGAAATGTGGTGTTAGAAGTTATAAGCTGTTGTTTGCGGGCTTACCTTTGATGAAGATGGTATGGTAGTGTTTTATACCGTCATCCAGAAACAAGGAAAACAGCAAGATGAAAAAAATCTCTGCAAGTGGTGAGCAAAAGAAGCATAAAAAACCATTTTAAAATTTCAGTAGTAATTATAATTCTCTGAAAGCCTTTATGTTTCCTTTCTATGTCAGGTACTGAATTGTGAGTAGGCTGCCAAAACTCTGGTCTGGGGGTAACAATTGTTGTTAAATGAGGAAGGATGTAATCATCCAGCTGCATCATAAACATGGAAGAATGCAGAGAATAAGAAAGGGGCATGTATGAAGATGATAATGAATTCTCATCTTTGATAAATAATAAATAATAATAAGTACCAATACTTGTGTTATGTTTTATTATCTTAAACTTGGAAGTTGAAAGATACATGCATGAACTCGCGTTGACTCGGGAGGATCACTATGCAGGTTTGTAGTGCCCCTTTTCTTCTTTTATTCATATAAAATAAATTAAATTCAAATTTATCTTTCCGCAATGGAACTGCATAAAGGAGATTTGAGGGAAATAAACAAAATCTGTGAACCAAGAAAAAGAAAAGCATAAGTATAGAAAAAGCCTTTAAAATAAAATAAAATAATCAAACTCTTATGGTTTTATTACAATTAATTAAATTTTTAAATATTTATTTTTATTAATTGAGTTTTTATTAGATGAAAATTAATTAATCTCTAATATTTATTTTCATTTAATTGATGGTTTAATTGAGTGAAAATAAATATTTAAAAATTTAATTAAGTGAAAATAAATGTTTAAGAGTTAAATAGAATGAAAATAAATATTTGAAAGAATAATTAATTGTAATAAAACAATTAGATATATATTTATTTATTTTTATTTAAAAGGCTTTTTATACTCTTAAATCGAAAGGAAAAAAAACAAAAACAAAAAAAAAACAAGAAACATTCGGCGGAAGCTCGGAAAAGGATGATAGTTTGGGCTTGACTTGAATGAATTGGGGTGGGCCGAAGTAGAATTAACGATAGAGGCTTCAGCCCGTGAGTTGTTGAACTTGAAATCAATAAAAGGGGCTGTGCTAGGGTTTGGACGTTTGTTTCAATTCTCAAGTCTCATCTGGTCGAGTATCGAAGACATGGGCAGAAGTGAGTTCACTCTCTCTTTCTATCTTTCCTTTGCTCTCTGTTATAATTCTTGTTTGAAATCTTTACTGCTATAATCATTCTTACTTACGTTAGTGTTAATAATAACAATCTCGTCCATCGTTGAATATAGATGTTTTCCTTTCATTTTCGTTTCATCCTTTTTTTTTTTTTTGCCTAATTAGTATTTACGACACGCTCGATCTTAACCAAAAAGAAATTTTTTTTTTGATATGTTTTACCCAGGAAATAAGTCAAAATTCAATTTTCACTTACCGTTGCGTATTATTTACATTGTTACAACAATCACCATGTCCATTTCTGGGTTGCTATTTGTAATTATTTATCTGTCATTTCTAACATACAGCTTATTCAAAATTCAATTATATTTTCTCTTCTTGTATACCTTAACTAATGTCATGGTTTCTATAAACTTCTCTTTCAAACTTATTTGTTTTATTTCATGGTTCTGTCATGCATTCTCTAAGAAGCTATTGTTGTGTTATGTTAACTTTGAGTGTCATGCACGTGCTGCTCTTCTAAACTTCTTCCTTATAGGACCTGCAAGGTGTTATCGCCAAATCAAGAACAAGCCGTACCCAAAATCTCGATTCTGCCGTGGTGTCCCTGATCCTAAGATCAGAATTTATGATGTTGGGATGAAAAAGAAGGGTGTCGATGAGTTTCCTTTCTGTGTCCATCTTGTCAGTTGGGAAAAGGAGAATGTCTCAAGTGAGGCATTGGAGGCTGCTCGAATTGCCTGCAACAAGTACATGGCTAAATTTGCTGGGAAGGATGCTTTCCATTTGAGAGTGAGGGTTCATCCCTTCCATGTTCTGCGGATCAACAAGATGCTTTCCTGTGCTGGTGCTGATAGGCTTCAGACTGGAATGAGGGGTGCTTTTGGGAAACCTCAAGGAACATGTGCAAGAGTCGACATTGGTCAGGTCCTGCTTTCTGTTCGTTGCAAGGACAGCAACAGCCATCATGCACAGGAGGCCCTTCGCCGCGCAAAGTTTAAGTTTCCTGGTCGTCAAAAGATTATTGTTAGCAGGAAGTGGTATGCATTTTTGTTTCTTGTTTCTTAGACATTGAATTGAAACTCCCCAATTTATGCTAGATAATAGAAATCATTAATCTCTTTTATTAGAAATCCTTTGGAAACTTTGTAAGAGCATAAATTTGTATTAGGTAACAGAAGGTCTGATGTTTGCACTAAGTTTTTCTTTCTTTTTTTTCTTTTTTAATATGTAACATATGCATAACATCAAATCACCTATTTTCTTGAAATATGGTTTAAGATCATTTGTGATTTTGCTATAATTCTCATTGTCAGGGGATTTACCAAGTACGGCCGTGCTGATTATCTGAAGTGGAAGTCTGAGAACAGGATTGTTCCTGATGGTGTAAATGCAAAGGTAGCAATACTCTAGTGTGGTAGAATATTATCCCTTTCAAACAGTGTTTCTACCACTGGTTTATTCTCTTATATCTGTGTATTTAATTCATTATGCAACTTAGACTGAATTATGCACATGTTTTAGTGATATCTTCCTTGCCTTCATGGAGCTGAATAATTTCCCTTTTTTCTTAAACCCTCCTTGGTTACTGTTGTGTGTACTAAACTTTGAAATGCTATTTGCTTATGATCAAACTTACTTGTGGATTTGTCCCTTCATGGTTATTGGCTTTCTAAAGTTGAACTTGTGATTTATAAAAATGTGCAGCTTCTTGGATGTCATGGACCTTTGGCTAATCGTCAACCTGGAAGAGCTTTTCTACCTGCATCAACATAGACTCTTGTCTACCTATAAAATCTTGACGTGCTCTCCGAAAGCTTCTGTTGAACTCATTTTTAGTTTATTATTATAGTATGTTTTATTCTGTGTGTCTTTCCTCAGTTGAACAGATGTTGTTGAGGACCAGAATATTTGGTTTGTGAATTGTTACTCGCACTATGGTACTGAGTTTGTTATTGAATTGCAGTTTATTATCATTTCCACTTTGTTTCCTTGAGAAGCCTAATGTTTATAGTCTTTCATCTCATTTATTGTGTTTCAAACTAATGCAATGTGCCCTTTACCAATTGTTCAATTGACTAGGCAAGCTTAACGATTAGCTGAAAACGTAGAAATTTTTTGATTTTTCATTGATCTGGACTGCAGCCTGCAAGCCCTTCGAAGCCAATTTGTCTTGAGTTGAAATGAATCTCTTGGATTCTTTTGCTTGTCAGAAGTCTGACTAAAATTTGATACAGAATTTGTTGTTGACATAAAGAACTATGACATTTTCTTTTGGTACGGGGATTGGGGAGTTACAATGTTAAAATGCCAAATTCAAGCCACTTTTTTTATGTGTCGAAGACTAAAATTCTTTAATCAGCTTCTCAGCTCGCTTAAAAAGAAAAATTACTAAAAAAAAAAAAGAAAAACCGACCACGGTTAACTTGTCCATGGAGAACGAAAGCTATGAGTGATGCTATTTCCACTTCGACTTTTTCTCTTAAAATTCAACTATCATTAACATCTATAGTTTTTTTCTTCACACCCCAAATCAAAACATAAATTTAATAAAAAATTCAAACACTCACCTCTTTACACCCACTCTTTTTCAACCAAAAACCTTAAACCCTTTAGGGATTAAATCTCAAATCAAGTTCCAATCACTCATTTATTGTTAAATAGTTTAAAATCAAAGATAATTTTTTTTTCGTGTGATTTTATGTTTAATTTCAAAAGATTTAAGATTTAAGAATTTTTTTTTCGTGTGATTTTATGTTTAATTTCAAAAGATTTAAGATTTAAGTTTAAAAATACGATTTAAAGTATGATTTGAGTATTTTAGAAATGAATTCTCAAAAATTGTTGAAGGTTTCAAGGAAATAGACATCTTGAAATTTCTTCAATACCAAAAATTTATTTTTGAAATTCCTAGACATCTAGTTTCAAAAATCTTTAAAAATTTTTGGAACTGTATTTTCAAAAATTTTCAATGATTTTTGGATATTTAAATTTAAAATTCTTAAAAAACTTTTCAACAATAATTTTTTATACATAATAACTTTCAGACACCAAAAAAATCAAATAACTTTTTAATACATAAAAATTGATCTCATTATGCTATCAATAAATTGGTTAATCCGCTCATAAAACTTTTAATTTTTTAGTCATCAGATACTATCTGTTCAATAACGTTTGTAATATTTTTATAATTCTTACATATTGACATCTAAAAAAAAATGTTAAGTGTGAAAAAATGTTTGCGCAAATTGATTGCTACATCATAAGTGATGTAGTGTGATTGTCTTATCACATATGATGCAGTATCCATTTACACGGTGTTTTTCTATAATTAATGATTTATTTTAGATAAATATTTGTTAGTAGTGAAAAATATTACAAATATTATTGAATGATAATACAACCAAATGATTAGAGATTTCTATTGTCAGATTTAAACAAACCATGTGTCAAAGAGATCATTATAAATATGTTCGGAGATCGCAATAAATGATATTAGATATTTTCATGTCAAACATTAATTAAGAAATCATAAAAAAAAATTAAAATAAAAAATTATTTTCGAAAATATATTTTCGAATAATTGTAATACTATTAAAAAATATATTTTGAATAATTACCATGCTTTTTAAAAATTCATTTTAAGAAAATTTTGGAAAATAAATTTTTTATAACTGGGATATAAAAGATAAAAAATTAATTAATTAATAAATATTTAAGTAATTTCATTAGATTTTTTTTTTTTTTGGGAGTGAAAATAGCTGCACTCAAACCAAATTAGGGCAGGTGAATAAACAAAAATGAAAAAACAGAGAGTGATGATTCTTCTTCCCCAGTTTCCTTCTATACGTTTCAGTTTTTGATAATTGAATATGTGAAGTAAGCTTTCTTTTTGATTGTCGAGAGTTTGTGTGTCCTGTGAATCTAAAATTCTGAACCTGAAAATGTGGAAGCCCTCTTCTTCTTCTTCTTCTTCAAGACTTGTCGCTGCTTTCCTCAAACTTCATTTCAATCGTCATCAAGTCAACGCCTTTGGCATCCCTTCTTCTTCTTCTTCTTCCTCTTCCAATGTTTTCCACCAACTCCCTTCAAATCCCACTTCCTCAAATGCGGGTCTTTCCCAGTTTCTGTTTCGCTCAACCCACCGCCAGCCTCTGACTACCCTTTTGAGAAACCTTTACATTGCTAAACCCAACCTCTTTTCCCCTTCTGGGTTTAGGTTCTTTTCCTCTAAAACCTCTAATCCTGGTCAAAAATTCAATTTCAATGTCACCAAAAACTTTTTCCGCAACCCATCTAATGCCTTAACTTCCACTTTGTCGAGGTATCGCGAGGCTATTGGTTTGCAATTCGATGCCTTTTTCAAGAGGAATTACTTGTTTCTGCTTGGGGCTGGAGCAGTTTTCCTTTGTGCTTTACTCTGGAGGATTATGTTCGCTGTTGCTAACACTTTTGTTGGCCTCTCTGAAGGAATGGCAAAATATGGCTTTCTTGCTCTTTCCACTGCAATTGTTGCTTTCACTGTAAGTTGTTATCTTTCGCTTTGTCTGCTTTGGCTTTTAATTGGTTACTCATACAAGAACTGATACCATTAGCTTTTCTGTTCAGATTGATTGAGGTTGAAATTGAATCATTGACACCGCAATTGGATGTTTCTGCATGGACTTATGAAATGTTGTGAATTGAGTTGTTTATACATGCAAGACTAAATGCATATAAACTTTATATATGCAAACAGTAATTTTATAAGTTTGGATAAATGGTTTACTTTTATTTATTCAAAGAAGAGTTTTACAACTTCTGATGAGATACTCTGGATTTGGAGTTGTTATTCCGTTGTATTGCAAAGTAGCAATAATAGCATGAATCTTTACTTAATCATGAAATTTAGCCATTGAGCTGGTCTTAATTAGTTCGCTGCCATCTTATTGAATACTTTTGGTCCTTAGAAAAAGAAAAAAAAAAAAAAAAACCTAAAAAGAAGAAAAAACTTTCAGTTCTCTTTGTAGACTAATGCATTTATATGCTCCACATGAACATTGCTTCTTTGAACTGCCCATAATTTATAATTATTTTGCTGTTTGTACGGATTGATGATTCTGGCATTTTATTGGAGAACAATGCCATCTTACGTCTTTCTGCTTCATGCTCGTTTCATTATCTTTAGGGCTTATATATTCGCTCAAGATTTACAATAAATCCTGACAAAGTTTATAGAATGGCCATGAGGAGGCTTAATACGGCTGCTGGGATTCTTGAGGTTATGGGTGCACCCCTTACTGGAACAGATTTAAGAGCTTATGTGATGTCTGGAGGTGGACTTACACTGAAAAACTTCAAGCCAAAGCTTAGGAGCAAGCGGTGTTTTCTTATCTTCCCCATCCAAGGTTCTGAGAGAAAGGGTTTAGTGAGTGTTGAAGTCAAAAAGAACAAGGGCGAGGTTTGTTTCTATACTTGCTAATCTTTATAATTTATTGGGCAAACTACACATTAACCCTTGTGGTGCGGGGAGAAACTACTCTCCCTTTCCCTTTAGACTGAGAGATGATGTGTAAAACTATGTAGTTTGCAGCATTGTTACATATTTTTGAAAATGAAAACACTATCCTTACTTTTACCTTGAAGAAATGTGAAAATATTATTCAAGTCATGGTTAAGATTTTATCTAACTCGTATACTTATTCGTGTTATTTGGTGATTTTATTAAAAATAAACTGTTAAGCCTTTTCTCTATGACCACAGAGTGCTAAAGAGTATATTTCGAAAGTTGTTTGATATTAACTGATTATAGTGTAATAACCTTTTTCTATTAACTCAACATATAATAGAGAAAACATCTTCTTGTGTTATCCAACAATGAGACAAAACTTCAATTTTTGAGTTAGTACCACATTTTGAGTGTGTGACCTTGTGAGTTTTCCGTGAAGGCCACACTGACTTATAAACTAAAAATATATACTTCTATTCATTATCCATTGGCCATGATTGGGCTTTTATTATTCTGTTTCTTCATCTTCTAGTCAATTTTGCAGTTTTGAGAGCTCAAATTGAATGTGCACTAAATCCAGTATATTTTACTCTATGTTAACGTTAGAACTCAAAACTGAAAGCACCAAGCTATTTTTTCATATGCCTCATTCTCAAATATTTCATTAATAAGATATTTGTATGAAAATATCTGGGATCTTATTTTTTGGATGAGAAAAGAACCCCCTGGAAATAGAATTCAAAGTCCTAAATCTACTAATTGAGAACATTTCTCTGTATGTCACCCAAATATTTAAGTCCAGATGTTTGTGTAGATAATTATGGGGAATCTCTTCTCTTTTCTTCTTATGAATGATAGAGAGGGAGTTGATGAAGGGGTTTCTCTCTGCCATTCTTTTTAGTAAATAAAATATTTGATGTCTAATGGACTCCGTTCCACATACCATTTCTTGGAAACATATAAAAGGTTTCTGTTATAGTTCCCTGGCTCCCCTTCTTTCTCTTGTGGCAAGTAGCCTTAAACACCACCCCACCCCGCCAAATACCAGGAAAAAAAGATTGATGGTATTTATTTATTATTGTAGAAGTATTGATGGTATATTCTTATATACCTGAGCGATTCTTATTTTCATTTGCAGTATAATATGAAACTATTAGCAGTAGACATTCCCATGGTATCAGGACCTGATCAGCGGCTATTCCTGATTGGTGATGAAGAAGAGTACAAGGTTGGTGGTGGATTAATCTCTGAGCTGAGAGATCCTGTAGTGAAAGCAATGGCTGCAACCAAGGAATTTGATGACCTTGACCAAATTGAGGAAGAAGAGGATGCTGAGCGAGAACTTCAAGAGGCTGAAAGAAAGCACCATGAAGAAATTGAAAAGCTTGAAAAAAGTGGCAATCAATGATTGTTTTCCAGATTTTGTTCATCCTCCTTTCTTTTGTTTACTGAAGTTTCTGAAAGTTTGTTTGATACTTTTTACAAAGCCAGATAAATTGAGTTGATAAGCAGTATAAGCTTGCGGCCGTTTTGTCTCCAAATATTTTAATGGTCTTGCAGTCAAATGGCCCTGTTGAAAGAATAAATATTACAACAATTGAAGTACCGTGCATAACATGACATACGGTTTTTGCCATGTTGAGAACATTCTTTCAGTCATCTACGATGCCCTGTTATCATGCCTTTTCCTTCAGTGACTCCTTGGACAGGCAACTATGAAAATTTGTTTGTTTTGAGGCTATTGCAGATGCAAGGAACTATTAGTTTTAGCTGGAGTGATACCATCCTCCCTATTGCTTCTTTCCTTCCAAGCGAGTTTCAGCACTGGGACTGCAAAATTTTTGCCCCTCAGGCCTCAGGGAGTGTTTGGCCCAATGGGTTCAAAGTCCCAGTCTCCTGTTGTTCTCTGAACTCGTGATTTTTGCAAAAAACTTACTCCAGCCCTCAGAAAGAGGGCAAGTAAAAGAGACGAGATCTCAGGTTTTATTATCATTGCCACGGAGAAAACATGTTATTTTTGGCACAGACCAATCTAATTCTGCAATCTTTCCAATGTTGGCAACTTTTTAAAGATAGACGTCCACCGAGGCATTAGACTTTATGTGCGGCCAATTTCAATCACCATCCATCCCTCTAGCTATTGCTGCAATACAAGCTGCTTATGAAATCCAGAAGCCAGCATAATCTTGTCATTTTCTGATGAGAGGAGAGAGGCCTGAGGGCGTCAATTATTATTTCATACACATTTATTGGATATGTGCCAGTGTTAAGTGCATTGTCATTATTGGTGATCTGATCTCGCTCTAAGAAACGATTGGCTGTCAATGCTAGTTTATGCATGTATTACTATTTACTACGCTGGATGAAATAACCTTGTTATGTTTTCCTAATGCAGGTATTGAACTAGCGGTGCATCTTTTCCTAATACACAAACTAAAGCAATGAATCATAAATTCTCGCAGATTCAGTCACTACCAGCACAGCTTAAGATGATGTTTTTGATGTTACTGTCAGATACTAAAGTAATTATTAAACGGGTGCTAGCGGTCAACTACCCTCTGCCAATTTACCCCATTTTAGGGTTCAGTCAGTCTTAAATTTGAATAGTTCTTTAATCCCCTGCCTGGATGCTGGTCATGCCCCGTTTATTACTCAGACGTAGGTAATGAATTTGGAAAATGACTCCTAACCAGAAAGAACTGTTGTTTACATCCAACTACCACCACAACCAATCTACCAAGCTCTGCACTGCCCTGTGCTTATACAAAACTTACAATGCTCTTTGTAAGGCCAAAGCTATTTCTTACAATTTACATTTAAAGACACGTGAGTTCAAGTATTGTCTCCTTCATGCTAAAGATAATTATTAGCATTGTTGTTGATTATCAAGTTAAGGTCTAAGACCTTATAATAAATTCTTCATGTTTTCAATTCATCACATCTTTTTTGCAGATGATTCAAATTCATAATAGTGTACTTGGAAGGACCATTATGGAGAATGGTTTACAGACATTGAAATGGAGTACCCCAAACATTTATAATTCAAATTTAAATGACATGGTTAAGTCTGCATGATTGGTTCTCTTTAGATCCATCAAAATAAAAACATTCACTTTAGCTTTTGTACGTGTAAAAGATGGAGCGAGAAGGAAACCACAACTTTTTGGGACTAGGGGCCCAGTGTAATGGCCTTGAAAACCTTCACCCCTTTTCTGGATTCTGCCTACAGCACCATCAAAAGGAAAAAAAACAAAGGAAGTCAAGGGATAAAAACTAGTTAAGCAGGGTTCTATTTGATCCCTATTTTTACTAGGCAAAACCTCTTTTTGTTGAAGTTTTAATGAATTTGCTCTCCAGCATTACAAATTAGTTCTACTAACCTGGCTATCATCTCAAAAGCTAGTAATAGACACCGCATCTAACTTGGATTTGGTGCTGCCAGCAGCTAATTCTGCCGCATTAATTTGGATATTAACATTAGTACTTTAATGTATGACAAATTCTGAGGCAAACTCTCAATTTTCTACACATTAGAGAGAGCATGATGCTTCTCAGGAAAAAAATGATTTCCCATTCAATAGGGAAATGAGGTAACAGATCTCGGGCTTACTACTCCAAAATGGTGATAATTGGTCAGGTAAATTGCGGTGATTAGAGATATATAATTCTTTTTCATATCAGGCCAAAATTTACTTAATGGAAGTATGCAATCTTTGTTGTAAACACTGTTACGAACTTGGAAAGATAGAGTCAAAGGAAAGGATCATAGCACTGAAAAATGTCCTGAATTGTTGTTTTTGTTTTCCACGCAGGAGAAAAGTTATTAGCAGCTAAAGTAGTGTTAATTATTATCCAACAATTTTCTGTACCTTCCAATAAGTTAGTGTTCTTTCCCATTGAGCTTACTTGTCCCATTTTTAATTGAGTTGTGCTCCCCACCAGAAATTTGCTCCTTAGCCCTTATTCTACTACCAATAGTCAAGGAAGCTAATTGCATACTAACTAATCAGAGATATTGCAAGAGTTGGTGACACCTATATTGCCGTAGTGCTAAAGAGATTACTTTTCATGTAACAAGGCCTTCTCTTTACCGAGCAAAGAATATTGCAACTTTTTCTTTTTCTTTATGTTGATGCTTTTTCTTTTTTTCCTTGGATTCTTTTCCTACCAATTTGCTTTTGATTATGAAAACCCCCCTTTTGTTTTTGTCTTTCAAACTCGTAAATGCATGTAAAGTTTTTAAATTTGGCCAACTCAATTTCCTTCTTAGAGCTTAGCGGTACTAACGCAAAAAAAGCCCGTCTTTTATGACATTTTTTATAGAAAATTCAAACCTCAAATTATGCATAAACTACTATTTATGCTAACACTGTCAATGACTGCATAATTTGCTTTAAGCACCTTTAAGTTGACAGGACTGCATTATTTATACATGTTCAGTTCACTATGCTGCATCGTTTTCTACAGCTGAACCAGGAAAGCAGCAGAAACTACTCAAGTCAGACGGGCATAATTGCCGAATCTTCGTACTGAACAAATGTCCATGAAGTTCCAGCCCTTCCTTGCTTTGCTTACCTTGCTTTTCCTGCATAAATTTCCCCAGGTTGTAGCGGACCTGAATTCTGACAGGGAAGCCCTCCTTGCCTTTGCTGCCGCTGTCCCACATGCCCGAAAACTGAACTGGAAGAAAACTACCCCAGTTTGCACGTCCTGGGTTGGGGTAGCCTGTAATTTAAATGGAACCGGTGTGATTGCCATTCGTCTTCCAGGTATTGGACTTTCTGGTCCCATTCCGGTCAATACCATAGGAAAGCTTAATGCTCTCATGATCCTGAGCCTTCGATCCAACAACCTCAATGGAAATCTTCCTTCTGATATCCCTTCTATTCCTTCCCTCTGCTACCTATTCCTCCAACACAACAACTTCTCTAGTGTCTTCCCAACCTCTCTTTCCCCCAGGCTGAAAGTGCTAGATTTCTCGTACAACTCATTCACTGGAAACATTCCAACGACAGTTCAGAATTTGACACGACTCACTATTCTGAACCTCCAAAAAAACTACATATCAGGAGCCATCCCCTATCTCAATCTCCCAAGTCTCAAAGTTTTAAATTTCAGCTATAATAACTTGAATGGCTCTATTCCAAAATCCCTCAAAAGGTTTCCTTCATCATCATTTATTGGGAATCTGTTGTTATGTGGTTCTCCTCTAAAGCGTTGCTTCACAGTCTCCTCTTCACCTTCTCCTTCTTCTCCGTCTTACTTTCTAGGCCCACCAACAGTTTCTCATAGTCAACATGCTACTTTGAAAAACAAACTAGGTGCTGGCTCTATCATTGCAATAGTAATTGGGGGCTTAGCAATTCTGCTCCTGCTAGTAGTGATCTTTATACGCTGTTTGAAGAGGACAGATGGTGGGGGCAGCGGCATGATGAAGAAAACAATCTCTGGAGGTGGAAAGAGTGCGAAACCTAATGATTTTGGAAGTGGGATACAGGAAGCTGAAAAGAACAAATTGTTCTTTTTTGAAGGATGCTCTTACAACTTTGATCTTGAGGATTTGTTGAAGGCTTCAGCCGAAGTTCTTGGTAAGGGAAGTTGTGGAACGACATATAAAGCTGCTTTGGAGGAGGGGACACAAGTGGTAGTGAAAAGATTGAAGGAAGTTGCAGTTGGGAAAAGGGAGTTTGAGCAGCAAATGGAAGTGCTAGAGAGGATCGGACGACATCCAAATGTTGTGCCACTCCGTGCTTATTACTATTCAAAGGATGAGAAGCTGTTGGTCTACAACTACATGCCAGCCGGTAGCCTGTTCTCGCTCTTGCATGGTATGCTTATCTCAACTCCATTGCAACATCATTCTCTGTTAGCGTCATAAGGCCCTATTAGTTTTGCTAAGTAGAATAAGAATGTAGTTTCTTTCCTTTTTGTCTTCTCTATTCATGCAACCTGAAAGAGAATTGCACTTTGAACAGTGCAAAGCGTAGCATTTAAGTGATTATTTTTCCCAAACTACGGTCTGTTGACATTAATCATTCCAAAAAGAACTTAATACCACAATTTTGTCAACATATCTGAACAAACAGGATGGCTTTGCCCTTCAGTAATTGCTTAATACATGCTAGGAAAGCATTTACTAGTAGTAGCTTGTAACTTATTTTTCAAAAGTACCTTTAATAGATGCAGGACTCCAAAAGAATGATCAAGTTGTTTAGTATGTAATGGAGCTGGTTGACATTTAAGCCCTCACAGATTGCAGAAGAAAATGAAATGCTCCACTTAGTTTCATAGAAAGTCTGAGTTTAAGAAATCTAAAGATTTTCTAGTAATAAATTGTTATCGAAAGACTGAGTTTACTTTTACTTAGTAAGAAATCTAAAGATTTTCTAGTAATAGATTGTTAGTTGGCCACCATAATTCTTGAATCAAGCTACCCATGCCAGTTCCACAAGAAAAATGTAATACATCATCCGGAACAGGAGCAATGTCTGAACATGTAATTAACATTTGTAAGTATTAGATGCAAATTCAACATTTAGGACTCATCACTTTGACCCACACCAGTATTTTCAGGGGACTTCTCATTTACTTGGAAAGTCTAAATACTCTACTGCAAAATGTCAACGTAGAAATGTTGTTTGTTGTATTGGTATCGATACACTGGCAGTAACAGGCTCGGATTTGTACCTTTGATTGTTATGTTAAATATATATATATAATCTGCTGCACTACAGACATGTTTCTTCAACATCGATTTTCCTTACACCATTATTTCAGATGTTAATCTTTCTTTCCTTATTAATCTGTTTCCAACAATGATAGGAAACAGGAATGCAGGAAGAACTCCATTGGACTGGGATTCAAGAATGAAGATCGCCCTCGGAACTGCTAGAGGAATTGCACACATTCATGCCGAGGGTGGTGGTAAATGCATCCATGGCAACATCAAGTCCTCGAATGTCCTCCTCAGCGATGAACTTGAGGGTTGTGTCTCTGATGCTGGATTGGTTCCTCTAATGAATGCCCCTGTAACCATGTCTCGCATCGTTGGGTACCGTGCTCCAGAGGTGATAGAAACACGCAAAGTAACTCAAAAGTCTGATGTTTACAGCTTCGGTGTGCTGCTCCTGGAAATGCTGACAGCGAAAGCTCCCCTCCAGCCATCAGGACATGATGATGTGGCTGATCTTCCAAGATGGGTCCGTTCTGTTGTGAGGGAGGAATGGACTGCTGAAGTCTTCGATGTGGAGCTGTTGAGATTCCAAAATTACCAAGAGGAGATGGTACAGATGCTTCAGATTGCGCTAGCATGTGTGGCAAAAACACCAGAAATGCGTCCAAAAATGGATGAAACTGTTAGAATGATAGAGGACATTCGACAATCTGAATCCAAGAACAGGACATCATCAGAGGCTGAATCAAACATCCAAACACCATGATTTGCATGCAACAAAATTTCTGCTCTTTGGACTCAAATGTTCAATCCCTTGGGATAATAAGCTACTTTTTCCTTTTTTTCTGGGAATTAACTATTTCCAAATTGTCATCACTTTGACTGACAAGCTTTGATCAATGCTCTGAACCCATGATCTTTTGATGAAAGTGTCATCCTCAATCAACTATAAATGTTTCCCTCATTGCAATACAGGATAATATGACCAAAAACTTAATCAATATGGAAAAGTGATATATAAGATCAAGAAAAATAGACTTTTTTGTAATTCCATGCCAAATTTAGCAGTTAGTTACAGGATTCCTTATAACTAATAATAAACAAACTCATTCTGTCAAAAATGGAACATGAAATGGCAAAGACTCAAGAGTTAGAGATAGAACATGATAGCATCTCAAATCCTATATTCTCGGTTACATCCATTGGTTCTTCTATTTCTCGATCCTCTAAATTCTTTTCGTTTTTTCCCCTCTTTTCCGTTTTCGTCAAGGAGGGCTGTAATCACATGATTTCATTGGAAATGCTTTGATTACAACAAAAATATCAAATCCAAAGTATCCCAAGGTAGATTTTTTTTTTTTGTCATTTATTGTTCTTCATACGATGATGATCAAATTTGTTGCAATTTTTTTATTTTATTTGTATCATAATTCTAAAGATTTCGCGCAAACATCTTGTTTTCCTTCCATTGCTATCCTTAAATCTCCATTGGAGAATGAAACTGAAATGAGAAGGATTAACAGCTCCCATTTACATTAGGCTTTTAAGGTGGCACATTCAATTTGCCTTGGATATGACACCATGTCTATGAAGAGAGACGACTCTAAATCAAATGTTTTTGAGAGAAAAGATAGGTAGAATAACCAATAGAGGAATCTTTTCCAGGGAATTTTAGTGCAGAATATATTAAGAGATTACGGGATTCTTTGAGCTTTGAAATCAAGAACGATAAAATTCAATCTTTTGCCTTTCCCTTCTTACATGTAGGATTCATTAGAACTTTTTCATAGCAGAGCTCCTCTTTTTCAGAAGTAAGTAAATAGTCCTGGCAATCTCATTTTATCATTTTTGCAGGGGCCTGCTGTAACTTCATCAACAGGGGTCAGTTGGGCAAATGGGACATCGTTGGACCAAGGTGAGCCGTTTAAAACAAGCTGATTACAATGCCAAAAACAATGCTTTTGATGTAAGTTTTAGTTGCCTTTTTCCTCGTTACATTTTTACAGATTACATCCACTTTTAAACGCTTCTAAATTTGAAATTCCTTTGAAAGAATGTTGCCTTCTCCCAATTCTTCTTTTTTTTCCTATTTTTGTTTCATTTGTTTGTTTGTTTTAATTAATATTCTTTTTACATGACCTGGATATGTAAAACTGATAACCATATTCACTTGATTCTCATAAAACTGCTGCCAACTCACTAACATTTCAAGAAGCAACAAAATTTGGTTGCACTTGCACATTAGAAAGTTTTTGCTTCTCCAAAAGACCTCTTCACCTCATTCAACTTTCTCTTGTTACTGACAACAAAAACATAACATGTTATGACATTATCACAGGCCATCACTTGTCATTCACAGAATTTCTTTACACGCGTTCCAGTCATTCTTATATACCAAGGCACCTATACTTTTAGCATGAAGCTGGTCACTTGTAATCCTTAATATTTTAGTAACTGCAGCAAGAGACTTGCAGAAGTTTAACAACAAATTAAAGCATTGTGTTTGTATGTTAAACAATCCCAAGTTCCCAAACAGCATCAGTCCTTGTCAAGTGCACCCTGCAAAAGTATATTGACAAATACCTTTAGAGACAGTCATTGCCTTACAGGTGCCTTCAGTTGACAGGAATGCCTTTGGTTTCTTAAAAGCATTGTTTCAAAGTGTACCAACCTATGTGTTTCTTTGTGAAAACAAGACTATTTCATTGTTGATGTCAACATCCATCAAAAGTGCTTCTCCTATATGGTATTCTCATTTCTGAGGTCTCAGGTTATTATGGTTTCTAATCTGAAGTTCCCCGGTTTCAGTTCTTAAGCAATATTTATATCTAATTGCAGTTAAAGATGTTAAAACATGCTTCTGATCATTGTTGATGGTAAATTTGCTGTATATATATTCCATAATCCATGTTAAATCACTTCTGGTACACAGTTCTTGCAGTTCTTCAAATGTCGTATGGGAGATGTGAAAGATCATCAGGACCGACATGTGGAATTTGCCAGCAGAAACGTTCACCATATAACTACCATACAGAGCTGGGAGGAAAAACTAACAGAGGCAACCAGGGATGGAAAGATAGTAAGTCTATAATGCCTTCACATGTTCCACTGGTGGAAAACACGAAGACTTTGTCAGATGGAATTGCAAGTGCTAAATCATGATTTCTATGTCAATACAACATGTCTAAATTATGCAATTCAAGGAGAACAACATCTCAATATAAAAAAATATACTTGCTTTAGTACTATGTTTCACTCTTGGACAGATACAAAATGATTGATCATTGATATGCCTCAAGTGTCTTCATCTTTTCTTTTTATGTTATTTCTTTGAAGAGGCTTCTTGGCCTATTCCACTGCATTGAATAGATACTTCCATCTCAGAACATGTGCCACTAGCATGCCGATGATGATAAAAGATATACTTGCTTTCTTGTCACTTGCTTGATTCTACATTGTAAGTTCTCCAATGATTTGCATAGAAGTAAAATGGGTTGTTCATTGTCAATGGTATGGAATCCATCTGAAATTCCCCATCTTTAATTGAGCCATGAAACTTAAAGTGTGCAGGATGATTTTTCTATTGTATTTCACTTTTTGCTTTTGTCTGCTTCATTTTTCTTATTTCTTTCTCATTTCTTTAGGACCAAAATAACTTGTACAAGATAATGGTGAGCATTGGAGTTCTCATATGCGACTATTGCCATTTAAAGCCACTCGAATTTCTCACTTAATTCTGGTTTAATTTCTTACATTTGACATTTTCTCCAAACTTGCCAACAGCTTGTTGCAAATTTCAGTGCACCGTGGTCAGGTCCTTGTAGATCAATAGCACCAATCTACTGCGAGCTTGCAGATAAATATCCTTCTTTCATGTTTCTAACTGTGGATGTCGATGCGCTTGCAGTAAGTGAAAACACTTTTCTATCTTGATAAACCTCTCCAAAGAAGTAACTTTGGGCATAACATGACACTTCCCTTTATATGAAACGCCATTGTATTCCTTCAAATGCAAGAACAACTATATATGTCTTAATATTTTTGGACCCTGTACCTTAACCGTCACCATTCTAGAAGAAGACATATATCAGTTAACCGGTCCTTCATTATATAAATCATTGTCTTGAATTGCTAGTTAATGCCTAAGAGATAACTTGATGACTTATGTTGTCTTACCTTATACAGGAGTTCAGTACTTCATGGGATATCAATGCTACTCCAACATTCTTTTTTCTTAAAGATGGAAGGCAGGTGGACAAATTTGTAGGTGCTGACAAGGTAGAACTCCCAAAGAAGATAGCAGCAGTTGCTAATCTCACAAGCAGGTTTTGAGTTGACAGCGTTTTCCATAACCCAATCATAGTTTTTTAGCAAGCTCTCACGTGTAATGTAATGACCGTTTCACCAGCACTTGCAATCGATGTCCTTTGTACAGAAAATTTTGAATTTTAAAGTGGAAAAATATAGGGAAAATGGTTTTCTCAAACAATAATATACAGAAATTAACATCTGCTCTCTGAAGACACAGTTGGTAATGTGAAAGGAGGAAGGATATTTTGGAGTATCCTTCGGTCTGTCTGTCTGTCTGTCTGTGTCTATCATGTCAGCCTTAAACAGCCTTGACTGCCAATCAAAATAGTTACATGTGGATCAATTCACCGATTAATGAGAAACAAACTAATTTTGACATTAAAATGAAATTATCAGGAGATTGGCAATACTGAATTTGAGCATAGCAATGCTTTGTTTCATTTCTCTATCAAAATGTGTTGCATCACATGTACAAAATACATAGTTCCTTTCTCTGTCCATGTCCCCTTCTTAATTCCCCCTTTATTCCAGTATCAAGCACAAACGGTAGGCTAACATAGAGCTCTTATATACTAATCATCTCAGAGTAAATTCAAAAGAGACAGAAACAGAGCTGCTAAAATTGAAATTAAGAATGCAATTTGGCTCTTGCTTGTCCTTGTGGCATCACTGATAAAGGTGGTTCCATTGAATCCTACGAAAAGATGACAGCATCTAAGTTATGTAGTCCAACTAGAATGTTAATGGTTGAAGCAACTAGGTATGGCATCTCTACTACAACTTTTGCAACTTGTTCTGCCATTTTATCAACTTAGGTAACATGATGGATCTGTGTATGGTGATCCATTTTGTTAGACAAACAACTTTTGTAGTAGTTAAATAAACTTTTGTATTTTGATGCCTATAAATTAATGAAATGAAGTTCGTGATCAGTATGAGCCAATTTATTGCAATTACCAGATTAGTTTCGTCATTTTCTCCCTTGTTCTTCCTCTACTCTAAATCCTTCAATTAGTATCAGAGCTTCTATAAGGTCTTATAGGGCCTGTAAGCTATTGAAATTGAGTGAAAAGCCATCAAACATTTACCAACTAGCTTTTGTCAACCTTAAATGGCCTCAAGCAACTACTCCTTACATCCACCTTCCTGGTTTTTCTAATTAGAACTATTAAATATGGGCTGTCAAAAAGAAATCTTATTTGAGTGCTTTTGATTTGTGGAAAGTGGTGAAAAATGAGAAAGAACCACCACAACTTCTTACAAATCCAATAATAACTCAAATGAAAAATTATAGTAAAGAAAAAACAAAGAGGTACAAGGCTAAAAGCCGTATTGAGTCATCAGTTTTCGATGATATATTCATCAGAATCATGACCTGTGATACTACAAAACAAGCTTCGAATATGCTTAAGGAAGAATTCTAAGGTAGTGACAAGACAAGACAAGTGCAAGTATTGAATTTTAGAAGAAAGTTTGAAGTCTTAAATATGAAGAAGTTTGAAAATTTAAAGGAGTACAATGACAGACTCATGAAGATAGTAAACAAAATTAGATTTCTTGGTGAGGAGCTGTCAGACAAAAGAATTATAAAAAAAGTTTTGTCAGCTTACCACAAAGGTTTGAGTAAAAAATTTCATCCCTTGAAGACTCCAATGACCTTAACGAGATAATTCCAGCAGAGTTATTCAATGCTTTGCAAGCTCAAAAGCAAAGAAGGGCTATCAAACAAGAGGATTTAACATAAAGTGCTTTTACAGCCACGGAGAAAGACAAGATGCAAACAAAAAGCAAATGCAGAAAACAAGGAGATCGAAGAAACAAAAGTTTTGAAAATAATGAAAAGATAAAAACTTTTCCACTTTGCTCTCATTGCAAAAAGACTACTCACTTGGAGAAATAGTGTTAGTATAGACCTGACATATAATGTAAGTACTTTAAGTAGCTTGGTCACATAGAAAAAGTATGCAAAAACAAAAAATAGTAGTAGCCAGATCAACAAGCCAAGGTTGCTAACAACCAACAATAGCTAGAAGAGCAAGTTTTTATTGCAACTTGTCATGCAACCAGAACCTCCTCAAGTGCATGACTTATTGACAATGGATGCACACCCCATATGGCATCTGATATCAACATGTTCAAAGAATTAGACAAAATCTGTACCTCTAAAGTCAGAATAGGTAATGGTGATTTCATAAAAGTCAAAGAAAAATAAGTAATGGCTATTAAAACACCAACAGGTCCCAAACTCATTTCAAATGTGCTACTTGTGCCTAAAATAGATTAAAACCTGTTAAGTGTAGGACAGTTGCTAGAAAATAACTACTATTTAGTTTTCAAAGAAAAGGCATGCATAATTCATGATCCCACTGGCCACAAATTTTTTACCATTAACATGAAAAGAAAATGTTTTTCCTTGAATTGGCATGAAGCAAACTCCTCTACAAATGCTAGTTCACATGATGAATCTATTTTATGGCATAAAAGGATAGGACATTTCAACTATAATGTATTGAATTTCATGCATAAAAATGATCTTATATTAAACATGCCTACCGTTGAAGTCAGTGCTAGAGTGTGTGAAGTTTGTCAGCTAGGAAAACAAAGTAAGCTGCCATTTGCAATTAATAAAGCATGAAGGGCAACTGAAAAACTACAACTTGTTCATACTAATGTTTGTGGTCCTATAAAAACATTATCCTTAAATGATAGTAGATATTTCATTACTTTTATAGATGATTTTACCATAATGTTTTGGATTTATTTCATGAAACAAAAGTATGAAGTTGCACTTGTATTTTGGAAGTTCAAAGCTTGGATTGAGAATCAAAATGGCTGCAAAATCAAAATCATAAAGGTAGATAATGATACTAAGTACACATCTGACAAATTTAATGAGTTTTGTGAAGTTGTAAGAATTGAACACCAACTCACAGTAACTTACATTCTACAACAAAATGAAGCCAGTGAAAGAAAGAATAAAACAGTCATGGAGATGGTAAGATGCATGCTGTTTGAAAAGAATCTTTTCAAGAAGTTTTAGGCAGATGCAGTCAATACCTCTGCCTACTTGCTCAACTGACTGCCCATAAAAGCTTTGAAGGGAAAAACATCATTTGAAGCCTAGTATGGAAGCAAACCATTAGTCCAGCATATTAGAGTTTTTGGCAGCATCTATTATGTGTTTGTTCCTAAAATCAAAAAGGACAAACTTGATCAAAAAGTAAAAATCTATATTTTATGGGCTATAGCAACATCACCAAAGATTATAGGACTTACAATCCACTTACAGGCAAGACGATTGTAAGTAGGAATGTGAGATTTAATGAGCAAGCTGCTTGAAATTACGAAAAGTCAAAAGAAGAATCAATCAAGCAAACTGTTGCAGACATGATAAGTTTTCAAGATAAAAAAGATTACATGTTTGTAAATGAAACCATTGATCATGAACTAGTGAGAAAAATCACCCCTTTTATAGATATTTATCAAAGATCAAATGTTGCCATTCTTGAACCTGCAAACTTTGAAGAAGCTATCAAAATTATAGAATGGAAGAATGCCATGAAAAAGGAGTATCAAATTATTGAAAAGAATCAAACTTGGATGTTGGTTGATAAACCAAGTAATAAAAACATTATTGGTGTTAAATAGATCTTCAGAACAAAGTTAAATGCAGATGGTTGCATCAATAAACTAAAAGCTAGATTGGTAGCTAAAGACTGCTCCTAACAGCATGGTGTTGATTTTTTAAAGACATTTCTTTCAGTTGTAAGGTTGGACACCATAAGGTTGCTATTAGCCTTAGCAATTGGGAAAAGTTGAAAAATATACCAACTTGATGTCAAATCTGCCATCCTGAATGGTTATCTTGAGGAGGAGATATACATTGAACAACCTAACAGTATTGTCACGCCCCGAGATCAAAACGTAACACGGTCATATTACCTTAAAAAAAATCTCAAAGTAATACGAAGCTTTCTTTCTTAAACATTCTAAAACTTTTTAATAAAATAATTTATCAAGTAAAATTCATATATTTAATCCAATTGATGATACATCTTTATATATCCAAATACAAATCATATAAAATACAAAACTATCTCTTAAGATCTCATTGGTCAACATATTCTCCGACGACTAAGTAATCTTTTCCATTTCATCTTCTAGCTTCACACAAGAATAACCAAACTTATCACTTAGTCATTTGTAAAAAAAAGTAAAAGAGGAATGAGCAAACCACAGCTCATAAGTATAGGCTCACACATCTTACCAAATCAAGCATCGTTTTCTTACACATCATATAGATCATTCAAAATATTCATCAAATCATAATATCAAAACATTTCAAGATCATCATTTTATCAAATATTTTATAAATTCATAAATAAACGTCAAAATATATCACTTCATAAATCATTGTAAAATATGCTATCATTCAAATATCTTAATCAAACCAAATCATGGATTAATCATTAAAAATCATCGCAAATCATCATCATTATAAATCATCATTATCATTGGTTTATCGTTAGCTACGGTCACTACTATAACCCGTGACATTGATCGTATCGACAATTTCATCCTCATGATCAGTGCTAACTATTATAACCCGCTAACTAAGGTCTTATGCTAACTACTATTACTTGTTAGCCAGGGTTGTATGATCATGTCTTTGCTAACTACTATTACTCGTTAGCCAGGTCGTAGAACTAGTTTGGTGTCGATGATCCCACTTTCCAGGGATGTAAAAATATAGCCATCACAAAATCATTCTTTAAACATAAACCATTTTCTCATTTCATTCATAAGCATGATCCATCGTTTATATAAAGAAACACAAAATAATCATATGCTTGATCCTATTTTCATACATTGAAAATAGTGAAATAAAATATTCATTCAATTAGAAACATACATATATACATAGTTTCGAAAACAAACAAAGTGTGTGAGATTCTACTTACCTCTTTTTGATTCCACCACTTAGTTTTTTCTCCAAAATAATTAATGGCCTATCCAAGATCATTTCAACAGATCAGAATTTATCAACCCTTTTTAGACCATTTATACAAAAATCAACTAAGTTACACAAGAGTTAACTTAACTAATTAATACTGACAGCCTGACCTCTTTTCATTAAAATAGTCATATCTCAATATATCCAAATCAGAATTATGATTTCTTTATTGCGTTAGAAACTAGACTTGATAAGCTTTCTAACCATATATGGCACACCTCATAATTCCTTGTAGATTAATTATAACGATTTTTGAAATCCACGTCATATACTGCTGCCAAACAACCTGTATGCCTTCCAATAAAAATTATATATTTATTCACAGAAAACTCCAAATTTAATTCCGCTTATTTTATTGGAAAGTAGACTCAATAAGCTTTCCAAACATATATGGCTTAATCTGTAAATCCTTGAATACAAATTAAGAAAAATTTCAAAATTCAACCCTGATGCTACTGTCTTACAGCCTGTATATCCTTAAGTTAAAATTAGATAACTCTTCATAAAAAACTCAGATTTGACTTTCGTTTGTTTCATTAGAAACTAGATTCAACATGCTTTCCAATGATATATAATAATCACAGCAATAATCTATCCATTAATACAAAATTTTATTTTAATTTATTATTACAGATCACAACATCTCATTCAAAAATAGAATTTCTCCTTCAATCTTTAAAAACTCAAATCCTTACTTTCAGTATTCAAACTCCATTCAATAATCATCAATAAATCTTAAGAACATGAAATAAACAAAGCTTAGTAATTTACCCAAATAGATCATCAAGATTAATGAAGGATGTCATGATTTTTCTTAGTTTTGCTCTCAAAACTTCAACTCCAAATAATAGCAATCAACTTGATATTTTTTTTTAAATAAAAAGAGGGCATGTACTTACCTTTAAGGGATTAACTTGATTGTAGCCTCTGATTGTGAATCTCCAACTTGATTTTTCATATTTTCTAACTCTAAGGAAGATGAGAAAGAAGAACTCTATTTTCTTTCTATTTCACGATAGTTAGGTTTTCTTTCATCAATACTTCAGTCCTTTTTCTTTTACTAAATAATATCTTAATAAACTGATGGGCTTTAGTATTAGTCTAGCCTAATTATTATTTGGGTTGGGGTATTACAAGTATTGTTGCCAAGAAAAATAAAGATAAAGTCTATCTACTCAAAAAGGCTTTGTATAGATTAAAACAAGCTCTAAGAGCTTGAAATTCTAGAATTGATGATCATTTGCTAAGGTTAGGATTCAAGAAAAGCCTTAGTGAAGCAACATTGTATATTAAGGTTTCTAATAGTAATGATTTATTAATTGTTTCTTTATATGTTGATGATCTTTTGGTGACAGGTAATAAATAAACTATTGTGGAATATTTTAAAAATCAAATGAAAGAAGTTTTTGAGATGACAGATATGGGAGAAATGTCTTATTTTCTTGGAATGGAGATTCATCAAGACCAGCAAGGAATCTTCATTTGTCAAAGAAAATATGCAAATGAAAACCTGGATAAGTTTGGGATGAAAAATTATAAACCAATCAATACCTTTTTGGCTCAAAATGAAAAACTCATCAAGGAAGATGGAGTTGACAAAATTTATAGTTCTATTTATAGAAGCTTGGTGGGTTGCTTATTGTATTTGATAACAACAAGGCCAGACATCATGTATGCTGCAAATTTACTCTCTAGGTTCATGCAAAATCCTAGTGAGTTGCATTTTAAGGCTACAAAAAGAGTGTTAAGATATGTCAAAGAACCAATGAACTTGGAATTTGGTTCAAAAGAATGAACGTTCAAGATTGGTTGGATTCACAAATAGTGACTAGGCTGGCTCTCATGAAGACATGAAAAGCATTTCAAGTTATGCGTTCTTCATTGGATTAAATGTATTCAATTGGAATTCAAAGAAACAAACTATGGCTCAATCGACAGCAGAAGTAGAGTATATAGCTGTTACAGCTACCATTAATCAAGCAATTTGGCTAAGGACAATTTTGATGGATTTGAGTTAAAAGCAAGATAATCCAACAGAAATTTTTTATGGTAATCAGTCAACATTTACAATGGTCAAAAACCATGTGTTTCATGGAAGAACTAAGCACATTAAGATCAGTATCACTTTATTAGAGGAGTTGAAGCTGAAAATGAAGTGAAGCTAGTGCATTGCAAGTTAGAAGATCAAATTGCAGATATTCTGACCAAGGCCTTATCAAAGGCAAGGTTTGAAACATTAAGGAAAAGTCTTGGTGTTTCTAGTAGAAATGCCAAGGAGAAGTGTTAGTGGTTGAAGCAACTAGGTATGGTATCTCTAATGCAACTTTTGTAACTTGTTCTACCATTTTATTAGTTTAAGTAGCATGATAGGTAGTATGATGGATCTGTGTATGGTAATCCATACTATTAGGCAAACAACTTTTGTAGTAGTTAAACAAATTTTTATATTTTGATGCCTATAAATTAATGAAATGAAGCTCATGATCAGTGTAAGCCAATTTACTGCAATTACCATATCAGTTTCTTCATTTTCTCCCTTGTTCTTCCTCTGCTCTAGATCCTTCATAGAAACTCACATTATGCTGTTTTATACTCAAGGAACAATTACTAAAATCACATCCATTGGTGACTGTGAAATTGAGGTCCTGCACTGTAGCCTTGTCGATAACTTATAGTCTTGCCTAACCAGATGAACGCAAGTCAACACTGCATTTGTATGTTCTCCACACCCTCCAGATTTACAAAAATCTTCCTTGTCAGCGGTGGTTACATTCATCCATGGTGCTTCGGTTAGCGTATACTTTGAGGAACAACTGTCTGATTTCTATTAAATACAATCCAAGCAAATGACACAAGAATTAGAAGGTGGGAAAAAACTAAGAAAAATTAGAACTGAAAAAAGTTGAGAATTACAGTTTGCAGGCATTCGTAAGCCCTTTTCCATTGTTGAAATGGACTTAAATTCACATTTCCTGTAGGGTCTGTAACTTGCTTGATTTTTCCATCTGCAAAAGTCATATACAGAACTGCAAATTTTAATAATAATGAAAGAGCATGCATCTCTGCAAGACATTTTGTTTTTCAATTGAAGGATTCTAAATCTGCCAACTTCAATTCTATCCAAATGAACAGTCATCTTAACTTATATCTCTCATCCAATCATGGACTCGTGGCAATGACCAAAACAGATGTGGGCCTTTTTCATTAAGAGGTGTAGAGAAAAAGTCTTGCAAAAGTTGCATGGTACTATTATATTGTACAAATCATTGAGACTTGAGAGCTCTTACAAGAGAAGTCGAAACAAAGTTATTTCTAACATTTCCAGTTTCTCTACAATGTCTACGGCCTACTGAATTGGTGCATTCATGCAGAGAGAGAGAGAGAGAGAGAGAGAGAGAGAGAGGAGAGGGAGAGGAACCTGCATTGATGCGAGAAAACAGAAGAGAAGTCACCAAAAAGCCGTAAAGACAGAATAGTCTTGTTGCGTTGCTTGCTGGTATCTCCATTTGAGCAGCTGGCTCTTAAGGACCTATGAGGAACGATTTTCAATTCAACCTCTTAGTAAGACCTTGTCTTGTTTTTTGCCTTCTCTTAAGAACGTTATAAATCATAATATATGACATTAGATAGTTGAAGACGCCTACGGGATTCATTGGTGGCAATGGAGAATCTGCAAAGAATATCCAAGCCAGACTTTGAAGAAATCCCACACACTCATACAGACAAGTGACGGCATTATTCAAGCGGATAATCAGAAAATTGGAGATAATAATGTTCATTTGGAGGGACCCTTCTGTTTTTTAGTCCACATAATACTATGAATTAACCATAGTTCACTCTTATTTTAGCTTAATTATAAGCCCATCATCTGCAATAACGAAGAGTCAATGCATTGTGCAGAAATATATTTAAGTAACAACACGTCGCAGAACAAGAGTGCATTTATGATTCCTAGACACCAAATTGTCTCTTGTTGCCTAAGCCAATAGTATTTTTTTTCTTCCTTTTTGGTTCTATTGGCTGTTCAACCAATTCGTTAGCTCCAATGGGAATTTCTTGTGCATAGAATTGGCACCTTCCGAAGGCCAAAACAAGACAAACCCGGCCATTTTCTGAGCATTCCCAACTCCATAAATCAGTCATTGAATCCTTCTCACCATGAGCCCATCACTGTTTCTCATAATAAGCTCCTTGCAAAAATTATTTTCGGCATGGCAGAAGGAGGCCAAGCCATTTTCTCAGCTCTTGACAATGCAAAGACTCAGGGTTACCATTTCAAGGCCATCCTTATTGCTGGCATGGGATTTTTTACTGACGCTTATGATCTTTTCTGCATAACTGCTGTGTCCAAACTCATAGGCAGACTGTACTACTATGACCCCACAACTGGCAACCCAGGTGCTTTCCCAAAGGACATAAAAAATGCTGTAACCGGGGTGGCTTTATTTGGAACGCTAGCAGGGCAGCTCTTCTTTGGCTGGCTTGGTGACAAACTTGGCAGGAAGAAAGTTTATGGGATCACCCTTGTCACCATGGTTGGGTGTGCCATAGCGTCTGGCCTCTCCTTCGGTTTCACTGCTAGAAGTGTGATTGGTACCCTGTGCTTCTTCCGCTTCTGGCTGGGGTTTGGCATTGGTGGAGACTATCCGCTTTCGGCTGTGATCATGTCCGAATATGCTAACCAAAAGACCCGAGGAGCATTTATTGCTGCAGTCTTTGCAATGCAAGGAACGGGAATACTTGCTGCGGGACTTGTAGCAATGATTGTCTCCAAGGCATTCTTAGTTGCTTATCCAGCTGACCCATTTAGTGTCAATCCGGTGCTATCGACTCAGCCACAAGGAGATTTTGTTTGGCGGATTGTGCTTATGTTTGGAGCGGTCCCTGCTGCTTTGACCTACTACTGGCGTCTGAAAATGCCAGAAACTGCTAGGTACACAGCATTGGTTCGGGGAGACCAAAAAAAGGCTGCCGCTGATATGGCCAAAGTCCTTGAAACAGACGTAGGTGTTGCAGAAACAAATACCGAGGTTGGCCTCAAATCATCTTATGGATTATTCTCTCCTGAGTTTATGAAGAGGCATGGAGCTCACCTACTCGGGACTTCCACTACCTGGTTCTTGCTGGATATAGCCTTCTATAGTATCCAGCTCACCCAGAATGACGTCTATCCGGCTAGTGGACTGTTGCATAAAGCCTCGTCAATGAATGCTATTGAAGAGACGTTCCGACTATCTAGAGCCATGTTCCTGATAGCACTTTTTGCAACTGTTCCAGGATACTGGTTCACTGTCTTCCTTATTGACAGGATCGGACGCTTTATAATCCAGCTTGGTGGCTTTCTTATGATGTCAATTTGCATGGCAATTCTTGGATTTCGCTATTATGATCTTAGGGGAAAGAAGTGCCATGAAAGTAAGACCAAGGACTATTGTCATGGACACACTGCAGTGTTCATCATTCTCTATGGCCTTACTTTTTTCTTTAGCAACTTTGGACCCAATAGTACAACATTCATAATACCGGCGGAGATATTTCCTGCAAGGTTCCGTTCAACTTGCCATGGGATCTCTGCAGCTGCAGGAAAAGCAGGTGCTATCATAGCTGCATTTGTGTTCCAGACATACACTCAAAATGACAAAAATATTAAGCGGGTAATGGTCGCACTTGCTGTGGTGAACATGATTGGGTTTTTCTTCACTTTCTTGCTGCCAGAAACCAAGGGCCGCTCTCTTGAAGAGATTTCTGGAGAGGACAAAGATTTTGGTGACAAAAAGGTCAATCCTAATGGGACTGAATGGGTTCCAGAAAGTGAAGTGGTTTAGTTACCTGCAGATATTGTCAAATCCTTTTCTCTGGGAGTATAGGTAGCGGGCATCATCTTCAATCAAAACCACATATAACAGACAGAAAAACTGATAAAAGTGAATAAAAACATGCCAGTATTTGCTTATCTTCCTTCGAGGGAAAATGATCTGGAGTCTCTTTAAGATAGTAATAGCTAATGTGTGGCTATCATCTTTGTTTATTGTCTTCTTCTGCTTAGGGTTCCAAGTCTCTGTCGTTTTGAATAAAACAATTTGCTTATTTGATCAACCGAACCCAAGATTAATGATTGACGATCCTGGAGTACCTTATGTAGCATGTAAAATTGCAATAATGATCAAATAAAGGCAGTCCCAGAACTTACAGAATGCTTATCTATTTCCTTTTCTTTTATTTATATCACCACAATCCATGCGATGACTGTTATTACAATGGAAATCGTAGGATACCCGTAAAGGTCTATTTGTATAAGTCTTGCTGGTTCAAGTTCAACATTCTCACCAACTTGGCAAATGTAGATTTTTATACTTTAAAACAGCTACCTTGTGACCATCTAAGAATCAAGGACGTTGTTAGAAAACAACAGCTGAAGCACAAAAAAACATCGTTTAGATCTTTCACAACATCAATCATGTCTTCTTAAAATACATCTTTAAGAGCAGACAGCGGAGTTTGGCTTAAAGAAACAAAATAGAAAAGAAAAACATAAATATATAGTTCATAGTTGACAATTTCAACAAACTCAAGGAGAAAAGCCTGCTCGCACAGCCATCTTCAGCCACTTGGGACTAGCTGAACAGTAAATACCAGACAATATCAAGCATTTCTCTGAAGAAATGAGGCTGCAGGCCTCACATATGTGAACCCCTTAAAGGGATTGTCACCGAATGTTGGACTAGCAACTGGAGAATCAAGAACTGGCATGTTAGTCCAGCACTCCTCAAAATTAGCAACACAGTGCTTCCCTGCAACTTCAGGGAGAAAACTTGGCCTCATCTCCCGAGACTCTAATTTCTTCCAGTTAATGGACTTGAACCACTTATGGCGTTTGATCTCCTCACTACCACCTTGTCCACTGCCAAGACGCTTACTTGCTTCTTTCTGCAGCAGCTGAGGAGAATGATAAAGTCTTTTAAAATCTAAAAGACCTCATTAATTATTTGCAACATCAACCTAGAACATGAATTCTTATGTAGAGGCAAGAAAATTCAAAGAACTGTATGGTCAGGAGGATCGATAAAAATACCATAACTTGAAGCAGTACAATTTAGTTTAACAGCCGTAAAAGTTTTACACTTTTTTGCATAACATTAAGTAGAACAATTAAATTCACAGCTATGCAAGTGTTTTACCTTCTAAGAGCATTAAGTCATTATGGTAAAAGGCATAAATAGATGAGAAAATGAATTTACCCCCTTGAGGATCGAGTGCGCTTCACTTGACAAAAATGCTGGCAGCTTGATCTTATCCTTTATTATTTTCTCCTGGATCTTCTGTCTGTTTCCACCGGTAAAGGGTGGCTGCAAAACAGTAACCAATAACAAAAGTAAGGCTTAGCATGAATAACAAAGAAATGAGTGGGAAGCGAAAGATGCTATATGAATTTCCCCAGGATGTAAGAACAACTCAAGATCGGAAAATCATAAGATTATATTTAAGTAAAACAGATTGGGAACTATGAAAAGCAATTCCGATACTTCTTAAATTGCTCCCCCTCCCCCCCACCTTTGTTTTCCAACTTTACCATACATTATTCTTACTGTAGTGCCACAAGAACAAAAAACAATCTGGAACAATTCTGCATCACTTCTCTTTGATGTATATGTAATTATAGGTAATTATTTTTATGTATCTGTTCCTAGAAGAGACTTCCACTGCAAAAACATATCATCAAAGGACAGAAACAGGCAAGTAAGCTTCCTAAATTAAGAACTTAGCTTCCCAGACCATACAACGGGAAGCATTTAAATGAGTCAACCTATTTACCACAGTTCGTATTGCTCCCAAGTCCAAACATTATTAGTTAATAAAGAATATTGTGAAATTTGTTTCATCATGAAACAAGACCAAAAGAAAAGTCTTTTTTCTCCCCAAAGAAATTACAACAAGATGTATATCATTAAGAATGGAAACTTTCTGCTTCAAGAAAAGGCTTTGATTTACCACGCATGTGCAGACAACAACAAAGCCTTTTCCACTACATGGGATCAGTTGGATCAAATTACATTAATCCTAACCATGGATACATAGAACACAAATAAAATTATCAATGTGGATAATCATATACCAACCTTCCCAGTAAGCATTTCATACAGTAGAATTCCCACACTCCACCAATCAGCAGCCTTGTCATGGCCTTTCCCAAGAACAATTTCAGGTGACATATATTCTAAAGTTCCACACATGGAATTGGATCTCGTATTTTCGTCAAATTCCTTTGCCAGGCCAAAATCAGTCAGCATAACCTGGTAACATAAGGGTAACACCAACCACCATGAAGATAGTTCAGAAATTAGTGGATGCAGTCAATGTTAAAAATGAGTCAGAAATGCACATAGTTTTACCATTCATGCAATCACATAGGTCATGACCACCAAAAAAATCAACCACCATGTCACACACACACATACAAACAATATTTTCAGGTTTGAAAACCTTGCATTCAGCTATAAGCATGGACATAAAAACAGTACATACAATACATACAATCTCTCTTAGATGAAAAAGAGCATTCGCACAGACACACACACACAGCATTTTGCACACTCTTACATGTCCATCTGCATCTAGAAGAATATTTTCAGGTTTGAGATCCCTGTGCATTATGCCATTTGCATGGAGATGAGAAACAGCTGATACTATCTCTGCGGTATATATGCGAGCCAAATCTTCCCTGAAGAAGGAAATGCATAATGTGGGACAATGCTCCAGAAATTTCACATCATAAACACAAAAAGCAGCTACAGTTTACATTACCATACCTGAACAAGCCCTGGCGATAAAGCTGGAAGAAAAGATGTCCCCCATTAACAAAGTCAAGCACAAGGTA
Organism: Durio zibethinus; assembly: GCF_002303985.1. The sequence goes on along the minus strand of NW_019167926.1, from coordinate 4,458,241 downwards.
CAGCCTATATTTGGTCTGCATGAAACAATAAATGAATAAATTTGTATCTATATTACATATGAAAGTCAAAGCAAAAAAATTGGACTGCCAAAATATTCAGCATCAAGTACACTATCCTCTTTCTGCTATTATGGCATCATTAAAATAAGTGAATAACATAAGAAAATAAAGCAACCAGAAATATCAAATATAATTCTACTAGTGCATCACTACTTGGAATGAGTATCTGAGCTGCACAATGAAGGGGTGATCCACTTTTGTTAATATATCTCTCTCAGATTTCATGTATTCGGCGTGATTTTTCTCCATAATCTTATCCTTGCGCATGACTTTCATTGCATATATGTCTGAGGTATCACTCCTCCTTACTTGATACACCTTTCCAAAAGCACCTTGGCCAACAACCTTTAAAACTTCAAAATCTTCAAGTCCCACAGACTGGCATTCAAAAGGATGACTCTCTATATGGCCATCAGGGTTCTCAAGAATAACATCATCAATTGAATATTTCCGAAACTCTTTTTGAGTCCTTTCCCTGACTCCTTCTACAAGTTCCAAGGAATCCCCTGTTTCACGAAATGTAAGCTTGCTAAGCTTCAATGAGTGGCTAAAATAAGTTGAGGGGCCAACCAAGGAATGTGAGCGGCTACAGATGACAGCTGGATCGTCATAAAGCAATTCATTTGACTCAGTTGCAACAACCAGATTTTTAGGATTTTCAGTGCTGATTTCCATTGAGGCTTGAACTGGAGCAGGTCCGAACACATCAGAGAAATCAAACTCAAGATGATCAGAGGTCAGAGTATCAGGTTGCCCTGTGGGAAAAAGCAACTGATTCTGAAAGGCTTTGTGCATGCGGGACTCATTTAAACTAGATAAGTGAGAGGAAACCATGCTGCTTATATGAAATGAGGCAGATTACTTTAAAAAGGCTTTGAGGCTATAGATGGATCTCTCTGAATGATTCCAAGATGAGATTAGATGAAGCAGGGCAACGTACAATGGCCTTAAACAGCTGGAAGTTAACGTATGCAACAGGGGTTCCCAGAAAACTTGTAAGCAAGCAAGCCAAAATCCAGAAGAGAATATCGTTCTTGTTTCCCGATTTGCAGGAAACTGTGGACACAACAGTGCTTCTTGAATTCATGAAGATCAGGTTCGCAAAGCTGTAGCCCAAGGTAACACAAAGTCAGTTCCAGCTGTAAATGCAAGTCCTACATATCACCTTAACATGGTATGAATATAGAAAACAAACATAAATGCACTTAAAGGGAAAAAAAGAAAAAGAAAACTCAATTGTGTCTTATAACAACTTGCATGTCACATATGCAAACTGCTATAAATCACAGGACGAAATTCACTGGGATAATTGAATATATGTTGAAAACATCTTCATAAATAGGATCATTTATAAATCCTAATTTTCATATCATTCATAAGATACCCTTTTTATCTAACAATTATCACATTAGGGCACTTTTTTCCTATTTGATTTATAGCTCACAATTCAATTAAACAACCAACTCGAACTTAAATCAAAGTTATGCAGAAGACAACCCTTGCCTGACACATATTACGTAATTCAGTAACATTATGGTAAGGCAAATCGATGAACAACTAAAAAAACAAAAAAATCAACGTCACATATAATTAAGCATGAACAATAAAAAAAATAAAAAAATAACGAAATCATAATCAGATCTGTGCAACTTAAAGCCCAGCCCTTTCGTTTAAAAAACAAATGATTCGATAATAATAAGAGAAAATAGAGATCAGGATTCCAAAGGCAAATCAGAAAAGCAATTCAAAGCTCAAATTTTGATTTTCCAACCCAAAAACAAAAACAATTCATCCGAGAAACAACAATACTGAGAAGAACAGAAAATCTATAAATTAAAGAAAAAAGGAGAGACCTTTGGAGGACTGCTGAGGCAAAGCGGAGACGAAGGCTTTCGTTAAAGAAGAATTTATGACACTGACGGCCTGGTTTAAAACTGCCTCGATTCGATTCCGAATGCTGGTCTTCAATTACGTGGCCATTTTTTATTGGTTGGTGCAGCTAAAACCAAAGTCAAAATCTAATGTGTGCGGCTTCGTATTTTGGGTTAGTCACATCCATCCATTAATCCGAAAACCATGCACTCGCCATATTCCATTTCCTTAAATGTCCTTGACTGAAAAAAAACAAGCCCAACTTACCCTTTAATGTCTTCAAAATTGCAAAAGTACCCAATACTTAAACACAGCATTAGCTTTAATTAAAAACTTTTTCCTTCCAAAAAAAAAAAAAAGAACTTTTAAAAAAAAAAAATCCGTATCCCTTGTAAAGTAAAACCCTAAATCGCAAAAATCAATTCTTTTGTCTTGTCTGCGTGGCCAGCGCCTTTTCCTTTACACAATTATAATTGATCCTGTAAATCGATTTTTTTTTAAATTCATCCTGATTTCTATCAGTTCAATTTGATTTAATTTATCGTTTTTAAATTTAAATTTTTTATCTTTTATATATTATTTTAATATAATTTATAATATATTTAAATAATTATATATAATAATTATTTTTATTTTATAAAATTTAAAATATATAAATATTAATAAAAATATATAATTTAATTTTTTTATTTTTCTAACATTTAAACTTGATCCAAATTAAATAAAAAACAAAATATTACAATTTTTCATACATTTTGGATTTTATGGTTTTTTTTTTTCTCCCCGAGCAAAAAATGGTACTGCCTCTCTCTCTTTGACTAATATTTGCTTAGCCAAAGTGATTTGATATTGACAAATGGCTGATATTTTGCAGACTGGAGAAGCAGTGAACCCCAAAGCATACCCACTTGCAGATGCTCAGTTTATCTTATGTATTGTTCATCACAACAGTTGTTTCTGTGTTATTAAGTCGTATCACTGTTGTAAATACTTACCTTTTGGAGAGTTTTTTAACAAATTGTCTTGATTTGGGGGCATACCATGACTCCTTGCCACTGATCAAAAATCTGTAGGATCAATTGCTAGATTTCCATTGCCCCATGGCCTTTGTTGAAAGATTACACTTGAGTACAGAACCAGTGAATCACAATACTAAACTTTGTATTTATATTTTGCAGAATGTTCCCTGTGTATTTGTTCCTTCAAAGCAAGCACTTGGCCGAGCATGTGGGGTTACAAGACATGTAATTGCATGTTCTGTCACAGCAAATGAAGGAAGCCAATTGAAATCCCAAATACAACAACTCAAGGTACTTCTCTTTCTACTACAGTATGTTGCATTATAAAGTTTATAATGTTGTGCATTTGTTGCGGCTGAATTTACTTCTGCATCTTATGATTTTTATTTGTTATATGTAGAAATTATGAAACTCATATTCGGTGTGATGGGCCTCTAGGATTGTGGTGGCCGCTCCTTTTCAGGCATTGACTGATGAGGTTGTGCCACTAGTGAACCAGTCTTTTAGTATTTGTCCTTAAATGTGATTGTTGTGTCCTATTATGTTTCTTATGAATTGAGAAAAAGGATAATCTTGAATTGATGTTACCAGAACTTACTAGTATGAATGATGCTATTAATTAATGTAGCTTGTTTAATATGTTTTGTTTGTCTTGTTATAGTTTCATAGTTGTCCCTACTTGCCTTGCTTAAGCTATGAGTTGAAGGCAACCAAGCTTGTAGTATGTGATCAATCTGGCCTTCTGCGAGATGAGTGTGAAGAAGCTCGAGATCCCACTATTTGATTTCTAATTCCTTTATTGATAAAGATTGGGTGAATTTTAGCTTTATATTGGTTGACACACCGTTTATGGTCAGTGTTGCTGCTTCAGTCTCAAGGCAAGCTGATAAAAAAACACTAATATAGAAAAAAATTAGAGGTCAATATTTGGAATGTGCTAAAGAGGGAATTGACAATACCATAGACCTGTTGATTTTGCATTTTTATGCAAGCATCTTAAAAGTGGCTATAATCATTTTAGGTGAGACAAAACAAAGCCTTCGGTCTGTTAGAAATTCCTATATAAAGTTGAAATTAATTACTGGCTTTCATTTATCCACTAAATTAGAAGGTGGGTACAATTTCAATGTATTGTATCGGTTTTATACCTTTTGGTAGAAGTCAAACACTAATCCATTTTATCAATAAAAGGTTAGCTCAATTGGCACCAGTCGATTGACTTTTTGTTAAGATAATTTCGAATACATAACTTTTAATCATTATTTTTAAACTGTCAAATATAGTATATTTTTACCTAATATGAGAGTCTAATCAACCCATTTACCCCGGATTGTACTTACCAAAAAACTCTAATCCATTTTCATCTTCTTTTAACATGACCTAATGGAAGTTTGACCATATCCACCACAAATCATGTTTGTTTACACTAATTTGTGCAAGTTGTGCTCTTATGTGTAGGTGTTCATGTGCGTGTGTTAACGATATTATGCTAACACTTAAACTTCAAGGAGGCCCTCGCTCCATGGATGAAAACCCCTCCTCACATATTCCCAATTTATGATCCAGTCTAAGAACCAGCTTAGCTAAATTTCATGATTTCAAGGGTAATGATCTTTATTTATAAGGATTTGTAGGTTCTGTGTTTGATTTCACACTCCAGAAAAATAATAACATATTCATCGTTGCAAACAAGAATGCTAATTAATTATAAGGCTCGCATTTATGCAGCCAAGATATAGATTTGCCCTAGTTATATTCAGCTGAAGCTGCAACTTGAACCAGCAAGCCAAAGAGTAAAAATGGGGCAGAGAAAAAGGGGCTGTGGTCACTGTCCAAAACATGCACTTGAGATGGCGGCCATCTCTTTATCATTGCGTCCTGCTGATCTGGTTTTACAACATTATCATGCCTTGTTTTAATGTATATCCGGGGCACATTATCCGCAAATTCAGGCTCTTCTGTGAATTGAGCACTCTGCAATGCTAGCATCGGTCCTGGCCTTAAAAGCATTGTAGCTAGAGTTGAATCCTGCAGTAACAATGCCATCATTAAAAATGTTTATAGCCAGCTTAAGAGTGCATTTGGTGTTATTAGTTTGACGCCAACTTTTGGACAGGACTAGTGAATCTAATCTAAACAATTCAATTCATATATTTTGCTCATTACTACACATTATCTATGTTCTGAGCCCTGGCAATCTGTGCTTGCCCGTGTGCAATGTGCAGCCAACTTTTCTTGGATTAACTTTGTGCACAAGATCAGGATATTTTTGGTTCTAGTTTCCTCGTCTTTCACAAGGAAAATGAAAAGAAAATGAAAAAGAAGAAAGAAAACGTGTGGGGTAGATTGACATGCGAAAGCATAACATAAAAGAGACCAAGGCAATAAAGATAAGTGTCAGTTGGCATAAAATTACCTCTTGCGGGCTCATTTGATAGATGATTTTGCGCTGGAATTCCTTTTTGACAATGGCACTGGTTGGAGGCTGCTCAGGTCCCAATCCAAATCCTAATTCGTACACATCACCGAATTGGGATAAATCAGGTACTCCCTGTTTGACATTTATATATCAACTATGAAGCATTACTTGACAGTCATATTAATTATTGCTTACTTTTCCGGGATAATCATGAAAATTTTAACTAACTAACTAACTAACACACTCACAAATTAAAATTTATGTTTGTATCCTGTCTCAGCTCTCAATCATTGAAGGTAGATTAACAAAATGAAAATTGACACTGTAGTTAGCGAAAAGTAAACATGAACAATGGTACTGTAGGCTAACGCCAGAACTAAAATGCAGGTACATTTGCTGTTGCATCAGAAAACAAGACATGAAGACCTGCATGCCTGCTTTCAATAATTGAAGGGAGAATTTCTAATGCAGTACTCTGAAACTCATGAAACCGCATATTTAACTCATGAGTACTTCTTTAGTATTAAAAAATGTTCAAGGGAGATTTATATCCATTCCTGTCTCTGTCTAAAAACATTGAAAAGTAGTCTATGAGAAAGCTGTTGTCTAGTTAAAACAACTAAATATACAAACAACACCTCATTAATACGAGTAGTGTGAAGTTTTAGTATTGGAAAACTGATTTGATTGCCTGTGAATGCTAAAAATGACTACTAGAATCATATGTGAAATTGATCAAAAAAGCAATTGCCAGTAATATGCAAATAATGAAGTCCTCTTGGCTTGGCCTTATTCTCAAGTAGGTAAGGACGTTTTGATTCCCATGCCGTGCATGCAAGCCAAGAGGAGTGATGAAGTGGATGGGAACCCGATGCATGTGACATGGCAAGGTGTGAATTATTGATGCTTCTTCTGCACTTCAGCAGAGAATCACTGTCTAAAACTGGTAAAGAAAAAACGACCACAAAGATGTTTGTTTGCTCTCTCTCTCTCTCTCTCTCTCTCTCTCTCAGAACCCTGTTTGTGCTTCTCGTTTTGTGCGGTTGAAAATAGGGGACTGAGATGAGGAAGTGATAATTTGGGATTACATATATGAAACAAACAGCAGCTACACGGGTCTATAGTAGTAGATCATGCTTGCAAGCTGTGAACCTCGATGGGTGACTGAAAGAAATGGAGTGAGATGTAACTACTGTAAAGTTTTGGGTTCCTATTCCTATAAATATATATATGTAGAATATATTGAATGTGGCATAGTGAAATGGCTGACAGCCAAGCCTTCATGAAAACAGTTGGCATTTGGCAGCCATCTCTTGACATTAGCAACCCCTATGTTTCAAAGACCAAAGGTGCATACCAGGTAAAAAAAGGCAGAATTCAACACAGAACAATTAACAGGACAGGGTTTTAATTTTCACTATGAGATAGCTTAGTATCAAGGTGGAAAATTAAGAATAGATGAGTAGTTCGAAAAGTTTTACATCTTTGACGTCTTGATCAGTCAAGAACCCCAATTTTAGCATGGTGGCTGCTACATACACCGCCAGACGGATTTTGTTGGCGAATTTGTGAGTGGCTTGCGTTACACTTAACCCTCCAGCACTGTGACCTACCAATATTACCTGTAAATAAGATCAGCTTCTGTTATGACTTATGAGTATTATGTTCGCATATTAAGTAATAACAGGAAGAAGATATAGTCATGACTACTAACCTTTTCAGTATCAGGCAAGGCAGACATGAAGTCCATGAGAGGCTTGTTATAATCATTAAAAGATAAAACAGAATTGACATCGGACTGATCAATTCCAGCACCTTTGAGATCGATGCATGAAACCTTGTGGCCGGAATTCTCCATGAGACACCTTATTTTGTACCAGCACCAAGCTCCTCCACTAATACCATGAACCAGCACAAAATGTGGTTTCATGGCTGTTATTTCCGTTTCTGTCATACTCACCTCTTCTCCCATGGTTTCCTAATTTTTTTTTTTTTGTTGGTCAAGGCCAAATCAGTTGCTCTGATGACTCAGACATAGCTTGCTGATTTTGCATTTATAGTTGGAATAGTCATAAAGGGTCATAATTTTTGCTTCATCTAATCATCATTAGAAGTTTTTAATAAGTTGTGGTTGTCTATGGCCAGTTTCATCATAATCATTCTAATAAACTAACGAAATTCCAACTTCTGGGCTTTATCTTAACGGTTCAAAAGGGTGAGGCTCAACCTACAGTGTGATACACTCGCAAAAGGCAGTTTATGAAGAAAGAGAGTTGGACAACATCTACAAAAGTAATCAATGGAAATGGATATCTGTCACCGAACACAGCAGCAAGGATTTGTGTATTGCTTTTCATCACCTAAAATAAAATGATTTTATTACAACAATTGTCGGGCATTTGATGATTTATTGGCTTATTTTAATTCAATTAGCTTGTATTTTTTCTTCATATATTGCAGGCCAACATTATCCTGGTTTTATTAATAATATTTTAGTAATCTAAAATCACTATGATCAGTCGATGTTTCCCATGGCGGCAAAATGAGATTTTTGCTTGGTCAACTGGGAAAAGGTGACTTACATCGGACAGATATATATAACAATAATAATAATAATAATTAAATTAAATCAAACCAAACATACTGTTTGGAAAGCTGTGTTCCACCTAAATATGAAGCATCTATATTTGCTTTGTTTTATCAATCCAATGCATTGCTGGTTTAGTTCTTATCAGTAGGAAGAATAATCAAAATAATGAGAAAAGGGGCGATTAAATTGCAATGAATGGATTTGTTAAATTTGGTTAATTTGTTTGTCTCCACATTAAAAGATTTTAATTCGAACACTGATGGTCGCTGATTGCCGCTATTCAGCTGCACCTGAATTTTCATTTATCAAAAAGAAGTGGAAATTAAATGCATGTGTAATAAGACTTTGAATTGTAACTGGTGCTGAGTCTCCACCAACATCGGGGCTTTTTACTTTCTTTTCTTCATCAGCGTCAGCACAAGATCATGTAAATTACTAAAGCTAAAGCTAAAGCTAAAACTAGCTAGGCCTAGCACCGAATAATGATTAATCTATGCAGTGTCTCCTAGCTACATCAAAAGATTTCACCGAAGGAAAAAGTGAAGCAGCTGGAGCCTGGCTGCAGTCCAAAAAAAAAAAAAAAAAAAAAAAAACTCCATTCACAATGATTAAACCCAATGTTCCCACTTCCATATAGATAAGTAACTTGGAAGATTAATATGGGATTGTTTTGTCGACTCTTTAGGGCTGCAACATCCAACATATAAAGATAATTACCCTTTACAGAACATTTTGACAGAGATTTGTTATTTGTACCACAATTAAAATGAATGGTTTTTCTGCAACCACTCATAAACTGCCTTATTTCACGCATAATTTTAGGGTAGAATCATTCAAGGATATATATACTGTATAGGAGTAGTATATAATTCTGAAGCTTTCCAAGTCAAACAACTGCGTGAATCAATTATTATTTTAAATGAGATGATGGAAGATTGATCATTCATCCACCATAAAAAGTTTTGTTTAAAATGGATTGCTATGTATACAACTGATCATCACGAAGATGTTTGTCAAAAACTATGAGGTAGGCCATGTTATATTAATAATGGAATATTGGAAGCCAACAATGAGCTAGAAGCTGAACATTGATGGTCGGATTGGACATCAGAGGCTCCATGCACCACATGTTAAGCTTTTGATTAGGTAATTATATGTATAAGCTGCTGCCTTTTCTTTTCTTTTCTTTTCTTACTGTAAAGAAGATCTTAATAATTCGAAAAGGTAGTTATCCTTCCTGATCAAAAAAAGTTGCCCCATCATGAAAAGCCAAAAGGTTAGACACTGATGATCGGTAGTTAGCTTAGTCCCCATGTTCAGGAACTTTCTTCACCATTCACCAAATACCAATATCTCAGAATCCATATAAATAAGCTTTCTCTCATATTAATTGCCTGTGGAATTAGATTAGTGATTTAAGTTATTGAACATGCAGCAGCTTCTTCAAATGGAATTAATGTTTCCCAGCAGAATAACTGTACTACATGCAGACGAGATAAAGTAAAAGATATATAATTGAAACTCAGTTGGTGATAGATATGAAGGAAAACAAGCATGTGCTTCTCTGAGTTGAGCATTCGAATTTTGGTCTATATATAGATAATAGATTCACGAAAATGGAAAATTGGTATTGCATCTTTCATCGTTCATTTTAGGCATTTGTTCCAAAGTTTGTAGTGCTGCATATGTATTCTAGAAAGAAAGAAGCAAGTGGTGAAGCCACGTTTGGTTGTCTCCTTCGAGTGCGTGACAGTGTTGCATACTGCTTTTTCATTTCCCACTTTTATTTCTTTCCCTGATATGAGATATCAAGATCTGGGTTTCCTCAAAAGAAAAAGAGGAATTATTTATTGATGGTAAGTAGATTGTTCATCAAAGGCAACATTATCCAATTTATAATAATAGATATATAGTTTAGGTAACCCAAAAAAAAAAGGAAAAAACTCAAGAATGCGCCTATAAATTTAATTTTGCATAATTATAAACTTGAAAATAATAAGGACTCAAGATTTGTAATTGTTTCAATAATTAATTGATGGTGTATCTGAATGAATGATTATATTTTAACTACTAATGCAATTTGTAATAAATTTAAAAAATATGTCATAATTCATGCTTATATCAACATAATTTACTCACCTAAATACCCAAATTAAATTAATTTCTATTTATGATTGAAAAAAAAAAGTAGAAAAATGGTTTTGGATTCCATGGAGGACAATGGCATAAAAGAGGACTTACTTTTATTTTTTAAAGTCAAACAAGCTTGTTATTAATGAGTAAAAATAAATAAATATTAATTTAATATAAAGTAAAGATTACAATTAAAAAGATTGAGTTGAGATAAATTTAGATTGTTTTGAGTATTAATCATCTTGAATTTAGATTATTTGATAATTGTGTTGTTCAAATTTAAATAATTTTTAAATTTAAATTAATTAATTTTAAAATTAAATTTATATAAAAGGTTGAATTGTTTTGAGTCAATCTTTTTAATTATTTTCGAATTCGAGTTGAATGAATTCAATCGAATTAAATTTAGTCGAGCATTTTGAATTGGATTCAAATTTGGCAACTTTTAATATGAACTAATTCCTACAAAATAATCAAAACCATGGGTGCCCTTTGTGTCACATAGTTGCTTAATTAAGAAAATGATGTAGCATCTAATCTAACCGAAAAGAAATATTAAACACTACCTAATTAATACTTAGTTTAGTTGAAGACACAAGTTGTAATTATATGCATCCAAGTGCTAAAAATCAAAAGGGGGGCAGCTGAGCCGTAGGCATCAGATTTAAATTTGCCCCCCTATTTCTAATTAACATGTTTCCATCAGTCGGTGAACCCGTGCCCCACGACCCACATTTTAAATTAAAAAAATATTAATATTACAAATGATTTAATTATAATAAAATATTTAATATAAATTTTTAATATAATATTTAAATTATAAATTTATTAATTATTTTGATATTTAATTTTAATATCATTAATTTTAAATGATAATATACAACAAATAAATAATTTTATAAATATTACAAGAGTTAATAAATATATAATTTAAATATCATATTATAAATTTTTAAAAGTTGAATGTTATATTTAATATTTTATTATAATTTAACATCGCTTGTAACATTATAAAAAAAAAACAACCATTCATTATAATATCATATCATAGAGATTAGAAATTATTTTACAACTACTAATATATTCAGCATACTTAAGAATGGTAATGGATGATAAATAATCAGATATTTGGTATTACTCAATCTGATTATATATGATTTGGATATTTATATATAGATAATTAATGAATTCAGATAATAATTTTACTAATTATAATGGATTCAAATAATATCTTTAAATATCTAACAAACAATGATGGATATTTAAATTTGTATCCAAATTCTTTACATATTTATTTATGCAAAATATATAAAATTTTATACCTATAAAAAGTTTTAAATAATAACAAATAACCTTTATTTGTTATTAATTAAGAATGATTTTAAATTTTATTTATTTTATATTTTTGACAAAAATTTCATTAATCGGATACTTTAACATATTCGGATAATGATAATAAATTTAAATATCATAAATATTAATTAAAAATATTCGAATAAAGATATCTAAAAATTAACAAATATCCGTTTCCTTCTCATTTTTGTAACATACTTTTTTTTTTTTGGGTGCACTCTATCCTCAAATTCTACGTAAAATGTGTTTTAATATAAAAAAATGAGTTCAATTGTAGTATTACTCGTTTACTACAAGTTGAAGTAATGGATTATACAATCTTAGTATTCGATTAATGGATACTTATAGCCATCAATTAAAAATTATTTAATAATAATTTTAGGAATGTTTTTATATTTAATGCATAATTTTTGGCAATTTAAAAAATAATGTATTAATTCTATTTTTTAAATATAATTTTAATTAATATATTTTTATGAAATTACAAATACATGACAATTTTATAATTAAATATTGCTTTTTATATATAAAAATATCTGAATAAATAAATTAATTAATTAAAACATAATTAAATAAATTGGGACTTAAGATCTTAAGATTTTATGGAGTATTTTTTACCGCCAAAACAATGCATCGTTGATAATATAATTAGCCATAATATTTTTCATAAAATGGATATGTAAAAAAATTATAATTAATTAATAAATGGATAAAGGTTCGTTTTTTTCAATGAAGAAGTTTTGAGTTCGAATTATGTTAGTGATCATTTGTTAAAATCATCTCGAATATATAACTTATAATCATTTGTTTTAAACTATCAAATATTGTACATATTATCATGACATGAAAAACCTCAAATTTATTTAAAAATAAAAAAAACCAAAATTACAAACTGCATATCAACAAATGCTATAATTTAATCTAATAATTACAAGTTACATACCACAATTACATGTTACATAACTTGTAATCACCTATTTTAAATTATCAAATATTAGACATATTATCGTGACATAAAAAACCTTAAATTTATTTAAAAATAAAAAAAATCACAATTACAAACTACGTGTCAACAAATGCTATAATTTAACCTAATAATACAAAGCATGTTTGTTTGTTATGTTAGGCCCACCGTACCAATTGACAATCAATCAATCTGTCAAACAAAAATTTAAAGTTCGAAATTCGAAAGAGATGAAAGAGGGAAAGAGGAAATTTGAAAATTGAAGGAAGTCTCAATTATAGGGATGGAAAAGAAAAAGGCGGCAAAAAGATGCCCCAAGGAAACAAGCCCGCTTTCCAAAATCTAAATTATAGAGAAAGAGAGAGGTGGGTTTTGCCTCTCTCTCTCACCCTTTTCTCCTTGTCTTCCTCTCTCTCTCTCTCTCTAACAGTTCTTCTCCCCAAACAATTCTAAAACAAGCTACAATTGAAAACCCTCTAATCATCCTCTGCTCTTCTTTCATTTTTCTTTTCAAAGGTCAGTCACTCACTCAACTCACCTTTTTAATTTATTTGTGATAAAATTTTACTGCTTCTACTTGTTTACATGCTTTTTAATGTACACCAATCTCTTTTGGGATGTACTTGTAGTTTTTAGATCATTTTCATTTTTGTTTATGCTAGATTTTTAAATCATTTTCCTACTCCTTTCCTTTTATTTTAGTCTTGATTTATGCTATTCATTTACTTTCATTGAATTTGTATCAAAGAGAATGCTAAAACAAAGACAGTTTTTTTTATGTAAATGATGATGCTTCTGCTGGAGACTCAAGCCTGAAGGTGTTGGGTGGGATTTATAACCATTTTCTAAAACAAATCATCTATAAATATCATCAGATCTATGATTGAATTAATCATTTTTAGTTCATAAAAGATTTATTTCAATTTTTTCACTGTAATATGCAGAGTTATCTCTATCCTAAGAGATGAAAATCTGTTGCTTGTTGTTCCACTACAACTTAAAAACTTTCTTCTATGAGACCATAATGAAGTCATGCACTGATATAAACCCTTGGCCTTTTGTCTATAAAGTTTTTAAGTAGTAAGTTAGATTTCCTTGGTTGGGTTGTGCTTACTATTATTTTTCCTTTTTTTTTTTTTTCCATGTTTATATGTTGTGATCAGCTCAAGCTGCTGCATAGCATGCTGCGTGTGGTGTCCATTATGCAATCTCTATTTAGTGTGTTGGCCACATACGATAGTCACATTTGTTTATTCGTGCATTTGTGTTATGTAAAATATTAAAATTTGTGCATTTGTATTATGTTTTACATTGAAATTGTGTATCATAATTTGTGTTGACTTGAAAATATAAAATATATTTTTTTTGTTAAAATTATAGATAATTATTTCTAAAATTTTAAACTGTTTCACCTTTTTGTTTTATTTTTGCATCATGTCATGTTACGGTATCGTGTTTTAGATTGTTAGGTATAGCCACACCATACAAAATCAAGCATTCAAGTAGCTAAATAAGTCAATCAATCTATTTCTTTGCGTTGGCAACAACAACAGAATTAATTCTGTTACTCTTCTTTTGAAATTTTTTTCTCCTTAAAGTTTGTTTTCTGGGAAGTCTTATAAAATGTAGTTTATATTGTTGGGAGACAGATGGAACCAAATATGAAGAATGCAGAGTCAAAGAACTCAAAACTATGTCGTTGGGATAGTCATCTCACTTCCGAGAATGCTGAATGGCTGGCAGAAAAGTCCAAAGGTAAGTAGCCTAGTTTTGAAGTCATTTCATTTATTGTTCGCTCTTCTTTCTTGTTGCTATAAATCACATTTGATAATCATACCTCCCAGAGGGATGGTCATATGTTTAACAAAACATGGTTTTGTCATGTTAGAAATTATCCTCTCTGCCACTCATTATCTCCAATTTATCTATTATGAAGTCATCCTGTGGCTTGTAAATCATAAAAGGTTCTTGGCTGCAGAAATGGACCAGAGTGTCAAGCAAGTACTGAAATTTGTGGTAGACAATATGGAAGGTTTGGCAAAAAATGATGACATGCATTCTCAGAATAAGTCGGAGGTGATTGTCCATGTTCAGGAACTCTACCGTATTTATCAATCTTTGGCTGAGCGCTATGATCATTTGACCAGGGAATTGCGCAAGAGTCTACCATCTGATTGCCAAACGCAAGGCCCTGATAGCGGTTTTGATCAGAACTCTCCATTGATAACACCCGATAAAAAACTGGGTATGGGTAGGTCTAGTCAACAAGCTGCATCTTTCAGTTCTGGTGGTGGTAGTTCTGATCTCTCATTGAAGGAAAGGACTGAAACATCTTCATTCTCATCAGATTCTGACTCAGAATCTTTCAGCTCCTCTGTCAACATCTACTTAAGCTCTCCAGTGGATAATGATAATGGTGGAGTACATCACAAAGTTACTGAGCTAGGAAGTGAGCTTCCAACAATGAAACTGAAGCTACAAGGGGCTGATGGAGAGAATGTAGATGGAAAGTTGAAGATGGGGGATAACAGAAGTTATGAAGAACTGAATGAAAGACTCAATAACCGTGAAGAAGAGTTAGGAGATCTGAACCTAAAACTTCATCTTGCAGAAGAAGAGATTGCGAGGTTGAATACAGAGCTCAAGAAGAATGAGTCTGTTTCTGTCCTTTCTGATCACATGCTTGTTCGACTTGAATCATTGCAGGGAGATACCAAAACGAGGGAAGCTGATCTTGAGTTGGAGAATGGAAAAGTACTTGAGTTACAGAAACAGATCGTTGAACTGGAAGCTCATGTTTCAGTCTCCAACTCTGAAATTGTGAGGTTGATGGAGGAGCTTGCTGCAAGTAAAGAAAAGATCAAGGCATCGGAAGAAGAGATTGCAATGTTTAAGCATGAGCTTGGACAGAAGATTTCTGATGATACTCGTCATGTGCTAGGGCAGCTTGAATCTGCTCAAGAAGACTTAGCCCTGTTAAAAGCACAACTTGACATAGAGAGGACGCAGGCTGTGAACCTGCAGGAGCAAATTGTGAGGTATAGCAATGATCTATCTAATCGTGGTCGTGAAATTGAGGAATTAAAGGGTGCATTATGTGATGCCCATGATAATTTCTCTATGCAGAGAGCAAGTTTTCAGAGTGAGATTTTTGGTCTGTTAGAAAAAGAGACCCTCTTAGAGGCAAGGCTCAAAGAATGGGAACTGCATCAAAGGCTATTAGAGGAAAAATTAAATCAATGTGAAGCTGAAAAAAGGGAAATCAAAGGTTTGCATGATGTACGTGAGATTGGGTTCCAAGGTCAGATCAGTCAGCTGAAGGCAGAACTTCTTGAGAAAGGTGTGCATGTAGAAGCTCTAAATAAGAACCTTGACTTACTGAAATTGAAATATGATATGCTTATGGCAGAGAAAGATGGAGTCATAGCAAAGGTAAACACTCTTGTAGCTGAGGTTAGTTCCCGAGATGTGCAGATTGGGCAAATGGAGGAGCATATACAGCAATTAAGCAGGGAACATTTACAGCTGATTTCTGGATTGAAATATGAAAAGAATCTAGAAGATGAATTAAAATTGAGAATAAAGGACCTTGAGAAGGAAGTGGATAGGCAAAGAATCATGATCTTAGATGTGGCTGAGGAGAAAAGAGAGGTAATTCGACAGCTTTCTTTCACACTGGAGCACTATAGGAGTGGTTATAAAGAATATCAGGCTTTTTTCAAGCACAACCAGTATGCAATTAAGGCGTCATGAGTTTGATTAATGAGTATTAGTAAGGCTACAAGTCTCGATTGTCTCTTCCCTTTTTTGTTGTATGCTTTGTTAAATTTCTCTTCCGAACTCGTCAAATTGGTTCTTAATATTTTATTTTCTGTGGGAGGTTTTGGGTGATATGTTGTATACTTGCATTGATGCTTAGATAAACTTGAAGCTCCAGTTATGCTATATCCTTGCATATTATTAAACATCTGAAAATTGCAATGGACAAATATGAACCAAGTTTAAAATTTCAATCAAACAGTCCTTCAGATTAGGCTCATTCTGTATTGCATACTGCAGGAGTCCTGGTCTATATTTCCCTAATTAGCTTGTAGATTCAGTTTGTACTGCAGGATTATTGAATGTGGATTGAATCAGTTTGTAGATCCCACCGACTTGTTTGTTTCATAAATTCATGGCTTTTACCCCTATGTCCCAAGGAAGAACAGGGTCAAGTATATATTTGTAACAAATATTACTATTCTTTACCCCATGTATGCTTGAAATGTTGGCTCTTGGCATCTTAAATTTCAATTATTTGTTAAGCTGCTGTTAGATAGTCGAGTATTGACTTGTGTTTGTGTCAATAG
Organism: Durio zibethinus; assembly: GCF_002303985.1. The sequence goes on along the minus strand of NW_019167926.1, from coordinate 4,441,482 downwards.
AAAAGTTATAATTGGAGAGAATACATGTGTTACAAATTACAACACATGGGATGGATAATTATTATGAGCATGTGTCACTTTGTATGTGTTACAATACATGTGTCACTTTATATGACTCTCTTAAGTCTTAACCATTCATGTGATGTTTGAATTAATGTGACAGTGATTAACACAATCCTGTTTGTGTTTCAAACTTGTCATCACATTACATTGTGCAAAATCTCATTTATGATCCACCTAGTAAGGAGGAGAAAATTACGAAGCCAAAGGCTGTCAGCTGGAATTTCAATGAACTGGCCCGCCTCTGTGTGGGCATGGGTGATGGAATCCTTTGCAATTCACTTTCATTTTGTTGGCGAACTGATGAAATGGTGATCCTTTTCCTTGTCTCAGTTTGGACTTAGTCAATTGTCATGGTCTGTTTTTAACTTAACTTTGCTGGACGACAGTTCGCTGGTTCTTTTCAACTCCATACTCCATAGTCTCAACCAAGCTTTTTGGTCAAGCTCCATTAATGATAAATATTATAATATGTGCAAAAGAAACAGTGAAACAGGTTGAATGGAGTGATTTTTTAATCAATATTTATACTTTTCAAGTTGCATATTTAGTTTTTGTGATGGTCAACTAGGGACATCCCATTTATCTTTTTATTGGTTAGCATCAAATTTCGTACATTTATCATCTCATCGGTTTCAATCTAATCGTTATCATCTGATGTGCCACATGGCAGAATATAAGTGGTGGATTAGCCACATCAAAATTGTTAATAATGCTGGGGAGAATGGTGAAAAAAGGCAACTTTGGTTTGCTTTTGCTTTGGTTTTGCCGGTCATAAAAGGCAAAGTGGATGTGGATCCCACTGTCAGACAGACCAGATGAGACAAGTTCGTTAGTGTGAGCTTCAAGACTTTGTGGTTTGCTTCCCTGGATGAGGAAGTGATGGTGCCACCCGCCTAATTCCAGTTGGCTATGGTAACCTCTTTAGTCTAACCTCCCAACTTTCCATCTTACCTATTCCGTTGACTTTTAAAAACTGACCTTTTGTTCATGTTGTTCTGTAAATTCAGATTTCCCTTGAATGAAAGATCAATTTCAATTCCGTGGCCATCAAAATTATTGATGTTGGAAAATGGAAACTACTTGGAAGTTGGAAGCAAGGCTGTGCTTTGATCAAAATTCTTGAATTCTACTTTATATAATTACCTTCTACCATGTAGGATATAATAATATTCATCTTGTTCTTTACAATCATACCCTTCTATAGGAGAGTTTTATTTATAAAAAAAAAAATAACAAAATAAGAGAGATTTAAATAGGAAAATTTAAAGATGGGTTGTCTTTTATCTTTTTTTTTTTTTTTTTTTCAAAATTGGTGCCTAACATTGATTAAGGTGCTATGTAGATTTAAAAAAAGAAAAATGAAATTAAAGAAATATTTTCTATTGAATTTAAAAAATAATACATTAAATTTAAAACTTTTAAAAAATAATAATTAAATAATTTTTAATTAGTGCTTATAAATATTTAGATTTTTGCTTTTTAAATTGTATATACAATTAATAAATGATAAAAGATTTCGTACTTAATCTTGAATTTCGGTTAAAATATTTTAATTTTGTATTTAAATTATAAATTATTTATGATTGATATTATTTTAATGTAAATGATTAATTCTTATTTGATTATTGTATCGAGATAATATTAAATATATAATCAAATATTTTAATTTATGTTCAAAACTAAAAATTTTTTTAATATAACATCGAATTGATGATCTTATTTTTACATTCACATATCTTTAATTCATACCTTTAATTCTTTGAAAAAAGAGTCCGAAAGTCTTTGGTTGACTTGTTAAAATGCCAATTTTAATGGCAAAATGCAAAGCAGAAGTGCGGCAGCAGCAGCTCCAACATTTCAGACACACCTTCTCCTTAATTACTTCAACAAACAAACAAACAATCTAAATTGTCCTTTCCCTCTACAAATTTAACTAAGACACGACACGTAAGATGCCATGTCATCCGACAACCCCCAACCCCCACTCTCTTTCTATGTATCTCTTTCAGCTTCAGCTAATTCATTTCAGACAGCACAAAAAGACAGAGCAGAAGATCTGAAGATGATGAGCTTTGTTTGGACGCCAGGATTTTGACTGTACTAATAAAGCCTTGAACACCACGATACTCCAAAACCATCCCTAAATTCCAACCCCAAGACCAAACACCCTTCCTTAAACTTATCTTTTCTTACAAATTCTCTGCTCTTTATTTTCTTCACATTTTGGCTTACCCTAATTTCAAGGGTATCTTTCTATCTCCTGATCTGGCTCTTTCTTTTTCTTCTATTTCTAACCTTTAACTTTCTTCATCACCTCTCAATCTCAACACAGAACATTGCTGCTTTTCACTGATCACCCATGATTGTGTTCTCTTCATAATTTGCATAATCATTCTTACTTCTTTCCTAGATTTCAACCTGTTATATGCGTTAAATACTGTCGTTGACTTTGTTTACTTGTGGTTGTTGATGAATTCTTGTTGCTAATATTACATTAATCAGTAAACTCCATTTCTTTCCATTTGTATGCCTGACCAAATCGATATCTTTGCCTAAGCTAGAGACTAGTAGATCACAGAATAATCATTCTGCTTTGCAACATTTCAACCCCGTTTCACATTATTTTTGCTTACAAGCTATATAACATAATTTGTCTGTCCTGTTCCTGCCTGTTTTTTCAAGGACAATTGGTTTCCCTTCTACATAAAGTTTTAGGTCTTCTCTGTTGTTAAATCTATTATTAGAATCTGTTGTCAAGCTACATAGAATCCCTTGAGAATTACCACCAACATGCCTCACATACAGTCAAAGCCCGTCTAGTATCTGTTTCTGTTCCTGGTGGATCATCCATAGAATGCAATTTGATTTGTATCTTTTCAGAATCATAAAGTATGATATCCCCCTCTTAAAAGTATAGTGCCATTGTGATACTTTTCCTTCGTGTATCTAACAAATATATTTCCATCCGTTTGCAGACGGTGGGAGATTTTTGTTTTACTTCAAGGACAGTACCTGTGGTTGAAGCTGCCTGTCGCAGAGGTCTGATCACAGGTTGACTATATCTACAAAATTCTGGAGAAACATGGCCAGTGGAACTACTCCTAAAGTTCGATTAGTTAGATGTCCTAAATGTCGTTTGGTTCTTCCGGAAGTGGCAGATTTTCCTGTTTACAAGTGTGGAGGGTGTGATACAATTCTTGTAGGTAAGCATCTTTCTAAATTAGTCTCATAGTATGTATAATTCTTCCATGTCTTTATGTATTTTGATCCATTTCCATGGTTTTCTCAAGTAATTTGAGCTTAGACATATATCATTCTTTCAAAATGGTTAAATATTAATGATAGACTTCTTACTTGGCTATCGCATGGACATTTCTGCTGCTTTCTCATTATGACCTATAAAATAAAAACCCTACACCTTTTTTAACTTCCTGTTTTGCTCTTTATTTCAATTTCTTCCTGTTTGCAGCTAAAAATCGAAAAGCCATTGTCGAAAGCACATCTATCTTGCAAGAAACAGAAGCTGTTCACACAGATAAATTGGTTCTTGTGTCTGAACATGGAGAATCTAGCAGCTCAACTACGCAGGAAGTTCTTCCTTCCCCTCCAAAGTGTGACTTGAGTCAAGAAAGTGGAGGGAATCAGAAGATATCTAGCGACTCTCATGGTGAGAAGCATGGTGAGAACTTATCAATTGAAGGGCAACATAATGATCACTACAGGAAGGATCAAAATACATTCACTGATAGTGATAGTGATTGTGATAAGCTTGATGAAAACAGACCTAATGAAGGGCAGCAAAATGGAAGTGGGGAAGTGGAGAGTTACAGCTGGAATCTTTGAAATTTCACAAAGTTCCACAGCCAGGAGTTTCCATGGAAGGTTCTTTACCCACTGAGCTTCATCATGAGAATGGAGAGTTAATGTTGGTAGCAGAAGGAAATTTAGAAGCAGAGGCACATGACATTACCATGCAGTTAGAAAGTGCAAATTCAGAATTAGAGACTAATAACAGGATTGATTCCAACACCAGAGGCTCTAGCACTGACAACCCACCAGCTACAAGAGAAATTAATTTAACTGTTACGGCTTGTGCAGCGGCAGGGGAAGTCATTTCATCAGTTAATCCTTTGTCTTCTCCTAATGAGCATCTGGAGCAACATGAAAAAAGTGAACATCATGGGTTTGACAGTGTAAGGTCTACAGATACTTTTGAAACTGCAGATTTTGTCAGTTCTGAGCTCAGTGGTCCTCTTGAATATTTGTCTAAATCCACTACCGCCAGAAGCTTTCGTGCTTATGATGGCAGTTGCTCTTCTTATGATGGAATGGATGATCACTTCCCTGACCAGCATGTACGTTCATGGAAAAATAATTATAAGCCCTCTAAGTATCTTGTTCCTGAAGAAAGGTACCGAAGGGACAAGTTACCAGCCAAAGGAGTGATGAATGGTAATTCTGGAATGCGAGATCATGCAAGAAATTTCTCATCAGATTTGTCCAACAAGAAGCATTTTGCCACAGAAAAATACAGCAAGTGGCATCGAGATGAACCCCTAGAACCTGTAATGCATCACCGTCCACCTAGAAACTGGCCAAGACTAGAGAGAGATGAATATGCATCTCAAATTCATTTCTCTCAAAGGGCTTCCTTGCGTGGGTATGAAAGTGCTGGCCCTTCACGTGAATTGCATGATGAGTTCCCTTTTGATTCAGCCTTCCATCCACTTGAGAAGGCTGAGTACAGTGAACAAGAAAATGTGAAACTGTTAAGAATGGTGTATGAACTGCAGGATCAAATTAGCAAAACATGCCATCTGAATGGAAATCCCAATGGAAGGACTTCCACTGATGTACCATGGAGGCAAAAGCCCTTTCCTACACATTACTATCAGGATTCACCTGAGGAAGAAAATTTTTATCCTAGGTATCATGGAAGACGAGGACATAGGAGCAGCTGGAGCCAGCAAAGTAGATTCTCGCGTATACCTTTCTCAGGAACTGGAATAAACTCTAGACATGACATTGACAACTCCTGCTTATACTGCCATCCCCAAGCCTGGCAGCGTTCCCAACAGTTGCCTCCATCCATCTTTCGACATGACAGAGGATTTTGTAGAGCCCACCCTTGTCATAGTTGTTACAATTCCTACAGCTCTTGCCCCTCTAGTCCCCAAAGGTATTTGGAGTCTGATTTTTCTATTAGCAGCCATGAAACTAAATCTGATGATCAAAGGTATAGAGATCTCGAGCTGAAGAGGTATTCGAGGGAGAAACATCATTCAGTTAGGCGACATCTCCGGCCTATGGCAGGTGGAGCACCTTTTGTAGCTTGTTATAATTGCTTCAGACCACTGCGGTTACCTGCAGATTTTCTACTTTCCAAAAGGAGGTTCCATCGGCTAAGATGTGGTGCTTGTTCAAAGGTACTTAAGTTTTCGCTTCAAAAAGGAATTCATATAGTTCCTTACGAACAAGTTGCTGCAGAACCTCCACCAAGTGAGGTTGAGTACTGCGATGATGCGATTAGTGTAAGAATATCGAAATCAGCATCTTGTTGCCATGGTTGTTTGCAAGCAGATATGTCTTACTCTGATGATTATAGACACTCCCGCAAAAGCTGCTCCACTGATGGGGGTCCTGTTTCTCATGTTCAATTTAACGATCTTCAGGGCAATGATGATGTCAAAAATATGTCTTGTTCTTCTTCTGAACCTACGGAACAGAGAAACGACTTTGTTTTGAAGCACTCTCAAAATAAGCATAAGAATTCAATGGAAATTTTTGATTCAGTTGGGTCTTCCTCGAATATGTCCAGGTCTGAGAAAGTGTCTTCAGAAATTGAAGAGTTGCCACCAAGAAGTGAAGGTTCACCGCTTCATCAACTCATGGGCTATTCTTCACCAAGCCAAGTAATAAATGGATTTGTACCATCAATACCTAGCACAAGCTCAGTCCACTCTGTCAAAAACTCGGGATTAAATAGCTGAGTAATGTTTTCTCAAGGTAATTGCATTTGGTTAAAGCTAATTTTTCGTGGCTAAGTTGCTGTAGCCGAAAAGGCTCAGTGATCTATTTCATGACTGAAGCTTTGAATTGTTTGAAAGTCTTCATCATGTGATGAAATGGTAGAATCACCCAAAATGAAATTCCAAAATGACAAAAAAGGGGTTGAGGGAATAATTTATTTGCACCAGCAAGGGTGGAATAGAATTGATCTGATTGTTTTGCAGTATCATAGAACAGAAGTGTAATACCAAGGTCTTGGTTTTCTCAATGTAAAGGCGTTTATAGAGGAGACATTTACTTAATATGTTTATTCATGTATTGTTGGAAAGATAGATCATCTTTTTATATTTATAAAATGAGACTTGATGTGTCTTTTTTATTACACCCGTCATCGCCTTCTTAGCACTGCAATGGCCTTGGTTCATCTGCAAGTGCATCAGTTGTACTTGATGACTTGTTATCACCAGATAATAAGAAAGACTAAGGATTTAATTGTTCTCAAACGGTTGCCCATGTATTGAAGGCCAATCACACAAGCTTCGGGAAGTTAAAAGGGAATTAATTTAAGTCCTTTAAGATGATCATCATGTGCTACTATTGAGTCCAGTTTTTGAGGAAATTGTAGCCTGCTCTCCTAGGAGAGGCACAATGAATTCTTTCACACTTCGATAAACGAAGAATAATTATTAGTTGGCCAAGCTCACAAACATCAACCTGCATTCTTTCTTCTTCAAAAAGAAAAAAAAAAAAAAACAAAAGCTTCAACCTGCATTCTTAGAACTCAAGGATACAGAGGTAAGAGTCTATGCAATAATGGAACAAATCCTGTTCAAGTAAGGTCCTCCTATATTATCCTGCATAAATAAGTGATCAACCAATTGTAAATGTGGGTAGCAACTGATTTAATAGGGAATTTATTACATCAGTAACTCCAGCACTGTATCAGGGGCGTAAGTTTCTTTTCTGCTTTCTCTATATGTTATGCAACATGCAGTAAACCCAACTGTTAAGCAGCATCCCCCTTTTTTCATTTCTTGCATATACATAAATGAGGGGAAAGCTGAGACGAAAAGAAGAAAAATACAGAAACATCAGTACATCTCCAATTGCATTATCTATCTGAAGCTGTCCCTATAGTTGCTTCTTCTATTAGACACGATGGTTATCCTTTGGTCCTGAAGCATGTTCACATTGGGAGCAAGCAACCGTGTATACCGATCAAAATACAGAAGCTGTTTCATTAGAAGTGCAAACTCCCTTGGAAATCGCAGTCCATATGATTCACTCACCCTAACCTGAGAAGAAACGGAAACAAAGAAATAGGCTAGAGAACAATATCACCATAAAGCAGATCCATGAAGGTTGACATAACTCTTAAAGAACTTTTAACAATTCCCTTTTCCTTTCGGTCCTACTATAATTCACAGCATAATAATTTGCCTCTATACGGTCAGCATCGGAATAGTTATTGCCTGATTCAAGTGTTCAAAAAATTGAAGAACTAAATGGAGCAAGCGACAAGTTTTTTTTTTTATTGAATAATATAGGCAGTAATGGTCTTCCATTGATAGATCAGTAGGCCAACAGGTAGGATCCAGAGGGAGGGAGTAATACGAGTCAATAAATGTATGTCTTGCTTAATTAACAAATAATAACCAATGTTTGTATATTCTGAGAACATGTCAAGGCAATTCACTCAAATATACCTGACAAACTATGCCAATACTAGAGTCTCTAGCAAAAGGGAGCTGAGAATTCATGATCTAATGGGCAGCCCATGGTATAAATGTTTTAGTTAGATTTTGGAGAGGCATATTTGATGAAGAAAATAGTTAGGGGCACACATCCAATTAACGGTGGGCTGCACTCATATAACTAGGGATGCATGCCCCAAAATACAGCTTACCACATCAAGAAAGAGTGCATTCATCTGCCTCTCGTCAACAATTATATTTGCAGAGACAGCAGTTGCATTTGTTTTTGTCCCCCTGGTAGTGGCAACAACTACCTCCGTATCAAGTTCCTGCATGAATAAAAATGATGCAATAGTTTAGAATTTGAACAGCAGAGGATCTGACGACGAAATTCATAGTAATAGATAATGAGTACACATCTGTCAGTATGGATCTTTCAATAAAAAATAATCTCTTTTTCCTAAGAAAATAAGATCTCTTTAAGTTCAACTACAGAAAAGAGATCCTTCTTAATCCCCTGAACTTGACTATGTTTACAGTCAACAAAAGTAATACCTATAAAATTGATTGTTGCTCTAATCAAGGAAACAGTAATGCCATGAGTCTCTGATGGTGCTTCAATAGCTTAGATACCAATGGCTAAATTATCCATGGGTATTTAACAACAAAGAAGTCTTGTCGGTCCAAGGCAAAGTAATATTAGGTCAACAGCAATTTATCGGTTTAAATGGGTTTAGTGAGTGCTTTTGTGTGTGCGTATGAACATGCACATGCAAATTGCTTCTAAGGATATTGTTTTGTTCACTATTTTCTTGGTAAGCATCTTGGGTTCCATATGCTTGCCTGTATAGATGAAAATATCTGTTCCAAGTCTCTTGCAAACGCCTTAGCATCGATATCCTTATTGGTTGCTCCCATTTCAATCAAGGCAGATGCCATCGACTCATACTCTTCAGTTGCAATAGATGCCAAAAATACTTCCATAGCAGCCCATGTTTTTGGTGATATGCGTCCAACAATACCTATAAATTTAAATAACAATTTGAGAAACATGATATTACTTTTATGCATGGACAAATGGATTTGACAATAGAAACAAAACATAGGCATCATAAAAATTCAACAAATGCAATTCTGTTATCTTCTTAAAATCTAATGTAAGCACCCAAAACAACATTGTTCATTGAACATTTTAGTTAGAGTTCAATAATTAAAAGCAAATGCTATGCAAATGCTAACTATAGCTAACGATGGTAGTCAAGAAAGATCAGGAAGAAAACATGGGCCTAACTGTAGTTCATGAAGAGATGCTATTATACAGGTCCAAGTATATCCTATGATAAGAAATAGACTTGATATCCAACATTTTTTTTTTAAGAGATATCCAACATATATATCCATACATATATATATATATTAATTTTTTTTGAAGAAGAGATATCCAACATATTAAATACAGAGTATCTGTTTTTTTTTTAGTACAATATTATCACATTGTTCTATTTGTAAAGAATGGATAAAGGCACACTAATGGATTTCCCATTCTTTATAATCAAACAGAATTTAGGTTTACTAACTTTTAGCAGCAATATTAGACAAAAAGAACCACTGTTTCGTTTCTTTTTTTCTTTTTTCTTTTTTTTATAGAATACAGAGTTATACCAAATATCTTCCAGTGCTTTTTGCTAGTTTCTTGATCTTAAGAGAAGCATCCATTTTAGCAAAAGGAATAATCAGTCTGAGGTTCCAGTTTGGATATCATGCACAAAATGACAAATACTTCCAGCATAATAAACAAGTTTAGAAGGCTAAGTCAAGAAGCCAACATGTAGCAGACTAGTAATCAAAATGTAACTTATTGCAATGAAAAATGAACACATATGATCATGTATGCTCATTCCTTACTGGCAGAAAAACTAAGTAGGATCCTTTAACCAAAATTAGTGACTGGTGTTTCTTTAACTTAAAATAGAAAGATATTAGATCAAAGTTGGATGAACTAGGCACAAAAGAAAAAAAAAAATTACCAAAATCAAGAAATCCAATGCGACCATCGCGCAATATCCATAAATTGCCAGCATGCACATCAGCATGGAAGGTTTCACAAGCAAGTAAACTACCAAACCTGCACATATTATTCATGTCAACAGCATAAGTGCTTCAACTAGAATCCTGTGTAAAATCGGACAAATTTCAAAATTATGCAAATCATTCATGTCTTACCAGACATTAAGTGCAGTTATAAGACTATTCTCTGGGCTAGAGACAATTGAACTTATAGTGTCTAAATCAGTAAGAGGAACTCCATATAGCCTCTCCATAGTCAAAACTCGCCGTGTGCTGCAATGGTTATAAACTCTTGGAGCCGTTGCCTGCCTTGTTAATCCCATGGCTTCAAGATATCTCCTGAAGGATTCAATATTTGTAGCCTCCTTATTGAAGTCAACTTCTTCAAGCATAGACTCCCGAATGTCTTTAACAATACCAACCTACTGAAAGGAGAAAAATCTTATAATAACTTTTCAACATCAGAACTTTACAACAAAAATGAGTAATAGAAGACACAATAAGAAGCCAAAATATCCTAAGCTGGTGTAGTTTCAGTGATTAATAGCACACATGTTATTAAGTTAAAAGAATGCTAGCTGATACAACATTGGCTAGTTTGACTGAAAAATTACCAAGCAAACCAATACCTAGGCATGTATGCAAAGCTTTACCTTAAAAAAAGCTTGTTGTTGTACTCCCCTATCTCCAACTTAAATATTTAAAAATAAATAATAAAACAGCCAAGATAATTAAATAAAGAAAAGTAGATATGGAAGTTTGTAATTCCATTTTACCAGCGAAGCGCGGCTGAAATCAGGATTTAAGAACTCCAATATTCGAGCCACTATATAAACAAAGTTCAGGTCTGCCACCAAAATGTCCTCAATTCCAGGTTTCAATACCTTTATAACCACATCATCTTGGGAGCCTCTAAGCCTTGCACCATGTACCTAGGCATGATAATATCACTTCTAATCAATAGTTACAAACACTTACAATAAAATAAAAGAGTCATTTTGGGGACAAATAAAGAAAGGGGAAGGGGCGTTAGGTAAAAGAAATAAAGATTTAAGACCTGTGCTATAGATGCTGAGGCAATTGGAGTTGGATTGATATATTCATATACGCTATCAATTGGTCTCCCTAATTCTTGACGTAAGATCGTTTGAATGTCTTCAAAAGGAACTGCAGGAGCTCTATCAAAGCATTTCTGAAACTCTTCAACATATTCTGGCGGAAATAATGTTGGTGCAGATGCTATGAACTAGAAAAAAAGTAATCTAAGATGAGCAATGGTGATGTAACATTGTACACAAAGAAGATTAATTGAAAGATATGAAAACCACAATAGAATCAATTATATTCAAAAAAGGTTTAAGATGTATATTCTTCAAAGACCAAAATTATGATGCCATCTTGCACAACATAACTAAGAAATTAAGGATGTGTTTGGTACACAAGATTATGACAGGATAGGATAAGATGATATTAGGAATAGGATTAGATTAAATAATGTCATCCTATCTAGTGTTTGATGTGTGCAAGGATTAGGATAGGATAATTTATTTATTGGTTCAAATCTTCCTCAAATTTTATACAATTTAAATTATTGATGTAATTTTTAAGGGTATAATAGGACATGTAAGTTCAATCCTATGGATTAAAAATAATCCTCTCCACTTTAGGAGGATTGAATCATCCTATACCAAGAGGATGATTAATCATCTTTGTAATCCTATCCCTTTCTTTATATACAAACCAAAAATAATATAGGATGATTCTCATCTTACCCTATCCATCATCCTATGCACCAAACATGACCTAAGCAACTTTAATACAGTGTCAACAATATAATTTGAGTTCGATCAGCAGTTTATGATCGGTAAGAATCTTGGGTAAAAATAATCAAAGCCTAATACTTACCTGACCTAATTTGATATAGGTTGCACCCATACGTTCAAATAATTTCCTTAAGTAAAGTGGAGAAAGCAAGCCCAGCTGCAATTGAGATGGTATTCCAGCAGATGCATTTGTTGACTGCATATAATTTAGGGGAATCAATCAATCAATCAATCTATATTGCTTGATATGCAAATGGAAAGAATAATCGAAGCAAATGAGTATCTTTAAAAAGAGGAAAACAAAGACTTATAGAAAAATAAAAGAAAAGCAAGAAGAGGCAAATAAATACCCTTGAGACATCAGCAAGCCATTCCCCACCAACACCAACAAATGCTCGAATGCCTTGAGCTAGCCTTAGGGCTCCTCGGGGACCTGTGCTTATAGATGTCTGGACAATATCCTCCACCAGTTTGGGTAAGTCCTCAATATTACCTCATAATGATATGAACACAAAACTATCAGAATCTAACAACAGTAGAAATTTCATAGATAAGAGAACTAGACAAAATTGATGCCAATCGAAGTTGAAATATGGGCACTAAAAATTTCAAAACTCCAGGCACTTGAAAGGGTCAAACAGAAGGAGGAAAAAGAAGAAGAGTAGTAATAAAATAGTATAAAAGAAAGATGGGTAATTGAATTATGGTGCAGAAAAGAAGGGGAAAGAGTGGGCAGTTACTTTGGAGGCGAGAAGAGAAACGATCCTGTTGCTGTGTTTGAGCTTGAGATTGAGATGGTTGAGAGTATTGGGCAGAAAGAAAGAAGGGCTTGGGGTTGGAGTTGAAGCGCCGATGTAGCTTCTTTAGTCCAACAACCGATCTTCTTGTACAAGCTGCTGCTTTATTAGGCAACTGAGGGTGATGAAACAAGGGTAATCGCCCGCTTCTAAATGTTGAAACCGCCATTTTACCTTCGTAAAAGTGAAGGAAGACTATGTACTTTGTACTAATAAAAAGAAAAGGGATTGTTTCTAGAGAAATGAAATACAGACGGAGAGACAGTCGTCCAGATTCTAATGTAACTACAAGTCCTATCTTTGTCTTTGGTTTTTACAACACTCTGAATGTTACCAAAGACGGCTCTTGTCTTGTTTCTTGCTTTCGCTCTGTTAATTAAATTCAATATCAGAAGAAAATAAAAAGCATGACAGAGCTCATGCCACGTGGCATGAAGTTCCCAGCATTGTTGGCGCTTCCTGTCTTCGCTAATTTTCATACATTTTTTGTATGGACAATAATTATATGAAGATTTTTAAGATAAATTGAATTGTTTTTTACTAAAAAAAATCTGTTAAAACTTTTAATAAAAAATTAAATTTATAAATAAATAGAGTTCAACGAAAAAAATTAATAATATTTAAAAAAATTTTAAAATATTATTTTATGTACTTTAAATTTGATTAATTTATTTAATGTTAAAATTTTGTCTAAAAAATATTAAATTTTTTTTTATAAAACTTTTCCAAATTTTCATACTTATCTATGTATTCAAATTTTTTAATCGATTTTTATAAAAAAGATATTTTTGTTAATTATAATAAAAAATAAAATCAATAGAAAATAAAAAAAAGTAAAATAATATATATTTTTTATAATTTTGTGAATCATTAAAAAGTAAAATGAGAACATAAAAAGAATTTCACTAAATACATGCTACTAAAATCATCTTACCGCATAAAATTATTGTAGTTTTAAAAATCAAACACTTGACTTTTGCAGTAAAAAAATCATTCCATAAACTGAACCAGACAGCAATCCCGATCTTAAAAAGCACCCATTTTTGGCTGGCTCCTGCTCCCAATTAAACCCATTTTATCCGATGATTTAGTGGATATGCTATCGGATCATGTGTTGCATCGGAATTCAGAAGCTTTAACAAGTATGTTTCATCAACAAAAGGTTCTGCTTCAACCTAATACTATTAAAGCAACTTACATTCATAACTCAATCGCTGGTACTTTGAAATGAAAATTCAAGACATGCAAAATGAGCAAGATGTGAGTTTAAACTTTAAACAAAATGAACGAACCCTTGCTGTCAGCTATTTTCTTTTACCTACATGGGAAAGCACCAAAAAACTAGAATACAAGAAGCTGACACAAATTTGAAGACTTCAGAACTTTTGGGTACTATTAGTGTCCACCTCATGTCATTTTTTGACATGAGAGGTGAACGGTAAAAATTGCAGGATTTGTTTATATTAGTATGTTATAATCATTGATCAATCTGTATCAGATCCTGAGTCTGACTCTCTGTCTGATTGCAACTCAAATGGCTTGATTCTGTTCAGATTAGCTTCTAGTGGGGGAAGTCCATCATCATCACTTGACTCAAACTCATCCTTCACTTCTTGCTGCAAATATTCTGAGGTGGTACCTCCATCGTTTTCGATTGAATCATCCAGATTTGTGGGTTTGAAAATTTCAGGCCTGCAGGAATTACATGCAAGAATAGAAGTAAAATACATCAGAGAAAATAATGTGATAAAAAATAAATCTCAAGATTAGAAATTTGAGAACCAAAAGCAAGCACATTTGCATTATACCCAGTCATTTTGAACACCTTTAAAAATTTAAAGGTAGTCCTTACTGTATGCTCTGATTTTTTTCATGGGAGAATCATAACATCTAGAAGTCATAATACTTTATTAGAATGACAAGCCCAACAGTTCTAACTAAAATGCCTCTTGTAGTTGAAGTCATATGCAAACCCTTCCTAAGGAAGTACTATGGGAGTTGCCAGAGATGTCAAAGAAATGGATGGGGAATAAGTATGCTGAGTTGAGCTGATAAAGAAGGATTCGGAATGAATTGCTTTAGATAAGAATGCTTTGAATGATGGAACATTGTCACCTTAAAACAGTATGCATGACTGGTTAGTCAATGAAGATGAATGGGCAGACTGCAGAAAGTAAATCTAACAAAAAAAAGACTCAGGAAAGGGACACTAGGCAATACAAACTTAAAGGCCACCAATAAACACCTTAAATTGTCAGCTATGCTTCCTGTTCAAATGAAAGACATTGTTGGCCAACTCATGCGAATGCAGCACCCATAAATCAAACCATTAGGTATATCGAGAGCCATAGTATTAAGAATAGAATACACTTGCCAAATGCTCACAAGATTAAGGAAAGGCATTCTAACAAGTTGATTCTAAAATGTCAAGAAAACAAACCATTCTGGAGATTTCTGTAGTGAACGAATTTGTTCATAGAACAGAACTTGAGAAACAATACATGCGACCTTGCTACCAGACTCAAGTGCCTTTTCTTTTCCACTTTCATCAACTACAACGAAATTCCCTACAAATTGAAGCAATCAAAATATATTAACAGCAATTGAACACACACGAAAATAAAGAAGAAAAGGAACCCCTTGCCCAAGTTGTTAACCTGAAATAAAAAATTTCCTATAGTGCCCAAACCCAACAATATTTTGCTTGCAGGTTTGGAAAGACAAAAAGAGATGTATGGAAATACGATCTACACAATGTAACTGTTCGATCCAAGAGGCAACCGATTAACTGAATGGTTTAGCCGAGGAATTTATGAAACAAAGAGAAAAGTATGACATCAAGAAAGGAATAAAAGAGGAAGAGTAACTTGTGGCTACTTTTGTATATTCGTATAAAACAAACCTCAATAAATTTTGATCAAAACAATGCCAAAGTTACGTTTATTTGTAACAAACCTCGTTTTATCCAAATGCTCTTGTGAAACTTAGCTGGGAATAATGCAAGTGATTTCTCTCCTCGACCATCCATTACCTTAATAAGGTAAACAACCAAAGCATAAAGAAGTGCAGAAACAAGTTAACAATCAAATATTCAGAAAGGCCCACATGTTCATCTAATAAAATAAGAGTGGCTTTGGTTGAAAAGTGAAAACCCAGACGTTAGCTGATAATCTACTTGCAGAATGAACAAATTTGAAGCTAAAAGATTGCAAATTTATGAAGAGAAGAATAATAGGCACCTCAATGAGATTGGATCCCCTTAGAGACAGCACTTGCATAATGCTTTGGCCATTTTGAAGGATCAAGTTTTGGTCTTTTGCAGCCCTCTTTAGATTCTTCCTGCCTCCTTTCATTGCTTCTCCTTTCTATACCCAAAAAAAACCCCAAAACAAATAGTTCCTTTTTCAGAAAATCTTTTTGTTAGGGTTTTTCTCCGACTCTAGTTAAAAGGGAGGAAAGGAAATAGAGACGAAGGAAAAGGAAAGAAGACAACCGTCTGGGTCTTTTGGTAATTCACTTCCTGAAGCTGTTAGTAAAATAAATGACAGACCAATAAGAGAAAAAGCCTTGTTTTGGCACTGTTGTCTTTAGCCTTAGCCACGCCTTAGCTTTCGTAGAAGCATAAAACAAAACAAAATTTATCTTCGAGTTCGAGTTGCCGACTTTGGCAACTCGCAAGTGGCGCGTGAGTTGCAGTGTTGCAGCGGTCGCAATTCGTCTGCCTCTGTTCCTCCTTCAAATCGAAAAATTTCTCCTTATAACACCTTCTTAATGCAACCAAATTCTACCTTAATTTGTTTTCAGGTATTTCTTTTGTTTTTCTTTCTCAGCTTTCCTATTCTTTTCTCTATCTTTTTTGCTATACATTGCTGCTGATTCAATTGAATTCCTTTGCTTTCAACTTTTGTTTATTGCTTTTGGCCTTCTCTAGAGATTTGGCATGCATCAAAAGAACTCAAAGCTGCTTATTGAACTGGCTATTGCGAGTATGAATTCTAACCACCTTACAAAAATACTCCATAAAAGCCTAATCATATCCATTTATTCATATCCAATGGGATTCCCTTTTGATTTACATCCAAAGCACTAAAGCAGAATCTCAACGAACAATTTAAATGCACGAATTCCGAAATTGTCTAATGAAAGAAGAGAAAACATTACAAACTCAAGAGGGAAAAGCACTTCCCAGGAATTTATGCCAAAGAGGCCTCGTTCTCATAAAATTAAACCACAAAATTACACTACATTACTATTATTATTGTTATTATTCAAATTCCATTCTGCCCGTGATTCCCTTATCAGCAACCTGATTAACAAAATCACAATGAGTTGCAAGATTTTGTCGACTCATTCCCTTCTACTCAGACTCTGGTTTCTCCAAAAAGGTCCTCTTCAACCAATCAAATGGCTGGCAAAGAAAAAAAATTCAAACATTAGCTAATCATTCAGAAACTCATAAACAACTGTAATGTCTAATGACAGGTCCACCATCAGGCACACTATGCACACCAAGTTCCCCCTCACAATTCTTAAAGCGAAAAATAGGAACATAAGAATTCATAAGAATCATAACCTTTTTCTAATTAAAGACTTTGTAATTAAATAAATAGCATCTCAAAAAATTGAGGAGATCACAAATAAAATAAACTAAAATAAAATGCAGAGGCTGTTCAAAGTAGGAAATATCAATCATGGAAAGATAAATACGGATATTCAAAATTTTGCAAACAAATAAGCATAACAATAAGAATCTAATTAATTAATCAACCAAAAGCATTTCATAGAAGAAAAGATGGTCATGTGCATCTCAATGAGTTTCACTTGATTGAATGTTCAAATCAAGGTCAACCTACAACCTTTACAAAACAAACATTCACAAATATAAGCCAGTCTCATATATAACTTTTAAGTATTTGTAGATCAGATGTTTACAAGGGTCACATAGAGGAAGCTGTGCATGTAAACATGTTAAAACACACAGATTAACATCTGATTGGAACCAAGATATGATAGATGATCATTTTCAGAGAGACCAGTGGGGTGTTAAGCCAAATGGGTACCATAAGCAGGCAGAAGTTAATGCTAACCTAAAAGAAACATGACAGAGAATTAGCTACGTATCAAAAATTATAATGGGAAAAAGTTGATGATCATATTAAACCATTCTGAATCAGAATATGATAAAAAGAAAAAACAGAGAATTTATACCCTAAGAATCTTTAAAGCAATGCTCTGTTCAATAAGTATACCCCCTAAACAAAACCATTTCAAAACCTCAACTAAAAGTTCATGCAGCTAACTCACAACTGGGGAGCATTTTATGTTTCCTATGACTGTTTCAGTGGGAAAATAAGTTTTCAACATTCCATAAATAAAAGACCATATCGAAACATACTGAACAGCAGCTCTGTCATGCAGGACTTTTGAGTCCCCTACAGTTCATTAGAAAATGAATGCCCATTTTTCTTGATAAGAAATAACCGCATAGCCAGAATTTATGGGTCAGGGACGGGTGTGTGATTAAGCAAAAATAGAAGTGAACATGATAATGAAAAGGTTTGCTTTTCCCAACGAGATAGTTGATATAATATCAATGTTTTGAATCCTCCATTCAAAATGATTCTAGGTAAGATATCCTTAGCATCAACTATTTAATCACATCAATAGAAACAAAGATCTGTTCCAAGGTGTAATATTTAAGATAAACTAATTACAAAGACAGATCCAAAAAAAAGGGGAAAATTGAAATCCCTAAGTAACCAATCAAAGAGATTTTCCTATGGATAGTAACAAAGGAACGATTGTTCAAAAGGAAGAAAGAAACCTGTATGAGCCAAAGAGCACCGGTAGTGGCAGCGACGCCCCAGAAGGCGGCGGCTTGGATGTCAGTGGGCTGTGGACGGAACTTAGGCCTGAGGAATTTGAACATGGCCCCTTCTCCTGCCATTCCTTAATCCCCCCGAATCCAATTTGAAAACCCTAAACCTTTTACAAGAATTATGGTGAAAAATTGTATTGGAATCCGTTTCTTACTTTCTATTCTTCGATCCTCTGTCCGCGTTTGTTTAATGTCGAATGTTCGTTCAACTCTTTAATGCCCTTGTAAATGTTTCCACCCCATATTATAACCAATTATTTTGCACCCTCCGATTGTTCTCATCGACGGTGGATATCTGCTCTCCCCACTTCTGCATCCAGTTTTTGACGTGTCCGAACTTTTCGCCATGTCAGCACTAATATTTTATTTTTTTCCTTTCTTTTCTTTTCATGCAGCCAAAACGATATATATATCTATATATATATATATATATATATATATTTAAATTATAAGTTTTTAAAATTCTAATTGAATCTAAATTAAATTTTTATTTAATTCAAATCAATTCAAAACAAATTATATCAATTTGATTTAATTTATTAATTTTTAAATTTAAAGTTTTTATAATTATTTTAATATAATTTTTAATAAATTTAAGTATAAAATAATTATTGTTATTTTATAAAAATTTAAAATATAATAAAAATTAATAAAAATATATAATTCAAATAAATTCATTTTTCGTTTAAAAACCTTATTCAAGTTTAATATATACATTAATTAATTAAAAAAATCAATACGAATCAATTCAAATCAAGTATTACAATTTTGAATCAATTTTCAATTTTTTTCAATTTATAGGATTAAAAATATGGAGGTTTAACCCTCCACATAAATGAAAAAACTTTTATTAAAAAAAAAAAAAAAAAAAAACCTTGCATCCAACGAAATTTGAGGTCCATGAATGACATTTTACAACATAAGTAACTGGAATCTGAAACAAAATGAAAAAAACCATCTTCAACAAGTTCGAAGCAGAGTGTCCTATTTCCTCATTTTGACCCTATCCTCCTTGCTGCCCAGAAGCTTCGTTTAACTAATTTGCATATTTGTTTAATACAAAAACGTTGGACTTAATCCAATCAGTCACTTAACTGCTATCTATAACCTTCAAAAGCATATAAAGAAACAGTCAAAACAGAAGATGAGTAAAATAGACTCTTGGAACTTATTATCCCAACGTATTTAACTTGTTTAATCGTCTGCTGACTAGCTAAACTGGAGTTGAAATATTGGTTTGGTTAGTCTTTCTATTATCCGTCTTTATTGCTGGTCGCCGACCCTTATGCGGACCACCAATAATTCCCCAAGCATCAAATTGCTTCTGTCGTGCTCTTGCCCTGTCTTTCTCCTCTTTGGACTGCAATGAGTAACAATGGGGACAACAAACCCCGTATTCCCACTCTGGTGCTTCCATGTCAGCATCACTAACAGGCTGCTTGCACCCATAGCAGAGCTTGAAATTTCCTTGTACCAGACCATGCTCTACGGAGACTCGTTTGTCGAACACAAAGCACTGGCCCTCCCAAAGGCTCTCTGTTTTTGGAACTTCCTCTAGGTATTTTAAAATGCCACCTTTCAAATGATAGACCTGGTAAAGATTTAAGAACCATAAAACAACGACAGAATGGTCACTTCCACAAATTAGTTTACAAAAGTGGCACATTATCATGATTGAATGCAAATCAATGAAGAGATCTCCTCTTCTACAGGTGGACATTCAAGTTTATTTCAAGAAACAATTTCTTCCGGAATCAATCCCTAAAATAATTAACTTTACTATAGAAACAGTGACAAAGCAAAAGGATCATGGATCACCAAATATCATATAATGTAGATAGGGCCCAAAAGGAAAAGCACCTCCTCAAAACCTTTGCTAAGGAGAAAACTTGAAGCTTTCTCACATCGAATACCTCCTGTACAATACATTGCAACTCGCTTTGGCATCTTTTGTTTTGGAATCTCAGCATCTTTACTGATGCTTTCATTCAATCCTTTCTTCTCAACCTTTGCATGCTCCACATCTGCAGCATCAGGTTGGAACTGATCCTCCACCCAAGATGGGAACTCACGAAATGATGTGGTACATGGATCAACTGCTCCTTTGAACATACCAATTCTAGTTTCATAGTTATTACGAACATCAATTATCACCTAAATACAAGTAAAATAAGCAACAAAATGAGTAAAAAAAACCTGGCCCAATCCCTCCACTACCTTAAAAAGTCATAAGTGTTTTTTTGACTAACATGTTGCGACTTGTTCAAAACCAATCAAAACAAAGCTGACAATTTTGATAGCATGGCAAGTTGCTATTATTTATCAACTATTTTCAACTCAAAGAATGCCATTTATTGACGCCTTGACCTGCTAACTGGATGTTCAAAGGAGCAGTTGATCTATGGTGAAGGAAATGTAACATCAGAATCCTCATGACAAACAAACATGCACTGAGTAGGAAGTCAAAACTTTGAAGGTATCAATCTTAATAAGTTTGGAACAATAACATCCAAAATCAAAACTTAAAGAATATAAAGTGCACCAGAAGAAAATGCATATGGACTATGGAGGTGTCCGGCTCGGGTTCTTGCTCCATCATTCTCATCCAGCCAGGTAAGATTAGAACAGGGGTTAGGGAGAATAAGGGGTAAAGTAGGCATTTCTTGTGGCCAAAAATGGAATATAAAGTGCATTTCTTACTCTTGCATGCTTGCTTTCTTAATAAAATATGGTAAACATCAATACAAAATAATAATTTTGCCTGGAAGAACTTAAAGCATTTCCATTGAAGTATAACTAGATCAACCAGAGTAAGAAAAAAAAACTCCTAAACGCTGCTAATACTCTTCCGGAATGCCACAACAGAATGAACATATATTATCATGCCGAGCAAGAAGTTGTTGACTCAAAAGTTTTAACTAAAATAAGATAGCTAGTGAAATCTCTAAATGATCAGACGAGCCTTCCAATCAAAATCTACAGTGAAAGAGCAATGCTTGAAGACAAAAAAGGGTATCATGAACGTTGGTTTGAACTTTGAACAGTAAATAGACAGAGAAATCAAAATAAATAATGATATGTGAAAACCTGAAAAGCAAATTAGTAAATCACAATGAAGTGACCAAAAAGTTGCAACAAAGTTTGGTTACGCACAGTATCTGGATCACTGATCAAAGCATTCCAATCCTTTGGGCTAACATACTTTCCAACCTTTTCAATTGGTGAGACATCAGGCATTCCAAGAGTAACAATCTGCTTAAACATGAAGAAAACATTTTTATACAAGATGTCCAAAAATGACAGATTCACTTAACATAAACCATAAAAAAGAGGGCCACCCACTGCTTTGCTTCTAAAGAAAATACCTCTTTCTTCAACTTGACTCTTACATGGTCCCATCGAAAAGGTGCATCCTCACCTGCTGCAAGAGGAGAACTACTAGAATGTCCATGATGGATAGCTTCCTGCTCAGAACTAACCGGTGATTCTATCTGCCTTAACCCCCTTAGACGGTCATCAGTTTGAATAAATCCAAGGACCCTTTCCACTGATTCCCGTGTGCCACAAATGCTGCCATTGATCCCTTCAGGGGCTAGAATGATGCCACCTGAAACACGCTGATGGAATCAGCTTGGTAAGGTACGAATAACATAAACACATAAAGTCGCATGAATTACATAGAATGTAAATAATAAAATGTCAAGTCAATAACAAAATAATATATATGATAGACAGACAAATTTGGTAACAGCTAAATGCATGCCATACAGCTCAATCCAAGAACAATTATTACCATTTGGCATTCCACAAGAAAAAGCATAAAAATATTCAAAAAAAAAATGTGTATTTTGTATTCTCCAACAATGGCAGTGAGCTTGGATATTAAAAAAAATCAATTTTTATTTAAAAGAAGAAAATTTGTATGCTTTCCTCAATATGTTTAAAGCAGCTTATACTATAAAAAATAAATGAATAAAGGATACCAACATGATGAAGGGATTGAGGAGTACCAGGTCCTGGCAGAGTTGCTTCAAGGGTTTGCGCAAATCAGCATGGTCTGGGAAATCAGCAAACTTGTAGAAGGAGACGACCACAAGTGAGTTTGAGTGGGGTTCGTGGGGATTTGGGCAATGGGGTTGGGCCTGGTCCGAGGGCGAAATGTGAATTGGGTCAGCCGTCGTCGCAGAGAAGCGCTTGTTGGACAATGTCATCCTTATCCTCTGAGACTGAGAGAAACCGCAAGAATTAGAGAGACGAGTCTTGAGAGGGAGATTAGAGATGGGTTGAGAAGAAGTGAAGGGAAGATGAAATTTAGGGTTAAAAGAAGTGAGAGAAGAAGAAGAAGATGATGATGATGATAGCATCCTCAGGGCCAGTAATAGAGGTGATGTACAAGTTAGCATCGACTTCTGCATTTCTTTCGTTCCTCACTTACACTCGCTTGCTGGCTCTCTCTTACGTTGGCAACGGATCGGTTCGAGCTAGATTTTTACTTTCGATTCAATTTTATAATTATAAAATTTATACTTTATTTGATTCGAATTTTTTTATTTTTTAATATTTAAATTTGATCTAAAATTTGATATTGATAAATTATCAGGTCTAATTTGATCTAAAATTAATAAAATATTATTTTTTAAATATAAATATATAATTATATATAAATAAAAAATTAAAAAATAATTTTTAATATAATATTAAATCGAATCAAGTAAGATTTATCTAAAATTCGAATTCGATCTTACTCGATTCGAAATTTGATTTTTAAAAAAAATTTATAAGATTGAATCGAATCAAAATTCGTCGAATTTGAGTTAAATTATCAACTTTACTCTTTCTTACTGATACGTAAGGATGACAAATATATCAAAATCCGTCGAGTTTTGATCCAATTTAATTTTATAATACCAATGTTTTAATTAAATTTTGAGTTTCGTTGGATTGATTTTTCTTTGTTAAAAAATTAAAATTGAATCAAAGTTAGATTTTAAGTAAATCTAAAGATATATATAATATTTTTTATTATTTATTTAATTTTATATTATATATTATATTAATAAAATTATTATATAATATTTTAATTTAATATATTAATTTAATAAAAATATTTTATTTATATATAATTAAGATGTAATTTATATTAAAAATAATATTTTATAAATATTATATTAAATTAAAATTATTAAATTAATTTTAATTATATATATGATTCAAATCAAGTAAGATATAAAAATAATATTTTATTATTAAAATCAGATATTTATTTTATAAAATTAAATTAAAATTAAAAAAAATTAGTCTCATCTCAATCTAACCCATTGCTGTCATTACTGTTATGGTGGCTGGGTAGCGGGCAACATGGCAATGATGTAATGGGAAAAAAACCAACAAAATGGGTTCATCATGTTAAGCCCATTTTCATTATTCAAATTCCCGTCCCATTTGGAGATTTGAATTCCTGATTTTCAAAGTTAAATCCTAAGCCCTGTTGAAACTGACAATCCAATCACATGTTGATGAGTGACAAATGACTAATAATCCTCATCTGATTTTTATTATTAATACTTTTATTTGTTTTCCATGAATCAATTTAACAACATTTCTCATAATTAATCAAATGATTTGCTCCTAAATGTGGATTATATATATATATATATAAAATATATATAGTATGTCACTGTAACTAGGGTTGACATTGCCAAATGACTTTTCTTTTTTTGGTATCACTTTGGAATGCTATGTTTCAAATTTTAACAGCCGGTGTGTTATATTGACAAAAGAAATAAAATAAAATTCACTTTATGGTTCTTATTTTCTTGTTGTAGTTATGTTAATAATTAGACTTATCAATTCAAAATACGATATAATAACATGAAATAAATGATACGATTTAAAATTTTAACAATAATTATATTTAAATTTAACAAAATCAAAAAAATATATTTTATATTTTCATATCAAATATAATTATGACTCGTAATTTTTATGTAAAATATAATATTAATATACGAATTTTAATATTTTATATGATACGAATATACGAATGATTAAATATACTAATAACTAACTTAAATATTTTATTTGTACCCCAAACAAAAAAAAAAAGCTTGAATATTTGATTTGTGTCCAATGTTTTTTTTTTTTTTAATATGTGTTTAAGGGAAAATATCTCATATAATTACTAAGGATTAGATAATGAGTTTTAAGGGTTTATTTTTCTCTTACCAAAGCCTGTTTTTCAAAGAATAAAATCACAAGAGTAGACTGTAATCTTAAAAAATAGACAATATTTTGTAGGCAACACAATCAATTATCAATGATGCCATTTGTGGAAAATCAAATTGATGGTAAGAGAAATAGAGCATTCCCTTGACAAGAGAATTAGTGTTGAATGAGAAACTATCCCACATCATTAATAGTCAAAAATTGAATTATGACATTTGAACAATGGTATGTTATTCTCTTGTTGAGGTTATTTTTTTCAAGAAAATCAATAATATCTCATGATAAATACAGTCCAATAATTTTTGCATTAATAACATATATTTTAATTGGAATAAATTACATATATTTTTAGACTATTACAATTAATGTTGTAATAAAATTTTAGTTTTGGATATATACTTTTATAAGGTAAAGGAATATAACATTTTAAAATTTAATTCGAATTTGAACTTATATTCTTTTAAAACTAATCTAATTCGAATTGAATTTTAACAATTCAATTTCGTTCTATTTGATTTATCGGTTTGTAAAATTTAATTTTTTTATATATTATTTTAATAAGATTTTTAATATATTTAAATAAATTTTTTTATATAATAGTTATTTTTATTTTATAAAAATTTAAAATATATAAAAAAAATCAAATAAAAATATATAATTTAATTCAATTTAATTTTTTTAAAAAATTTTACATCTTGATCCAAACTTAATATATACATTTAATTTTAATTTAATCTAAATCAAATAAAAAAATTAATATCAAATCAAATTAAATATTATAATTTTAAATTAATTTTCAATTTTATCAATTTTTTCTTACCTCTAATTACCAAAAGACATTATCAAAAAAACAATAAGCAGTCAAAATAATATTTATTAAAATATAAATGAATGGATGAAGGAACAAAGGCATTTGTGAGTCAAGAAATTGAAACATTTTCCGTCTAGAAGCAAGGCAAGGAAACCTCATGGAAGCTGCCTCGGTCCATTGACTTCCACACTCATCATCACTCACGGTCCAACTGTCTTTGAGTTTTCGTGGCCAATTGTTTTCTACCACATCTCCTATTCTCTTTCTATGTACGTGTCATCATCTAATAGAATATATTATATTCTTTTTACTTTATAATACATCCTTATCTCTCTCGTTCTCTTAGCTTTTGCTTTGCATTTGATTTGAATTCAACATTTATAATAAATAATTTTGGAAATACAAATTGTAAGAATGATTATGTTAATATAATTTGTTGTAAAATAAAATAACATCCAAAGTTGAATTTGAAGCTCATTCTCTCATTTTCGTGTTTCAATTTTCAAATTCAATATTGAATAAATATTTAAAATATATATAATAAGCCACTATATATATAATAATAAATTTCATGGAATTATATCAATCCATTGTGAGCTGTTATCCCAACATTTACCAATTGGATGTTACAATTAAATTTTAATTTCTTGGAAATGCATCTATTTTCCAATACTTTACAATCCACCAATTTCGTTCATTGAACTCTCACAATTTTTAATTTCTCTTCAGTTTCAACACCTAACGAATTGAAAAAAAAAAAAAAAAAAAACCCAACTAGAGAAACTGGTACTAGCATTTTACAGTAAAGTTAACCAAGGGAAATTAATGGAATAATTTTGAGAGCCACCTGTCGTGAAATTCAAACATAATCATACTTGGATTGGAATAATTTATTATCAGCAAGCACAGTTTTTTTTTTTGGTCACCAAGGACCAATCAAATCTAATTATACACCATTTGCAAGTTAAACTTTGCCAGATGAGAAAGAAAATGAGAGGTTGCCTAAGCTTCTGCCAAAGGGCAAAGCAAAAGGTCGGAGATGTTGGCATCACCCTTTCATCATTGCGTAAACGTCAGCTGCTTTAGTCAGGAGAGGGGGTTCTCTTTTCTTTATATCCTTATCCCACTTTGTATCAATGCCCACCCCTTTCCTAACAATTTCCTTTGATTTGCTTCTTCCCTTCCTCATCTCTACCCTTTTCTGTCTAAATTCAGTCTTAAAATCTTATCTATTTTGCTAAGTCACCTATATTTTTTTACTAGGAGTAAGCAAAGCAAAAAAGAAAGAACAACAGGTTCTACATTTTTGTTTTGTTTTTCTTGCTGGTTATAGTTATGGGTACTCCTTGGCCTGAAAGACTGTCAAGTAACAAAAAAAGGGTAATACAAGAACTTGTTCATGGGCAAGAGTGTGCTACCCAACTTCAAATTCTTTTCCACAAGCCTTCCGAAGAAGGTGGGCGTCTCTCAGCTGAGGAACTTGTTCACAAGATCTTGAGATCTTTCGATGAGACACTGTCTGTGCTGAGTGCTTGTGACTCTGCTGAGGTTTCTCACAGTCAGGCAACTTCTAACGGTGATCCCCCCTGTTGTGATGACCGGAGGTCTGAAGATTCTAGTGAGAGCAGGAAGAGACCTGTCTCTAAGGACAGGAGAGGTTGTTACAAGAGAAAGTAAGATTCTTGTTAAAGAAAAAAAAAACATAAGCTTAAATGGATGTTCATTCATAGATTTCTAATGGTAATTGGATGTTTTCGCTTGCAGGAGGGCTGCTCAGACATGGACAGTAGTTTCTGCTACAATAGGAGATGGTCATGCCTGGAGGAAGTATGGGCAAAAAGAGATCCTCAATTCTAAACAACCAAGGTATTCATTTTGTATCTTTTTTTTTTTTTTGTAATTGTTTTGTAAGTAATTCATTTCACAAATGCTCATTTGACAATGAAATTAAAACAGATGTAATCTCAAAGTCAATATGGGTGATTTTCTAAATTAGTCATAATTATTAATTATTAGTATTTCTTTTAATATATCTTCTCTTCTAAGCAATCAAATGTACTGAAATAAACCTCTTTGAGTAAGAAAAAGGAAAAGTGGCAAACGGTGAAAAATTAGGATTCAATAGGTGTGGAAATATCAGTACATTTCTGCATCAGACAAGCACTTCCCAATTTTAAAAGGAAGCTAATCATGTGCTCCTTATCATCAACAGGAGTTACTTTAGGTGCACTCGCAAGTATGATCAAGGTTGTAGGGCCACCAAACAAGTTCAAAGAATGGAAGATGATTCCCAAATGTATCAGATCTCTTACATTGGAACCCACACCTGCAGAGACTCATTCAGGCTTCCCCAAATCATCTCAGATTCTGAATCTTGGGAATTTTACATGGGCTCCAAAATCTCAAGAAAACCACAGCATCATCACTTGAACCCATCTACCACTGCAACGATAAAGCAGGAATCCAAGGAAGAGACAACACCTCATCACTTGAACCCATCTACCACTCCAATCATAAAGCAGGAATCCAAGGAAGAGACAACACCAAGTGATCTTACAGACTTGGATTCTGTCATGTGGAAGGATATAATGGGTGGTGGTTTTGAGTACTCCTCTGAGCCTGCTGGAATGGGGTCTGATTATGGGGATGTTGTCTCTAACGTGTATTCATGCACTGAAATCACTTCTCAGAATTTCGAATTGGACTTTTTGATTAAACCTGCAGAGTTTGAAAATGATTTTCATTTTGATGAAATTGAGTTTGTCTAGTCTAGCTTCTTGTAAACTTAATATTGTAGCTATGAGGGTTTCCCATTCCATATGTAATCACTAATGTGGAATAATAACAACTATTGAAGCCTTTTTCTATCTGTGCATATCTATTTTCCTTGGGTATATAAACGAGGAACCACTCCGCATAATTAGTTACCAAACTTAGGTAATCATACAGGGACAATGTGCTCATCTTTCCAGGAATTACTTTATGCCAATCATGGTATCTTTCCAGGAAAAAAAGCAGAACCTTGACTCATCATCTTTTTGCGCATCATTCTTACAAATGGGGCCCCTGACAAATATGAACTTTCAAACTTTGTTGTGGAAAAAATTGTGGGAGTGACAAAGGGATTAGACATCCTTAGCCAAAAAACAAAACTGAGGATTAGACATGATGTGTGAAATATTAATTGAACAGATGTCACTTGCAGAGTTACCGGACAAATTGGCCTTGATCTTCAAACCAAGCACAGTAATTGCACGAGCAATAAATTTTTGCGAGTTGGGGTGTGATCGATGTGAAATTAAAACAGGATAGCCGAATTTTGGTTCCCAAACTTGGACGGGCAGTGATGTCCCCAAAAAAGTAAGAAAAGGCAACGTATGTAAAGGGATAGAGGAAAATTAGTGGAAGGTTATGAAAGCTGACAAATTCAAAGAAATTGTATCTTGCCTGGATTCTGTAATATTGCATGCATCTACTCATCCACCGCTATTTATTTTCCTTGTTTTTTTTCTTTCACCAAGCATAATTTACCTATCTTCATTGCTACATCATGCCCTCTGAGCTATAGGCCAACCGCCCAAGCTTGGTTATTAGTGCTGTGGGCTATGTCGTGACTTAGTCTTGAGAGACAGTGACACTTTTTTTTGTCTTGTTCTACCTTTTTGTTTTTTTTTTTCGCCCTTTTTTCTACAGTGACATGGCCAAAGTGTTTCTTTAGTACTAGCACATTAAAAAGTTTATAAATTCATGGCATTAATTGTACGTATGTGATCACATGCCAATCGTAACATATGTGAATGGAACAGGTTTCACTTTTGTCAACTTTATTTTTTAGAGTTGCAACTTGATTTATGTCGGAAATCAAGAACCGGTCACATACACTAAAGTCTCTAATCTCGCCATTATTAAAGAATTTGATTCAAAAATTAAAATATAAAATTAGAAAGAATCAAAACTCTTAATTTTATTTAAAATACTCAATTTTTATTATTTCACTTCATAATCGATCACATATTATCACACATATATTTAACAAAAACACAAATAAATACATAAATTAATTATATTAAATTACGTATGATTATATGTAATAACATTTATTATACCAAAAATATCAATAAATTCGATTATTGCAATTGCTTAATATAATTATATTCCTTAATTCGAGATCCCTTTTAATTATTAATAAGAATCAAAAAATTAATAAATTTATTTTACTTATAATTTATAATTTGATGATCATTATAAATTCATTTTATATAATATTTAGATCGAAAAAGGGTTATAAAGACTCTCTCATTTGAGGAGGGATCATTCAAGCGTATTAAAATAGAAACAAGTTTTAAGTACCATGGTGTAGCCATGGATCCATCATCCATGAATGGCTTAACAATCTATGAGTCATAAAGTATATACATGGAATGGAAACAAGAAGTACTAATATTCTTTCATAATCTACAAATTAAGCCAGAATACGTAGTGGAATAAACGTTTCTTTTTGTACCCACCAAAGTATGACGTTATAAGAAGTTTAAAAAGCAAACAAAATTCTTAAATCAGTGTGTAACCTGTATAGCTATAAGTCTAAGTGAGGTTATTGTCTGAACTTTTGACCTTCAAGCAACCGATAAACAGCACGTCTTATGTGCGTGTATCAACAAGATGAGTAAAGATTAGACAACATCGGCCACCCAAATTAATTTAGTCGCCAATCAATGAACAATGTTGATGATCATGAATAATGTTTCTAGTTAATTTCTACTGTGGTCTTTAGCAAATAATGTCATCAATTTTTCTTGTCCCCTGCACCTGCCTCCCATTTGTCATCTGCGCAAGGAAAAATAAAGTCCATGCTGTTGCTGCTGCTGCTACCAGAATTAAACATAACATCTGCCATATCTGCCACTGCTGGATAATCAACATCCCTTCCATATCGGCCGCCTGTGGTGGAGCCACCTGCTGCTGCACTGCCACTACCACTTCCCCCAGAGCCCAGGCCGAATTCCATTGAGAGCCATCTTCCTAAAGGAACTGATGAAGAAGAAGTTGGTGTAGGCTGAGTAACCATAGCTTGGGTCATTATCTGATCCTGTGTCATGTCAAGTGGGGGTGGTGGCGGAATTGACGGTGCCGTAGACGACATGTGGCACGTGTGCTGACCAATGTATGTTAACTCAAATGTGTAAAAATCGTTGTCTAGCCGCTGAACTTGCTTCTTTGCAGGGCAGTT
This sequence comes from Durio zibethinus, assembly GCF_002303985.1. The sequence goes on along the minus strand of NW_019167926.1, from coordinate 4,410,885 downwards.
GTACATCTTTTGGTGTGTGCACCTGTAATAAGCCCTGAAATCAACCAACATGATTATTATTTGTCCTTCCTCTTCGTTTTGGGTCAACATCAACATACATGATTTTCCTCATCATTCATTAGTAAAGACTAAATTAAGGTTCAAAGGTGTCAAGTGTCAACCCTAAAATATCAAATACCATGAACTGAGCCCCACATATACATATATATATATATATATATATTTGATTAAGATGATTGTAGAAACCTTAAGTTTAACTTGTTAGACAAGCTGATCATAGCAACTGAACAAGTTATAGTATTAACATAAATGATAGTATTCATTCAATTCAAGTCCAGAGCGTTGGACTTGGTTTACATACTAAGGAACGACTTATTTATACAGATTTTACCAATCAAGCAGTCTAATTTTTACTTTTGAAAAGATTTAAACAGTCAAATTAACCGTAATTCTATAGACCGAGTCAAATTCTAAGCGACTTTCGTACTTGATCAAAGTTTTGAAAATAAAGGTTACGATAGTAGTATGATTAATTGGCTGCTAGTAGTTTGAAACAAAGACTTCTAATTAATTATCTCCATGAATGTTCATTTATATGTGACCAATTGCATTAATTAGAATATTATATTGATTTAAACATGAATGAAAGCATAAAGATGATATGCTTTTTGAATGTGTCAAATAATTTTTAGCGTATGAAATGTTGGATACATGAAGAAAGTGGTAACTGGGAATCTGATTCATTTAGTGATTAATATATATAATTACATACCTAGGGTACCTTGAACCCAGGATTTCTTTCTGCCCATATTTTCGCCAAGTGTAGTTATCCTCCGGTGGAAGATCAGTGTTTCCCATCTGAGGAGCCGGTACTGTCATTGTGCATTTCTCTTCCGCATCCTTCCTGCTGCAAATAATAACAAAAAAAAAATTACAACCAGTAATAATTGAAACTGATCCTCTATAGTATCCAAGAAACTGCTAATTGAGAATTGTTGTTCTTTTGCCTTTCTAGGTAATTAATTAATTAAAGGATTTGTTTGCGGGAAAAGCACTAATGGAATTGCCTTTTCGGTTTTTACTAAATTAAGTTTCATGGAAAAATATTGATAGCTAAAGTCGCTATATATATATATATATATGTATGTATATGCGAACTAATACCTTAGAGGAAGGGCAATGCTACAGGAACCTTTATATATGTGCTACATTGATAAAACGAGTGAATATATGGGAAAAGTTTCTGACCTCCTTCGCGGTCGCTGCGATGAGGATGAGGAACCTCTACCAGAATCTAATACATCAGGTGCTTGGATTTCTCCTCCTACTCCTACGATGCCCTTCAATCGTGCAGAAGCAAGAGAACCCTCCAACAATTTCTTTCCACCCATTTCATTGATTTCGATTAATGGAGTAGTTTTTCCTGCAGGCACAGGCTGATGTTGAATCATCTCCATTGCTTGTGAAATAACACCATACTTTAGCCATTCCTGCAAACTGGGATCAGTCTGCAGCTGCTGCTGTGATGATGAATATTTGAGGGGTTCGCGGGCGAGTAAGTTGGATAACAAGGCGGGGTCTTGATCATTTAACCGTTGTTTCGCAGTAGCAAAAACCTTTATGATATCATCGCAAGACTTGTAAAGGATCTGTGGCTGGTTGGCCAAATTCCCAAGGTTTGATTCAAGGTCTTTAGCTAACTTACAGCCATCAAGGATTAAAGAGAAGGTCTCTTCCATGGTTTCAGGGTGTTTTTGCTTTGCTTTGGATTTGAACATAATTGAAGGAAAACTTGGGATTTAAATGTATAGTCCGCTTTTTGGTGTGTTTCTGAGCTGCTGCTTGCTTCATACCATAGAAAGAATTAAATTAATGAAAAATGAAAAAAAATGTCAAAGTATTAACGTTCCTTCTACACGGTACAAATTAAAAGAGAAAAAAGAAGTTTGAAAAAACGACCAAGTCTGGGTCTCTGCTTTGCCCTTTGCCCTTCAACCATCACTGGCCCCATCTAAAAGTCTTCCTCTAGACCATTGCCTCATTGAAACCATCTTTCGTAAGGTGAAGAAATTTCTGCGGTTTGAGGCTTAATTTGACTATTAATTGGAATTGGAATTTGAAAAAAAAATAAAATTACTTCTTCTGGATTCAGCTTCGGAGGGTTGATAGAATTGGGAAGCATCCTTTAATTTTTAAATATTTTTTTTAAAAAATTTAAGAGTATAGAAAATTATTTTATTTCAAAAGGTCAAATAGTCATGGAAATTTATAATTTTTTTTAGTTTTTTTAAAATTTTAAAATTTACATATCATTTATCAATAAAAAATATTAAAAATTCGAATATGATACTTAATATTTAAATTTTAAATCTTAATAATTTATGATAATTTCTATAGGCTTAATTTTTAAATAGATTTTAACTGTACATATGGTGGTTTGAGGTTGAAAACTTTAACCCTACGTCATGGGTCATGACCCATTCGGTCCGCCCCCTTTGAGGTCATGATTCATGACACATTTCCTTTTAGGTCAATATTCCCCCGGAGTCCCATTATTACACAACGGCAGAGATAAAATTTAAAAAAAAAATGAAAAAAACACGTTCTATACCCTTCTTAAAAACATTTGTTTTAATATTTTTTTTTTGTCTTTTCTTGTTTTAATAATTTAATAATTAAAAAAATTTGAAAAATATGCAAAGTGAAAGTTCCACTCCTATCATTCTCGGTTTCCACTTTTTTGTTAAAAAAAATAGTATCTTTTTAATTTTAAAAATATATCTTTTATTTTTTACTTTTTTTAGTAAATATTCTTTAATTTTACGAAGTGTTTTTAAAAAAGTAGACGGGTCACGGATTACCCGACCAAACCCAAATTAAAGAAAAAAATTAATGTAATAATGCTTTGAAATTTCTTACGGCTCCAAAAGAATTATGAGAGGCAAATTGACATATTGACATGAAAGAAATATTTTTTTTGGTAAGAAAAATTTGGAAGTAGAGAGCATGCTCAATGTTTTTTTTTTTTAAAAAAAAAAATTGAAAGTAGATAAATTATTTAATCGTTTAAGTTAGAATAAAATATATCGTACCTAACAATTTAAGATAAGTGACTGCAGGTCGTGTATTCGAAATAATCCTAATAAGTGATTATCGATAAGATTCAAACTTAAAATCTCTTTATCAATGAAGTCAAACCTTAACTGATTGAACCAATCACTTATTTGTGAGATGAAAAAACTATTAAATGCTATCTAAAGTGTTCTTTTTTTATTCTTTTTTTATCTTTGATACGACGTGGGATTGTTGAATTTTCGTAAACATTTTCATTCTATCTTATCATTTATAAATAAAAATAAAGCAATATTATAAGACGGATCTATAATTGATAAAAAAAAATGCATATGTTTTTGAATATTTGATTAAAAATTAAAACAAAAAAGAAGGGTAAATAGATATTATATCAATTTTTTGTTATTAGATTAAGCTGAAGTTGAAGAAAAACCATAAGGTTTATCATAGGAATAGGAAAAGAAAATAATAAATATTACTTATAGAAAAGTTTAACAGAAGTTCATTTTTTCTTAATTAGGTAAGGTCATGATCAAATAAAGAACTTTTTAAAGTGATTAAACTCCTTTAGAGTGATTGCTTCAATTGACAAAGGATAATCTTTTTTGACCTAAAAATTTTAAGTTCGAGCTAATTGCAGTTTATTGAGATTATCTTGAATGCATAACTTTCAATCATTTATTTTAAGTTATTAAGTACGGTACATTTTATTATAATTTGATAGACTTTATTATAATTTGAGAACTGAGTAATTTATCTATCCAAAATTTTTCATACAAAAAAAAATCTTTAGTTTCATAACTCTCAAATCTTAGGGTAGTTTGTTAATGGGGACAATTTCGTTACTGTTGAACATCAATGGTTAATTTATCTCCTTTCATTTATACTTTTCATGGTGCTCTTGCTCTAAAATAAAAAACTTGCAAGCAATTGACTTAGAGATGAATGAAAGCAAATTGGAGAGATAACCTATAGTTAATAAAGATTTCGATTCCAAAGGTTTTCTAAGATTGTTTGGGATTTTATAAAAAAGAAATTCAATCTAAGTTATTGTATAAAAATGATGTTTGTAAAATTAATGGTACTAAATATGTTAGAATCTAGGGTTTTAACAGTATTAAGATTTTATTTCATAATTTTATGAGAAATTTTGGTTGAAGGAGGTAATGTTATTACAAAAGTTAAATCCAAGATCGTGTAAGTTAAAAATTTTATATGAATTCACAAGGTATGTTTTGCATAACTAGTTTTTTTTTTTTTTTAATTATATTAATTTTTGTTTAATGGGAAATGCCACATGCATCAACAGTAAAATAATCTCTAAAAATTGGAGATGTTCAATTTTGTTATGAGACAAGATATGTGGTTTCCAAATTATACATCTAATGAATTTGGATACAAATTTTTTGTTTTTTGTACATGGGATAAACCGTATAAAGATTTGAGTTAATCTTGAATTGTTTACCGGCCACACTATCTTACAAGGATAATCCAAATGAAATCTAATTCCTCGTAAAGCCATGCTTCTTGTTGGAGTCAAACTTGTTGCACGAAAGCTGCCTGACATCAACCATGAACCTGGATTGTTTTTCCGTTTACTATAGGTCATGTCAGTGGACTTCTCACACTGCAATGGGAAGTCGGCAGGTCGGCAGTCATTTCTTAAACCAGTGGGAAATAGTGAATTTGATGCAAGGAAAGAAAATGGCAACTTCGTGACTCTGAACGCTTTCTTTGATAACTTTCCTGTTGGCATGTTCATATGGAGCCGCTTCCAAGCCCTTTATTCAGGGACAGGGAAGTTGCTTGTGTTTAACCTTTTAACTAGTTTCTTTAAATTATAATTGTTGGTTATGCTATTTTATGCACAATGATTCCTTGGAATCATGTTTCATGACTTGCATCAGCATAATGATATGGATATTAACATAATAATCACAAAATGATAGTGAAAGGACTTGAAATTAGAGTTAAAATACTAATGGACTCTAATTGCACATAGATGTATCGGTGTTATGAGTAAAGTTTGAATTTATTATATCCAAACTATTGTTATGACCCATTTGGGAAGTGGACATGGTTTTGATAAAGGCATAAAACGATTGATAATGTCTATAGTAAAGGGTGTATATATATATGTATGACATTTTATAGTCATTTGATAAAACCAGTTGAATGTTACTTTCTTCATGATTCTACGGGTATGGTGATTGTCATGACTGATGTTAGTCTAAAACCTTCTCTCAGGTGATCGAAACAACAGTTGTGAACGAACTGAAGCTCATCTTGCTTGAGGCAAGGAATTTATAAACCTTTGCTCTCGTTTTGTTTGAGATGACAGATTCAAGTGAGTTCCAGAATCCAGGAAAAGAACCTCAGCAATCTGAATAAGGTAGAATTTGTTCCTTTTTTATTATTTTTAAAGGTGTATATGGTTATTTGCTTTTAAGCCAACTCTTTGTTTTTCAGTCTGCAATTTCTTTAGGAAGCCAAAAAAGGGCAAAAATATGAGGAAAAGGACAATAAGTGAAGATGAAGAGGAAGACTCCAGGAATGGGACATCTCTGTTCAACAATCAGAAAAAGACTTTGAAGCCTGATAATAAATTATACTTTTCAGCTGTACCCTCCAAGACTACTGCTGCCATTGAATCAGAAAAAAGGCTTTGCTTCAACTCCTGCTGCCATGAACATTTGTATTTCTTTGTTTAGTGTTAGTGGAAGATTCACTTGCCTGTATAACTTATTAAAGGAAATTAATTTCTCTGCAGTGATGAGCTCTTTTAAATCATTGTTGCTGCAGGCATGTGCATTAGTATTAAGGTAAGCATTGTTTCTGTGCCATGCCGCTACTAATTTATCCTCCTGGATTAAAGCTTGGAAAAATATCATCTGGTAATAGTTAGTATTGTTAATTTATGTGTTTGTCTGAAGTGTATAATGGTGCTGCAATTGCGATGCAGTTCCTTTTACAATTCTCGTTTGGTAAAGGTAGTTTATTTAACTCAATGCAATGATTTGGAATAAATCTATAGTTAATAGACCCGGTAGCATTTTCTTTTCTCCCCAGAAATCTGTTCTCCTTCATTTTTACTGTTTCTAGTCTTGTTAGCTTGCCTGATTCAAGTTGTTTGAAATAAATCAAGATAGCAATGTTTTCTTTCATTTCTCCCCTTTTCTTCCTTGAAACCAAACTAGTGCAATGGTTAAAACCCCTCCCCTGATGCCTGTTGCCAATCGCCACTGCTACCTATCATTGCTTCCCTCTTTCTCTCCAAAACCACAGCCCCTCTCCCTGTCCCACTAGAATCAGCATCCCTCCCTCTCGCACTGTACAGGGGCACATGGAGAAGCTGTTGGAGAAGGAAAAAGAGGATGGGAATTTGTTGGCAAAATTTTTAGAGGAGTTGAAGAAGAAAGGTGTGGTGTTTGAATTGTTGAAAGAGGTTGGTGCTCATATCAGGGTTAAAAGTTTTGAGGATGGAAGCCAAAGCTGTGAGGAAATGGTCGGCCAGTGCCACAATTAGAAATTATTAACCAAAGTTATTAGAAATTTGGTTATTTTGCAGGGGATTATGATCTGATCGAGGATATTGGATTCCTAATGAACAATGTAGGAGACAGAGCATTATTGGTCTTTGTCCTAAAGTAAAAGGTTAGGTATATTCATGTTCAAGACTTTCTTCCATTAAGAAATGTACATATTAATTAGAATTATCTATGTTTCTAGATGAAGAAAAACAATTATATGCCAACTCGGTGAGTGATTGATCATACAAGTTTAATTCCTTCAATTGACTCTCAAGTCTCCAGGACAAATTTGTTTTAAAGTAAACCTTTTGGATTTTGCCCGTGGTCTAAGCTGTTTTACATGTCTACATCCTAAATATTGGTCTTATGAAAAATGTTCTCTTTATTAAGACGGTCTTCATTGGCAACACCACAGCGTTCTTCGTTGGTAATAGTGGATGGTGATATACAGATGCTGCCATTAGACTCACCAAAAGTAATCAGTCACACAGTGCTTTGGTCTTATGAAAAAAGTTCTCTTTATTAAGACGGTCTTCATTGGTAACAACATAGCGTTCTTCGTTGGTAATATTGGATGGTGATGTACAGATAGATGTTGCCATTAGACCCACCAAAAATAATCAATCACACCGTGCTGCACTGCCGGCTGTAGGAATCGAGTCGAAAATTAAACAGATGCATATAGATTTTAAAGTCCATATAAGTAAATATTCATAAAATTAAATTTAAAAATCATTATTTTTTTTTGTTTAAAATTCTCGGTATCCGATAATCACTTTAAATTTTGATTAATCCAAAATTGAATTGGGTCAGATTCTATAAGAATGACAAACTCTTCTAAGCTTTTTTTTATTTATTTACAAGACTCGAAATCTAAATTTTGCTTAAAAAAAATCGAGCTATTTATTTCTCAGACTAATAAACATTGGTAAATCATTAATTTTTTTAAAAAAATTTTAATCTATCTTTAAACTTCTCTACCCAATTATATACTTAATTAAAAAAAATTACGCATATCAACTCTCTCTAATCTACAACTTTTAAATGTTAATTTTAATAACATGTCAACTGATTTAATAAATAAGTAATGTTGATTAAAATTTATAATAAGATAAATTTTATTCAAGTTTTTCAATTTTGAACATAATTTAACACAAGTCTATTAATTTAGAAAATAGGCAACTCATTTCAAACTTCTTATAATTTAGGCAATTATAAACCTACTCTTCAAACCTAAATTTATTATATTTATATATATTATTTTTTATTCTATAAATATTTTTAGAAAATTTATTTTGTATATCTATTAAATATAAAATAACAAAAATAATTTATATTTAAACATTACAACTCTTTAATTTGAGTTTATTTATTATAAATGATTTTTAATTTAAAATTAATAAATTTATCATTATTATATTTTCACAAACATAAAAATTTAAGTTTAAAATATATACGAATATTATAGTTAACTAAAACTGAATTGATAAACATTTAATTATGATTTTGTTAACCAATTTTTTTGTCATATTATATCTATTATGATCTTTTTTTTTTTATAATTTTTACATATCAAAATAATATTACATACTGGACATTTCCATTTTGTTATATATATATATATTTATATATTAAGATACTTCTAATTGTAAGTTTTATTTTTATATATTATATTAAAATTTCTTTTAATAATAGATTTGATATATTTAAAGAAAAATAAAAATAATTTATTATTATAAAATATTTCGTATTTAAGAATATCAACTTTTAAAAGTAAAATTATCTTTAAATGAGATTTTTGATAAAATAACTAACGAAAAAAAATCTACTTGTCACATAAAATTGAAAAGCTTGAGACGTGTTGTCCATCTGTCAAATTAATATATATTTGTGTTAAATTATATTTAAAATTGAAAGATCCGAGTGAAATTTACTCTTTATAATAATATTCTTTTCCCTTAAAAAAGTGAAACAACATAACAAGGTGCCCCCATGCTTGAAAAAGAACCTAGAAAACCAAATTCTTGCCTTGCAAAGTGGAATGGGAGGACCAAAAATAATGGGTTAAAGGCGTCACGTTGAAACCTACAAACATGGATCGAAGAGATCATCCGAAATTATTATACGAAAGTTATACATTACATCCAATATAAATTAATAAAAACACAAAATATATTACGTTCCATTGCATTTCGAATTCTGTGTTCTTTTAGCTAGATCTTGTCCAATGGGAATTTGCTTAATGTTTAAGGTTAGCTAATCACGCACTCACAACTACCGCACAAAGCAAAAGAACAGAGAAGGTTATATATATATATATATACATAAAAAAGATAAAGTACTAATATAAAAAAAAAAAAACTCTGACTCGAAATCAGATCTTTGATATATTTTTAAATGCCTTTAGCATTAAATCAAAAGTTTGAGGACTATATATATATATATATATATATATATATTATCTATGTTATATTGAGAAGTACAAAATCAAAAACAGCCAAATTAACATGCTTTGCTCCACCTTTTAGCAACTAAGACCATACATTTAATTAAGACCAAAAAACAATTCAAGCACATTTAAGGCGTTTAATATATGAATTTTTTCAATCAAACAAATTTAAAAATGATATACTTTGAAAATAAAAAAATTTCCGAACATCATATTTTTTCAAAGATTTTTTTTTTTTTTGAAATTCAAAATTTCGCAAACTTATCGCAATGTTAATCTTGAGGTGAACTAGTCTCAAATCACCACCCAACTTTCCTTTTTCTTACCTAATAAGTATTTCATATCCATCGGTTTATATATATACATATGGTGCTTTTTCTCATTTCACCAACCTCCATCCACCTACCCCCTCTCACGTCCACCACCCCCTTTCGCCACCAACCCCCACCTCTGCCCTGTCAACCTAACTCTCCCATTCTCTATAAAGCTCCATCACTCATTGTAACTTTTTCCCAGCCTGCAGCCTCAAACCAACAGCCAAAAATGGACCTTCTCTTCCTAGAAAAAGCTCTCGTTTCCCTCTTCATCACCATAATCTTAGCAATTTTAATCTCCAAACTTCGCAGCAAGCGCTTCAAACTCCCTCCTGGTCCCCTTCCGGTGCCTGTTTTTGGCAACTGGCTCCAAGTTGGTGATGACTTGAACCACCGCAACTTGACTGACTTAGCCAAGAAGTTTGGTGACATTTTCTTGCTCCGCATGGGACAGCGTAACCTTGTGGTTGTCTCTTCACCCGAACTCGCCAAAGAAGTTTTGCACACTCAAGGAGTTGAGTTTGGTTCAAGAACAAGAAATGTTGTGTTTGATATCTTCACGGGCAAAGGGCAGGACATGGTTTTCACTGTGTATGGGGAGCATTGGCGCAAAATGAGGAGGATCATGACCGTTCCTTTCTTCACCAACAAGGTGGTGCAACAATATAGATATGGATGGGAAGACGAAGTAGCCAGAGTTGTTGACGATGTGAGGAAGAATCCACAGGCGGCGAAGAATGGGATTGTTCTGAGGAGGAGATTGCAGCTTATGATGTACAACAACATGTATCGGATCATGTTTGATAGGAGGTTTGAAAGTGAGGATGATCCTTTGTTTGTTAAGCTCAAGGCTTTGAATGGAGAGAGGAGTAGATTGGCACAGAGCTTTGACTACAACTATGGTGATTTTATCCCCATCTTGAGGCCATTCTTGAGAGGGTATTTGAAGTTATGCAAAGAAGTGAAGGAAATGAGGTTGCAACTCTTTAAGGACTATTTCCTTGAGGAGAGGAAGTAAGTTTCCCTGTTAATTAAAATTTCTGGTAGTTATAGCTGATTAATTATAGGGAACAATACAAACCTAGTACTTAAATGTATATGTAAAATTGTAATGTAAATCTTGCAGGAAGCTTGCAAGCACAACAAGAAGTGACAACAATGCTCTGAAATGTGCCATAGACCACATTCTTGACGCTCAGCATAAGGGAGAGATCAATGAAGACAATGTTCTTTACATTGTTGAGAATATCAATGTTGCTGGTAAGACTCCTAGCTTCTTCTTGGGTTGGGACTATAGATATTTCCTTGGTTTAAGGTTTGCAAATTGGTTCAAACTCTACTAAAATGACATCAACCAATAAAAGAAAAGAATGGTTATTAGCAATGTTTTACTTTTAAAAACTGATGTGTTAAGAGTTAGAGTTGTTGAAAATCAATGTTTTTATGCTCTAATTGATTAAGGATATTTGGATGTGTATGTCTCAAGATACTGTAGAAAGCTTTTCCATCACTTTAATTACTAATTAATTCGATATGTGTATAAACCGTATATATAGTTAGACCACTATGGGACTTTTTCAATGGATTTTTGGATGTTCTTTTAAATTTGTGTGCAGCTTAGAATTTTTCAATATGATTTATGAATTCAATTTATTAAAGGCAAATGGCCCAATGCAATAATTATTGTGGTCATGTAAGAAACTGGTGCTATGTTGGCGGTGGTTGGAGGCTGGGACCAGACCACCAAAATTAGGTTGCCAGTTGCCATCCCATGTTGTGATCTTATATTGGTAGTTCCTTCCTACCGTATATGCTACGTGTAAAAATATATCCTAGAGTCAAATACCAAACCTATTCATCCAAGCAATTTCATTGTGATGATACAGCCATTGAAACAACATTATGGTCAATTGAATGGGGCATTGCTGAGCTTGTGAACCATCCTGAGATCCAGAAGAAGCTCCGCAATGAAATGGACACAGTACTCGGACCCGGTGTGCCAGTTACTGAGCCTGACACCTACAAACTTCCATATCTCCAGGCAGTGATCAAGGAGACTCTCCGGCTCCGGATGGCCATCCCTCTATTAGTCCCACACATGAACCTCCATGATGCCAAGCTTGGTGGCTATGACATTCCAGCAGAGAGCAAGATCCTTGTTAATGCATGGTGGTTAGCCAACAACCCAGCCCAATGGAAAAACCCAGAGGAGTTCAGGCCTGAAAGGTTTTTTGAGGAGGAATCAAAGGTTGAAGCAAATGGGAATGACTTCAGGTATCTTCCATTCGGTGTTGGAAGGAGGAGCTGTCCAGGGATAATTCTTGCATTGCCAATCTTAGGAATCACATTAGGACGTTTGGTGCAGAACTTTGAGCTATTGCCTCCTCCAGGACAGTCTAAGATTGATACATCAGAGAAAGGAGGACAGTTCAGCTTGCATATTCTGAAGCATTCAACTATTGTTGCAAAGCCACGGGTGTGTTGAACAAAGCTTTTGGAAAAGTGAATTTGAACTTGCATTGATTTATGCTTGAGTGTTGGTATTGTAAGATGCATGCATCTTGTTACAACATTGTGAACGTTCAATCTCTAAAATAGTTTATTATGAAGTGTTCTTGTTTCCTCTTTAATTTTTTGTCTATGAAATAATGAAACCAAAGACCTAGGCTGTCCAACATGGTCAGTGGTCTTAGTCTGGAGATGGGGTCAGTTTAGATGGCCTAACCCATAAAATTTCTTTCTTTCTTTTTATTTTTTTGAAACTAATGATGAGTTTATTACATGTGAACTTCTCTTTGAGACTGTTCGTACAAGAATATTCGTTCTCTCTTAAGTTTCTTTTAAGATAACTGGTAAACTGCGTCATCAACATATTAATTTTTATATCCCATATTTTAAAATCGATTGTATAAAAAATTAAATAAAAAAATTAAATTAAATTAGATTGTAATTTTAATTTTTTTTATCACTTATTTTTATTAATAATTATTTTTTCATCTAATTTTTTAATTATCATATTATTTTTTATTATTCACGTTTATATCTTTCATAAATTATTTTTAAATGTTTTGATTTCTCTTAATCCTAAAGATTTAGTTCTTCTAACCATAGCACAATTAAGCTTATGTTTCACATGCTTAATCCATCGCAAATAAATTTTTTTAATTTTTTTAATTTAAATTGTCTTTAATTTTTTTGAAAATTTTTTATTTTTAATTATTTTTCTTCAATCTTATCATATATATACATCTAAATATCATCATCTTCGCTGTCGAGTTAATTAAAAAAAAATTATGCAAAGCTGTGATTATTGTGTTTGAAACCATAATGTCTTGGCAGGTCAGGGCAGGGATGCCTGTGGGTCAGTCGGGTAAGTTTGCCTGAACAGACGACGCTTGTATCTTGGAGCCATCTCATCTGGACAACTCCTTAATCAAGGGCTTAACTGTAAGAGGCATAACAATTTCCAAATTCCAAGATCAAACCAAATATTCAATTAATTATTGTAAGCTAAAAAAAATAATAAAAATTAAAAATACATGCAACCCCCTAATGCATGAATGAAGTACCATGATTTTACTATTTTCCAAGATTCCACCTGAGATTTATTTACAAAGAAATTCCAAGAACAAAAATAGGGTAAAATAAAGAGAAATTTCTCAAATATTTCAACTGTTAATAAAATCATGGGTGGGGTGGCAAAAGTAATGGTATAAATGATATATTAATATTTGTAAGGTATTCGAGTTTAATTTAAATAAAATTTAAATTTGATTCGATTATTATCGAGTTAAATTTAAATTTGAATAATTTAATTTATCAATCAAGTCAAGTTTGAATATTTTTATATTTAGCTTAATATTTTATGATTTTAATCAAATTTTTATATTTTAATTATTTTAATTAATCAAATATCTTGAATATAATAATTAAGTTTATTTTTATATGTTGATAAAAACAAGTTTAAAAAATTTGATTTTTATTTTGAGTCAAACTTAAACTAAAATAATAAAACTTAATCAAGCTTAAAATGAGTTTTAAATTTCAAATTTAATGTTAAACTTGAGTTTAAAATTAATATTATATCAACTCAAATTCCATTAATTATTTCTTTGGACAAAAAAAATAGAAAGGCAAAATAAAAAAAAGGGAGAGAAATGAATTTTTATCAATATAATGGAGCCCATTTGAAGTAGCCAAGTCCAGAATTATGAGCCCAGTCTGCAGTCATTGAAATGGAGGAGTACCAGAGTATCGTGATACCGCCAAGCACTGAATCAAAAGAATGTTTAATTCCTTCCAATTTGAAATCTATAAATATATATATATATATATCAATTTCTCAAAATTACCCCTCCAATAAAAACACACATAGGTTGGCAGATCGAATTGGAGCCTCCTTCCTCTCTTCAGATCATCTTCATCATCATCAGAAGAAGAAACGATGTTCAAATTCTTGAAAGGAGTGGTTGGTGGATCTGGGACAGGGCTCAAGGATCTGCCTTACAACATAGGGGATCCTTACCCTTCCGCTTGGGGCTCTTGGTCGCACTTTCGCGGTACCACCAAGGTACCATCTTCAACTCACTTCTTCTTCTGATTTCATTTTTCTGCTTTCTCTCAAATTCAATTCACATTGTTCTGCTCCTTACCCTAACTCATAATTACCGGATCTTGTACCTGAATCAGCTTTTCGTTTCTTTTTACGTTTTTAGGATGATGGATCTCCGGTGTCTATCTTTTCTCTTTCTGGAAGTAATCCACAGGACGGTCATTTAGCTGCTGGTCGAAACGGTGTCAAGCGTCTTCGAACTGTAACTACTCTTCTTATCGCTTGCTTGCCTTCGTTATGGCTTTTGCTACTTTTTGCTGGAATAACCTAACGCCTAAGATTTATTACTATTAGTTTCACTATAATTTTTTCATATAAAACTCAATTGTGCGTTTTTTGTGATCGAACAAGTTTAGATTTTTAGTTATTATTCCTTCAAAATTCATTTGCTTTCTATATAAAAACAGACCCTTTGCTTTTTAGAAGCAAAAAGCTTGTAGAAAGCAACTGCCAAAAAGTGATTCTCAGTTCTGTTAGAATAGTTGCTGGATTCTAGACCTTGAAATAAGTTTCTGTTCCTTTTCCAGGTGAGGCATCCGAATATCTTGTCATTTCTTCATAGTACTGAGGTTGAAGCTATTGATGGTTCTAGTACAAAAGTTACCATCTATATTGTCACAGAGCCTGTTATGCCACTGTCAGAGAAGATCAAGGAACTAGGTTTAGAAGGTGCACAAAGGTATATCCACTTAACTAGGCTAAGTCTCCTTCTTGTGTTTGTTCTATTGCTTGTTCCAATTCCCAGAATCCTAATATACAATTTAGTTTCTGACATTGGAATTAAATTCTGCCCTATTAGAAATTTATTATCCCCCTTTTGATGCGATCATACATAGACGATTGAGAAAATTCTTTGTTGTTTAAAACCTTAATAAGCTTAGATTGTGTTTTCTTTTGTTGGTAGGGATGAGTATTATGCCTGGGGGCTGCACCAAATAGCAAAAGCTGTGAGCTTTTTGAATAATGACTGCAAACTTGTAAGTATTTCAAACTAGGATTGCAATTTTTAGATCTTTAGTGACTGGAATTTGAAAAATGCTTAGTTGTTTAATATTCTAAATGACATCAATTTTGTGACTTTATAGTTAGCATTTATTTGACATGATTGGTGGAAAAAGTTTCAGTTATTATATATTAACAGATATTGTGAAAAGATTGAGTAGTCTGTATGCTATGCTTAGCATTAAGGCACTAATAAATTCTGTCAGTCATGCATTCATACACACAGTCACCTGTTTGCCAAGGTAATCAAATGATTTTCTTCTTGCACTTGAATTCATCATGATCTAGTGAGAGCTGTTAGCAGTTATTATCTCAGGGAAACTGCTTTACATTTAAAATAGACTGCGTATGAACCACTGAATATGATTCTGTGGATGTAGCATAAAAGAATCACATTGTGTACATGTGGTTTTTGTTTCCCTTAATATTAAGCAAACCGGTCATCATTTTAAGACGGACCAATTGTTACTATTACTATTTTTTAATTTAATTTTTTTTCTTTGGAATTTTCTTTACATTATAAATGCAGTACTCATTGCATACACGAATACAAAGATTTTGATTGGAATCATGTTGTAATATATTGCATTTATGGAAACTATGCTTAGTCTGGTGTGCATGAGAAGAATATGCAAGTCTTTCTGTTTATTCCTCTATGAATGCACAGTTTGAATATTATTGTTTCTATTCAATATGCTTGCACTTGGACTTGAGGTTTTTCTGTTGCATCTGTGGGTCATTGATCTAAGGTATATTTGTAGAAGGTGCTGATAAGACTGAACTTTTAACTGACTCTTATCTCTTTCAAGATCACTCTTTTGACTAGCTTTGGATGGTACAGGTCCATGGCAATGTTTGTTTGGCAAGTGTTGTTGTAACACAGACCTTGGACTGGAAGCTACATGCTTTTGATGTTCTATCTGAGTATGATGGGACTAATGGAACTGCCACAGGACCGATGCTGGTAATATTTGTGTTTGGATGTGAGCAAACTGTTTCTGTTATTTTGAATCTCAATATGACATATATATTATTATAATCTTCAAATTCAAGTAGGTATTTTACGGAATGAATTCTAAATATCTTCTTAAAGGAGAGCAAAGGTTTTTTGAATAGATCATTAGAGATGGAACCCATAAAAATAAGTGATAGGCCATAGGAATTGTAGTTGTTTCGATCCTGCCTACTTTTTTTTTAAAACACAGTCCTGTCTACTTGGTTACGTTAGTCATTAGATTTTGGCATTCAAATTAATTTATGTATTAAATTGAGGATAATTGAATCCTATCAAATTTTTTTACTGCATTAAGTTTTCATAGATGGAATACTTCATTCAATTGTTATACACAATTTTTATTTAGGTGCTTTTCATATTTTAAATTTTCACTTTGCTATAGTATACTATGTAATCCTTTCTAGGAGGTCAGTTTCTCTCTCTCTCCCTCTCTTGGTGACATCTTCCCAGGACCATCAAGGTCAACTTTTCATTTTTTTTTTGTCAAGACTGCCTGTGAATAGTTGAATTTATTCCTTGGTTTGTTTTCATCAGCAATATGAATGGCTTGTTGGATCACAATACAAGCCAATGGAGCTGGCAAAGTCTGACTGGGCCACGATTAGAAAATCTCCACCATGGGCTATTGATTCTTGGGGTTTGGGTAAGTTTGTATTGTTTCTTTTGATATATTGGTGTAATAAATTAGGTGGGTCAATGAGTGATCACTTAATTTCTGCTAATTCTTTGAGCATCCAGCTCTTATCACATTGATCTCTTGGGTGTATTTACGTCATGATGTTCCATTTGGACAAGAGGATGTTTCCTGGCTTGGGTTTTCTTATGAATTTTATATCCGAGTTGATACTGGCTGTTATTCCTGTGTGTTAGACACCTGTGTTGACAGAGAATGCTTAGTTTTAGATGTTCATTTGGCTATGCTGCTAGTGTGCATTCATATGCTTGAGTTTATAAGTTGAGATTTATTTCAAAATTTCAAAAATCTTTTCAACTGTCTTTCATATGTGCTGTGCATTACAATGACATTCAGGAAAGCATATTCACATATGCATGTGTCTAAAGTGGACCAATGAAAAGTAAGATAATAATCATTACCTATATGTGATTTGGTTCATTTTCAGTTACTTATATGATTTTTTTGTTTCTTTTTATATGTAATTCTCTATACAATCTGAACATGTTTATTTAATTTGATAGGGTGTCTTATTTATGAGATTTTCTCTGGAATGAAGTTGGGAAAAACTGAGGAGCTGCGTAACACTGCTTCTATTCCAAAGGTTTGTAGCTCTTCTTATGATGATTACATGCTATGTACCAGTTACGTCCATATGTGTGTAGCATACTTCAAATTATTGGCTATTATTAGTGTTTGCATAGAGCTTGTAGGATGCTTTCGTTGTTATCTTTTGCGAGGTTCATTTTCATATTCATCTGCCCACTTTCTTGTTTCTGCAGTCTCTGCTTCCCGATTATCAGCGGCTCTTAAGCTCCATGCCTTCTCGCAGGTTGAATACATCAAAGCTTATAGAAAACAGTGGTGAGTACCCTTTGCTTTGAGTCTATTGTAGTTTGGCCAACAGTCTCAGAAGTCCAGTAACGTAGTCTGCTTTATAAGCATGAGATTTTTGTTCAGTTCTTGGACCAACTGCACCTAATTATTGGCCACTTAGGAGTAGCATGGACTGTTCTTTATTCGTGCAACAGAGTAATTATGTTATTTCTTGGTTTTCATGCTCTCTTTTTGGGTTGATTGTAGGTTAATTTATTATCCTCACTAAATTAGTCTGAACTATTTTCATGGATATGAAATTTTCATTCTGTCATTTTGAGGTTGTGGTACTTTTCGTTTGAGGCTTAATTCTACTTTTTGATGACACTTGAAACTATTTATGCACATATGGCCTTTAATTTTTGGTTATTACTATTTTGTGGGAAGTATTGGGCAATAAAAGAGGAATAACTTGTTGATGAAGAAGATAGATAAATGTTCTAAACTCATCTCCCTCCCCCAACAAAATAGGAAAAAAGAGGTAAATAAAGTTCTGAATTTGAATTGTGGGAAGTGATTATTTGTGGTGGTGAAGCGAAATGGTACACTGTGCTTTCTGCTTAGAAACAAGGATCTTGCAGTTCCTGGTTATTTTAGTATTTTTTTCGTCATAAAGTTCAATCTGGAGCTATCTGTTTTGTTTGGTGATTCTGAAGTCTGCTTTGTGAACTCAATGCCATCTCTATTTTTTCTGTGTATATAATCTTTTCTTCATATTTTTACACCAGTATTATATCTGTTTCTAAAAATTCCTTCTTGTCTGTCATGATTTTCCCTTGTGCTAATACCACATTTCTAAAATGCTTTTATTGTCAGAATATTTCCAAAATAAGTTGGTGGACACAATACATTTCATGGAAATTCTTAGTTTAAAAGACAGTGTTGAGAAGGATACTTTCTTTCGCAAGCTTCCTAATTTAGCAGAGCAGCTTCCTCGGCAAATTGTGTTGAAGAAGGTGCAACTTTTGACATTCAAGTGTGATGAATTAATGAAGACCAATCATCCATACTTTCAACTGCCAATTTAATTCAAGTGTGATAAATTAATGAAAACCAATCATCCGTAATTTCAACTGCCAATTTATGATTTCATTTTTGCTTTGTAGTTACTTCCTTTGTTAGCTTCTGCCCTTGAATTTGGTTCAGCAGCTGCCCCTGCTTTGACTGCATTGTTGAAAATGGGTTCCTGGCTTTCAGTGGAAGAATTTACTCTGAAGGTCATACTCATGTTTGATTCTGTTCATATTATACATATGATTTTATGTTTGATTTAAATATAAAAATTCAGTCTGTGTTTAAACATGTAAACTTCTGCTGTATTACTTTTGGCTAACTGGATAATATCTTGGCTTCTCCTTGCAGGTACTGCCTACAATTGTGAAACTTTTTGCTTCTAATGACCGAGCTGTTCGAGTTGCTCTCCTGCAGCATATTGATCAATATGGAGAATCTTTATCAGCTCAAGTTGTTGATGAGCAAGTAAGCAATCCACGACAAAGTGATTTTTATGTTTCTCCGTTCAAGCAGATTCTAGTTATTTAATTCGAACTCCTGATAATATAAGATAATATTGACTGGCGATTTGAATTTTTTTAACTAGGTGTATCCCCATGTTGCTACTGGATTTGCAGACACATCTGCATTTCTCCGGGAATTGACTCTTAAGTCCATGCTTATATTGGCTCCTAAGGTATGCTCATCTTATTGCTAATAGCAGCCATGTTACTCGGACCTCTTATTTTCCTAATGTATCTGTGTCAATCACAAGGTAGACAAGTGTAAGCAGACGCATGTTTGTGAATATGGTCCTCTATATATAAGGAAGGGCTCACTAAGAATTGAATATAGTTGTCTTGGGAACACACTAGGTTCAACACTTGAACCCAAGAGTGGGCAACATAGGGTAGCATGACATTTGGTGAAGAAAATTATGATTGTTAAGGAAACTTGGTGTAAACTGTTACAGCGGATGTTTCATACTTTCTATCTTTGTTGTTTGCAAGTTTCATCATTCAGCCTAAGCCTTCAAAGCAGGGAATTCTTTCTTAGCTCTTCATCAGTCTTCTAAAATTTTCCTTTTAGTTAGTCATATCTCTTTGAAGAGATTCCTTCTCGTTGCCTCCTGTTGATGCAATTCTATCGTGTTATCCTTCTTGATTTGACATATTTACTTTTCTGGTCTTTACAAGCTTCCAAAGTTAATCACTTAGTCTACAAAGAAATTTGTAAAGTTAATGAACTTTTCATAACTTGACTATAGAGATAGTCAAAAAATGGTTGGAAACAATGTGGAAATGGCTTTCCATAACTAATTGTGCCGCTTGAAATGGTTTGGGAATGTATTCCGAAGGAGACCAGCTCAAGGGCCGAGCTACCCACCCAAGCTCAAAGGTCTGCCCAAGTTTTGAGAGGGCTTGGATAAAAAAATTAAAGCCTGTTAAACTGGTTTAGGCACAATTTTTAGGCCCGTTAAAATTTCGGGCTAGGCATTGGACAAAAGATTTAAAGCTCAAGCCTAGCTCGAATTTACATATATAAAATTATTTTTATTTTTATATATATGTGAATATATATAAATTAATTCACATATATATAAAAATTAAAAATAAAAAATATATATTTTATTAAACTTAATTTTTATTTTTAATTTTTACATATATAATTTTTATATATATGTAAATTAAATATAATCCCATTAAACTTAATTTAATCGTACTTTTTTTATTATATAAATTAAGTTTAATGAGTGAGTTTGGGATTTATGTTTTTAATTTGGGTAGGCTTAAGAAAATTTTGAGACTCGAAATTTCAGGCCAGCTTGGGTCAGGGTTAGGCAAGCATAAAAGCTATTAATACGAAGTATGAGCCCAGCCCACCTCTATTATCAAGTGACCACTGCTAAAATTTGGATCTTTGGATGAGTGCTAATAGAAGAATGGTTAAATTGAGACAGGATTCCCTGTTATATGCTGATGGTCTTACCTATTTTTGGATGTGAATAGAGTAGGACAACAATGCTTAAGAAGGTATTATTGTGTGCAAAGTTCAATGGTTTTGTTTATGTTGAAAGTGTTTCAAGTACAATGGGGAAGAAAAAAATTAATGAAAAAAAAGGAAAAACAAAGAACATGAGGTTGTGTTCAACATGAGCTTGTGATTTTCATTCCCATACATTTCCATATTATCTCCATGTATCTTGCAATCTTGTTTCGCTCTCCATATTATTGTTAATATTTTTATTTTTTATAGAAATATGATTGAGTCTTTTCTAAGTGTTGCTTTGTCATAATTTCCATTGCAGCTTTCACAACGTACAATGTCGGGCTCTTTATTGAAATATCTTTCCAAGTTACAGGTATGTATCACATTTCTCAATGTAGTGTTCCATGTTCTTTTTTCTGGTTAGTTTATAATATATATATATATATATATATGTTAAAATCATTTGCTTCTTTATGGTCTTCTGTACATTGTGGCAATATTGTGCAGGTTGATGAAGAGCCTGCAATTAGAACAAATACCACCATATTACTGGGAAACATTGCAAGCTACCTAAATGAAGGGGTTAGTAGATTCTAGGCGAATCCTTCTTGAGTATTTTGAGTTACCTGACATTTTCACTTGAGATATTAGTACATAGTGGCATGATCCTCTTTCTTTTACTGTTAACTTTTATGTTTCTTTTTAAAGTTTAATTAACTTCTTCCTGTTGAAAATTGTCATCTCTTGCCCTAAAATTGTAGACACGGAAGAGAGTTTTGATTAATGCATTTACAGTCCGTGCATTGCGTGATACTTTCTCTCCTGCCCGAGCAGCAGGTATACATGTTTATAGCTAGTTTCTGATATTCTTGGTTTTGGAAATGCTTTCTTTGATTTTCAAAGCAATTGTGTTCTTGGTATTCTAGGTGTTGTCAAACTAATATGAGATTATGTTGTGGCAGGAGTTATGGCTTTATGTGCCACCAGTTCTTATTATGACATGACTGAGATTGCAACTCGGATTCTTCCAAATATTGTTGTACTTACCATTGATCCTGACAGGTTATGTTATTGTTAATCTGTTTATTTATTGTTGCCTTTGTATTATTATCCATCAGCGTACATGAAGAATGTGTCTTTTAAACAGTGATGTAAGGTCAAAGGCATTTCAAGCAGTTGATCAATTTTTACAGATAGTGAAGCAATATAATGAAAAGGTGTGCTTTAAGATGCTTTTTCCGTTCCCACTTCTTTTCCATTGATTTTAATTTTTAGGCAAATGTGAACTGACTGTAGCTTTGGTGCTATCAAGTGTAGAATTAAATGATACTTCATACATTTATCTTTAACTTTCTTTTCTTTTCTTGATCAGCATTCTATTGCATTCAGCATAAATTTTCCATCCTTAATGAAATAGTTGGCAGCTCTTGGTTTACAGTTTCCATCTTTAATAATTTTTCCATCCATTATAGTTTTATGGCCTTCATGTTTCAATCATTTACTGGAACCAGTTAACGGCTATGCTTGTGTTAGACATATTTTAAGCATGCAGGAAATGTCTAGTTAATTATGGCTTTTAGGTGTTTGTTTCTGATATTTATATTATTCTTCGTCTTATGTTTTAGTGTGGATGTTTTGATTCACCTAATACTGAAGTCATATCTAACATTATGGTATTAGCATCATGATCTGTACCGAGCTACAATATCTTTATACAAGGATAAAAACTTTGAAATTGGAATATTCATGGGATGTTTTAAGAAATCTTTGCTCTTGTTCATGGTATGGTATTTTGTTATGGTGATGCTTTTTGTCTGTGGTTCTCTATAGAGTAATGCTGGAGATAGTGCTGGCACTGGAAGCTTAGGGATCTCATCAATGCCAGGAAATGCTAGTTTGCTGGGGTAAGTCGAGACTTTTTGCGGTAGGAGGGCCATTTTGATTGCTATCCTACCAGAAGAGGGATGATATTAAAACAATGATCGTAAAAAAATCTATATTCCAATTTGTTTCCTTGTATGGTGCATTTATTCTTTTTAGCCAGCTTAATTAGTCAAATGATTTATAAAGGAAGATCTAAAAACTTTTGTAGCCACTTGATGGGTTATGTTGGTTCTCTTTGCCAAGGGTGTAGTTTGGTGTTGACCACTAAGATTCTGACTTTGCAGATGGGCCATGAGCTCTTTGACTCTTAAAGGTAAAGCTTCTGATCAAGCTCCACTTACGGCTGCCAATTCTGTTACTTCTGCAGCTACCACAACCTCTACAGCCAGCTCAGGTATTTCTTGCAATTACAGGACTTATAAAAGTTGGTACTTATTATTTTGGAAATGAAGTTAATGCTATGCTTCTTTTTGGTCTTTATTTTTGCCTGATTATTGGTTGTGTTCATTTAATAATTCCATCTCTAATGTCAGTTTTCCGATACAATCTTAGGACTAATAGAAACGCCAAGTACAGCTCCAGTTCACCGTGTAAGTTCCAGTACAGACTTTGCCGATCAACCCATGCCTCCATCCCCAACATCAACTGATGGCTGGGGAGAAATTGAAAATGGGATTCATGAAGAACAGGACAGTGACAAAGATGGCTGGGATGATATTGAACCCCTTGAAGAGACAAAGCCATCTCCAGCCCTGGCAAATATTCAGGCAGCTCAGAAGCGTCCTGTCTCACAACCAGTTTCACAGCCTAAACCACAAGGTAGTTTTGTCTATTCAATTGTGGATTTAGGAGTTAAGTTTCTAGTCTTAACGTTAATGTCCAAGATTGGAAAATATATGACATGAATTTACTTTTTGCATATGCATGGATAATGCATGATTAATATGTTAAAGTTAGTTCAATAATAATGTGAATAATCATATTTGGTCTGGATTGCACTTAATCAGAAATCTGTGTCATTATCTAAACAGTGGACTTTTTTTTTCATACATATAGTAGAAACTAGGAATGACTGAAGAGTTATATTGGTCATCTTTTCTCATGTATATTGGTCCTTAAGTCTTTCTGTATGCTTGTCTAATTGAGATATTTGGGATATTTAGAAGATGGTGATTCATTTTTCATTTCTTTGCTTTAGCAACTACAAGTGTGCGACCAAAAAGTACAGTGAAGGTCACGAAGGATGAAGATGATGACTTGTGGGGTTCTATAGCTGTTCCTCCTCCAAAATCTGCTTCAAAACCATTGAATGTGAAAACAGCTGGAGCAGTCAATGATGATGATGATCCTTGGGCAGCTATTGCAGCTCCCCCTCCTACAACCAAGGCAAAGCCTTTATCAGCGGGAAGAGGCAGAGGAGCTAAACCTGCTGCTCCCAAATTGGGTGCACAGAGGATGAACCGGACATCCTCATCTGGGATGTAAATTACAAGAAAAAGAAGACAAATGAAGGAAAACAGATCAGGTTTTGTACAGTTTCTCTTGTCTGGTGACTGGTTTGACATTAAAATTTCATGTATCTTTGTCACCTCTGCTACTTTTTATATATAGTAATATCATTTGATTTGTAATATCATTCTTTTTCCACAAAATCTTGTCTGCTTGTTTAACTGTTGTTATAAAGAATCAAGCCTTTGGAAGACTGGTATTCAGTTTTGATATTGTATTGTGTAGGGAATTATAACAGAGCTTGTAAACGAATCTTTAGATTTATTCATTTCAAATAATAATAGAAAATTCTCTGGCTGTTTCAGTTTATCTCAACAAAATGGAGGAAGCAATCCAAAGCTATATTATTATTATTCATTTATCCTTAATATGCATGAATAACAATAAAACAAAATTTCATTGCAAAAACTAGCCTCTAATGTACATATAAAATCATCTTGAGAATAATCTGGTGAACAAGTTTCCAGAGTTGGACTTTTCCAAGCATGCTACATGAACATATCTTCCAAACTTGTCTATTTGTCTTTCTTCACCCCTTGTGTCTTTCTTGCACACCTTGCATGTTTTGTCCACCCATCCTTCTTCCACATATTTTCCATCCACTGCCCATTTTATATGCACACAAAAACTGAATCAGATAACCTTCTAACTTTATCTATGCACACACACACCCACATATATATATATATATATATATATATATTCTCATGTCTATTTGCATACCATCAATATAGGATTTGAAGAAATCCTTGTATGTCCCTCCAATTTTCCTTCTCAGAGCCCCGTACTGCATTTACCAACAAATTCCATGCAGTTTTACTGATTAGTATTAAATACTTAACTGTGAAACGAAATTATTATTGATTAATTCTTCAGAGAGTAATTAAAAAGAAAGTCTTATTAATTACCTGTTCTCTTGACATCCTCCCACCAGACCTGGTGGCATCTCTAGCCTCCTCCAAAAGCTCAGCATCCTTTACAGACCTAACTTGTGAGAAATCCAGAGCCTCAGTTACAGTGCTAAACAAAGATTGCTTGCTCTTCTTGGGCTCTTCTTTCTCACCATTATTCCCTTGTTTAGCTGAAACTCTTAGCCTAGAGCTCCTAGTACTGAACCTATGAGTGCAAGAATGTTGTGGAAGTCCCACATGAGGAGGGATACTGTTTTGTGAAGGTGACAAGGGAAGAGTCGTGAGTACCATGGTTGCTTTTTTTTGGCAGAGAATCGTTGCAACCAGCCGGCAATGCTCTCCTCTACGAGGCTATGACAGGTAGCCTGTTTATATAAAGATACATATAGTAGCGTGACTGACTTGGGGAATTTGATGGCTAGAGGAATAATACGTGGCCTTTTCCCAAACTATTAAAATTGGGAGGACAGCTTGGCTTGGTTTTGAACTGTGTCATACATATACGACATAATAAACCAGAAATATCTTCATAAAAAATTTATGGCCAGCAGAAAACCCAGGTTTTATTATTATTTTTATTTGTATGTCAGTAAGTGCTATCACATATGTCTTCTAATTTGGAGGAAAACATGGGAAGATTTACATCTCTAGGACAAGTGATGTAATTAATCAAACATTACACCACGGATAAGGTTCAGAAGTTCTGTTTTCAAAACTGATGATATCTGATTTAATAACCCATGTGATTGACATATTTTTCTATAGGATTGTGCTAATATCCATAAATGTACAGATACCAAATAAGCATGATCACCCGGTAAATGTGCATCCATGGAAGTAAGATTTTTTTTTTTTTTTGGGTGAACTTACTTGATAGTAGCTAGGAAATATAGATTGATCAGAAACCACTTGTGGTAAGGAGTAATTGCATGTTGTTAAGACTCTGACATGCAGGTTGAGAATGACACTTTCATAATAAGACATAAGAAAGGAGTGAATCTCTCCCAAACAAGTTATCACTTTCTCTGCAGGACAGGTCAATCAACAAGTACGCCTCTTTTACTACGTCATATTTGTATTAAATAAAGCTAAAAAAATTAGTTAGAAGCTTACACCACATAAACCATGCCAACCTCTAACAAAGATACTGGTGGCACCTTAAGTGCCACATCTGGTCCCCTGCAATTCCTTCTCAAGAAATTGTACCCAAAATTGATGGCCAATCTCTTTAAAACAGAAGATCCTTGCTTTGCTCGAACATGTGAGTGCCCTAGTATGAATGCAGTCCCAGCTTCTTGGGCTGCCAATAGATCTTCAAGCTCTTCTCGTAACTTCACCTCCATATCAGTCCGCACATCAGATTCGGAGTCATCATCATCATCGTCAATGGCAAATCTAACTCTTTTTTCAACAGCACGCACAGGCTCCATCTCGATAACATCTGTTACACTCTCTACTGTTGAGAATCCAACAGATACACTTGCTGGTTGCACACTTTCCTCAATCTCAAAAGCTGGTGTGCCAGAAAATGCCAATGTCCCAATCACAGCTAATCTGCATTCACTCGTTGATTCATTAGAGTCATCCTCAGTACAGGGATTAGTGTGCTGGCTCCGAAGCCAATCATAGCGGATGAAATCAGCCAATCTGGCAACTAGCTCTGATTCAAAAGAATCTACATCCTGGTGTACATCTCGGTATCCATAACGAACAATGCACCTATAAGAACGATGAGTGGCAGGACCAACACGGCCCACAAGATAACGCTCAGCCGGGGGCACAAAGGGGACAGGTACTGATTTCACACACACAAAGACCAGGACGCGGTGGAAGGCAGGAAGGTTGGTGACAAAACGAGAAAAGTTAGCAGGGATTCCTGAGGTGAGATCAGTAAAAACTAAGCCGATACCCGGTACTCGAGCAATTCCTAAGCTTGGACCCAATGCTAATAGCCATTCTAGTGATACCTTATTGTGGAGATCAAATTCATATTTCTTGATGGTGGCATAATGCCATACAAACATGATTGTCATGAGGAAAAGGGCCAAGAGTATAGGGAGCCAAGCACCTTCTGTGAACTTGGTGAGTGAAGCTGAAAAGTAAAGCAACTCAATAGAACCAAAGAAAAGAAGAAAGGAAAGAGCTACAATTGGAGGTTTGTGCCAACAGAGGATAATAACTAGGGAGGTGAGGCATGTCGTCACCAACATCACAGTCATCACTGCCAACCCTGATACAAATGAGAACAAAATTGCAATGCATCAAACTTCTCTGTTTCTTCTTATAATATAAAAAGATCTTCCTAAAACCATTTTCGGATCAAGTTTAATCAAGAGGTAGTGGCCAACTGAATAATCGTCCAAAGAATTAAAAAAAAATGGACTTCATGTTAGGAAGGAAATGATTTTTAATTACATGTTAGAAAATCATTATCCGGGACACATGAAGTTTAACCTTACCTGATGCATTCCCCATGTGTTTTATGTCTCTAAATCCAATGGTCACAGCAATGCAGAGGATCATGAGCACCCAATTGATTTCAGGTATATAAATCTGGCCATGTATCTTGTCAGAGGTGTGAATAACCTTGACTCTAGGAAAACAACCAAGTGATTGGCTCTGATTGATGATTGAGAATGTTCCACTAATGATTGCTTGGCTTCCCACAACGGAAGCAAGAATTGCTACTACTAGCACAGGCCACCTCACACTTTCTGTACGCAAACATTAAGCAATCAACTCTATTTGTCTACAACCATGAATTCAGATTGTATGCAAACGAGTGATATTTTAAGCTGGGTAAAATTAGAAATGACTCAATGAGGTTATACTATCAATCCACTGTTTTATCTTTGGCACTTTTTTTCTTAGCTCGTGGAAAAAGGGATAAGTTGGGGGACTGGATGCTCAGACTTGAAATTTACATCTCCCTATTTCATTAGTTAGATTCCTACCATTTTTTCTTGGTTTTAGTAACAGATGATCAGGTATACCTGGAACTGAGACATAGAAACTGATCTTGTAACTCGTATCGTGATGTTGAGACAAGTAAGCAGCTTGGCCCATATATGCCAATATAAGGGCTGGATAAACCAGAAAGGTAAAAGCAGTCTGAGGCAAGACAGGTTAAATTTCATTTTAGTAGCCAGCTTTCTTTTACCTTACATGAACAGGTAAGACATTGTTATTCAATCAAAACTTAGAAGAGGATTAATGTTAGAGTTACCTGAATTGCAGCATAAGAGAAGTGACCAAGATCAGCAAACATTGCCTCAGAGCCTGCAGGATAATCAAGCAGAATATTGGCATTTGTTGGTTGTCAATTGTCACAATGAACCAAACTTAAGGTTCTGTTTAGTTTCAGCAAGACTTTCAGATGGTCGACCGATGACTTAGATTGAAGACTACAAAATATGGATACAGTACAGAAGTCTTCTTATCTAAAGTAACTGCGGCTATTATAATGGACCTTGCAAATTATATCACGTGAAATGTTCAGCTCAAAATGATAGGACAAGGTATCCTGCCTTGAGTATTTTGTGACTATAACTTTTTAATGTTACAACCTATCCAGATCACATTACCAAGGATATGGATATTCACTAGCAGTTTAACTCAATGATAATTGTGAAAAGGTTGCTCCACTTTGTCAGAATACTTCATCCAATAATGTCAAATAATGATCTTATCATGACCATGAACAACCTTAAACACAGAAAAAAAAAATCAACTTTTGCCCCAGGCACAAATTTTTTTGACTAAGGAGATAACATTGAACTTATCAAAATTTATCGTATGTATGTATGTTCCAAAATCACCTGTTATGCAGAGCAGTATGCCTCCTAAAGACATCCATCCACCTTTCCTTGTCTTCTTCAAGAACTTGAACATGTAATAGGGAGAAAGAGCTTGATAGACATGTGGGTTCCAGTGGATTATATTATATAAGCCAAGGGCACTTATGCATAGTAGCCATGTTAACACAACTGGAGCAAAGAAAAATCCGACCCGATGTGTACCATAGTGTTGAAGTGCAAAAAGACACACCAAAATGAAGCAAGTGATTGGCATAACTGCATCTGCAAATGAGGGCATGAATTTCTGATAAGCTGGCAGCAAATTAGAGCAAAGACTGGAATTAACTATGTATATGTCTAAACTAAATATAGCTACACATAAAAAATAACTTATCTTTTTAAAAACTGGCATATAATATTGGCAGATCAACGAGACCTTAGGATGGAAGAAAGTAAAAGACTAGAAAATGTAGCTTATTGTTTAAACAAAATTATAGGTTAATTGGTGTGGAAATCAGACCCCATGTTAATGAAATAGATTGTACGCTCAAGCATTAAGCTAGAAAAAATATTAATCAACCATTTTAGTAAAATAAAAAAGGAGTAAATGTCTTATCTGGATAACAATTTACCAACAGAATAATGTCTCATTTCCACTTTAAGATATTGTAAATTGTGAAAAGAGTAATGATCATGTACAAAATTCTGTTCAAGAATCTAATAACTTCAATATTTTATCTGTTCTCTTACCGTGTTTCCTGAACAGTAGAAAAGCACCAAGTTCAACATTTTCCGTTCCATCAATCTTATGAAACCATAGCATTCCAAAAACAGAATGGAAGAGGACCAGATAAGGCCAAAAAAAAGGGTAGGATATGGTAATTCCAGACCACAACTTGCTGTTGAATGGTCCCTGCAGGCCAACTGGCTCTTCTTCACTAACTACATGAGAATGACAAGCGAAATTTCCCTACCCATTTATCACTTGAATGACAAAAAGGAAGCACCAAGCTACTCCTTCAACTAATTATTTTGCTGAAATTCACTTGGAAGAAAGTTATGCCAAAGACTAGACACCATAAGCCTACCACCACACTCCTCTATTCCAGGTTCTTTCTTTTTTCTCACCAAGAAGGAACATGAATATCAACCCAAATCCGAATTGAGATCATTAATAATCAGGCAACTAACCCTGCTCTGACATTCTCGCCTTTACACACACTACTAATTTACACTTAATAAGAAAAGTGTTTTTTGATTAATATGAAAGAAGGTTTGTTCCAACATAACATTAGAGACTTAATGCTTTTTAAATATGAGAACAAGATCTAAAATAGCAAGCTGAGGAGCTTACACTGGTGATGTTCCTTGGACATGGATAACTCGAGGCCAGACACAGCAGAGAAAACTACATATACAAGAATAGATTAATTAGTAAGTGACTGAGAAAAATCAGTTGCAAATCTAAGCAACTGACTGCTAAGAGGTTTACCAGAAATAGCTGGGGTGAGAACTCCATCTCCAATTACCATACAAGTACCAAGGAGAACCAAGATTAGTAAAGCAGTGTGCAAGACCTTGTGCTTCTCAAGGTACATTTTTACTCTTGAGCTGCTTTTTTTCTCTGGAGGGTGCTCAAGTTTATATGTAGAGAGTGCTTCATCAGCAACCTGTCTGTTGGGCAGAAGACTAAGTTTTGCATGTCGGCATATCAGAGAATATAATGCAAAAGTACCTCCTGCAAAAATCAAAATCATGTATAAAAGGCTTCAATTCAATGGCTAAATGATATGGACATCAGAATTGTTTAAAGTGCTTACCCTGTCCATTATCATCTGCTCGAAGAACCACAAACACGTACTTGAATAAGGGGACTAAAGTAAGAGTCCAGAAGACAAAAGATAGAACACCATAAATCTCTTCATTTGATTCTGAATGTTGAATGTCTTCAGCAAATGTGCTCTTGTAGACATAAAGAGGGGAAGTACTCAGGTCCCCATAAACCACACCAAGGCTTTGGTATGCTAAAAGCAATGTGGTCTTCCAAGAATCCTTCTGCAACAAAATTCCAGAATAAGCAACTTTCCTATAAGTCAGCTAAGTTAATGAACCCAAACCATGTAACTCAATTGATAACTCCATAAATCTTTCGACCATGTAATCTAAGTTTACCTATTCCAAAAAAAAATTTAAATGACCAATAACTTAGAAAGGTAGATGGATATATATATTTTGAAAGTTAAACACACAAACCTTTGAAGTATCCAAGGACCTTCCAAACTCAAGATCCATGACAATTTTGCCTCAATCTTCAGCCTGAGTTTCTTGCAAGTGAGCACAATTAGCTGCAAATTAACACTGAAACATATGCCAAACTTAAGTGGCACAATCCAACACCAAGAATTTGAAAGAAAGAATAAAATAAACCAATGCACTTTGAAGATGAAATTTCCAAGGATATCCACGCATATCCCTACTTTATGCACCCGCAAATAGAGGAGATAAAAAGCATGTCACATTCACCCACATGGCTTCCATACCTCTATAACATCACTCACCAAACTTTTAGAAAACTAAGTACATCTTTAAAATCTCATAAAAAGAAAGAACATGTAGCCAAATGACACCCCAGATTCCAATTACTAGAAAATTTATGGAACCTTAAAAGGGGTTGAAGCTCAACTACACTAGAATTATCAGACAGAACTCTTAAATGCAGAAGGACCCTCATTTATTTCCTTTCCATTTCTTTTATATAAAAATAATTTTTTCTTTTTCTGTTTTTTGGTTGATGTATAGTGGAAGAAACTGATACTTCACTGTTTCTAATTAGTGTTCAATCAAAAAGACCAAACTTTGAACCCTCAGACAGTATTAACCCATAAAGCACAAAGAAAAAGAAGATAAAAACAAACAGGAAAAACCAATGTATAACTGTAACATAAAAACATATATATACACGCAAATGCAAAAGAGTTTCCAACCAATTTCTACAGGGGAAAGAGAAGGGAATAAAATAAGAGAATCTTGATGGATGGCAACAAGAAAGCACAATCACGTGATTCAACGATAGTTACATTTACAAAGATTATATATCACACCAACAACCAAACAAGTGCCCACGGGTATAAAGCGGATTTGAAGGACGATTTTTTCATCGGCTTGTCAATGTTACAATGTTTACTATACCCCACAAGACCGTAACTTTCTCCTTCTCAAATTCCTACCTAACTTAAGCACACCTTTCATTTTCCTTTGTTTGATAAAGCAGGGAAACTGTTTTTTGGCAGTTAAAAGAAAGGTAAAGCTGCTCTTATTAAATTAAATTAATGGGGTTTGGTAGTAACTCAAAAGCAAATGAAAGAAACCAAAACCAATTTACCTCCCCCCATTAGACCATTCAGAAATATTATCCAAATGCACTAACTTGCCAGCCTTTCCTAACCCTTCTTATTACAACAACAAAGTCATCGCTTTTCTGCCTTTTTTCTATTTTGATACACCCAAGGGGGACTCCCCTTTTGCAGATCCACTTTGTCCATATCAACATTTAGCTAAAACAGCCTTTTGATTGCATCATCTCCCATCATGTTACTGGTTCTATCTTTTCAGATTGGCTGACTATTTTTATCAATATTAAACTTCATTCTCGAAACAGCTGTAGCACCTCCCATAGATGATAGATAGAACCTCATGAATCCAACCCTTTATTGAAACAAATACATAACTACATATAAAGAAACTTACCTGAGTGGCCAAGTGAGTTTATCTTCTTTTCTTCTGGCAAATCAATGGCCACCAAATGGAACCCTTGTAGCATTTAGCTCCAAAGCCAAGAAAAGCTTGAAACTTCTACTATAGCACCTAATATGGGAAAGGTCTATAACTATAAGCATGAGAAAGGATTTGATTTTAATGAAAGGAAGTGATGTTTTAGGATTGAAGGCAGCAACGAATGGCGGTTTTGGATGGATTTGAAGGTTAAATGAACAGACCAGAAGCTGTTAAATTTGTGTACCAACCGACAATGGCGAATGTTGTTCAGTAAAAGAGAATAAAACTTAGCATTAAAAAAACTTAAGAAAAGGAAATGGGAATAGATTAGAGAACGTGGGAAGAAGCTATAGAGATTTGATTCTATGAAAATTGATTGGTAAAGGAGCATGCTTTCTAGAGAACGTGGGAAGAAGCTATAGAGATTCGATTCTATGAAAATTGATTGGTAAAGGCGCATGCTTTCTACATAAAAAACAAAATAGTAATGGAGATTCACATGAGCAGGAATATTTGCACTAAACAAATATAGCCTTTGGACTTTGGTCTTTTCCATGTCATGTTCACCTCAAATGTAAATCATTTGAGCACAAAAGCAGCATCTCAACCGAACGAAAGGCTTGTTTTTTCCATGTCATGCTCGCTTCTTCAAAAGAAAGAAAGAAAAACTATACCCCCAGCCCCAGTTCTAGACCATTAAACTCTCAGTTATTTTTAAGTATTATGTCGGTAATATATGACCTTAAGGTCAATATTCCAAACTTCACACTAATACTAAAATTCAAGCATTAATTTTTTAAGCAGAAAAATCAAGTAAAAGAGATAAATTCACAGTTCTACATAGATAATGTGATTAAAAAACTTACAGTACAGTTTTTTCCCTCTCACATATATATGTTCTGTCCCTAATGGATTTAACAAAAAAAAAACCATTGAAAGCTGTCCAACTCTCTCATGTGACAGTAGAATTTGAAGCATTGCATGATCTATACCTACAAGCATTAATTCTGAGGGTTTGAAGTCACATTCACAAATGGAAAGCAACAACTTACCAGCCATTCACTGTGGGTTTGAGAAAGCGCATGCTGGTGAGAGAAGCTTCATCAGTAGGATAGCTTAGGCCCCTTAGGTTAGGTTAGACAAGACACAAAAGTTAAAAGCACAAGGAAGTGCTCAATTCCTTTTTGTGCACCAAGTTTGACAAAATCAAAATAATTTATCAATGGCATTTCATTGGTAGGTGAAGTATAGGTTTTCACTGAGTTACAAATACCCTCTATTTTTCTGTTTGTCAATGGAAATTATTTATTTTTGGCCAAAAAAATGGAAGTTATTTCTTGATATTAAGGTAAAAACAATCTCATACTAAAAAAAGGCAAGAACCTTGGGCTAAACGTTTTTTTTTTTTTTCAAATAAAATAAAATTTATGGTTGGACTCTTTGAAGCTTCCAACTTAAAACTAATAATGTAACTAGTAATCAATGGAGAAACCTATCACACCAACTCTCAAAATAAAATTGAGAAAAGTTGGAATGACTTAGTATAATAAGATAAACCGAAGAATCACAGGATTAAATCCAATATTAAAAAACAAAATGGTCAACATGGCACCTACCTCTAACATGATCTTGAAGCATCCAATTCACATAGTGTCAACAGCAAGGGGAAAAAACTTGGCATCAACAATTCTCTAGTTAGCAATTACCACTGATTAAATTAAGAAAAAAAAAAAACAACTTAAATTCAAGAAGTTTATACAATTTCCACCTACCTGAGCCTCTTGATTTAACACAAATGATTGTACATTTCAGCATTCGAATTCAGTAGCCTCTATTCAACAAAAACTGGGAAAGAAAGCCTTTGTTAATTGGATAAAGATGCTTATATGTAATCCTGTTCAAATTTGCAAAAGTGATCTATCACTTCTCACTATCCCTAAATCAACCTAAACAGTTTAGATCATCCAGCTACCAAGAAACACCATGTCTAATTATTACTCTCTAGATTTCTCTACAGCTATAATTGGCATTGATTATTGCAACCAAATAGCCATGGCCCATATGTTCACTACTAGCATGGGTAGCAACAAAAATTAACCTTCCCTACAAGCAATGCAACTAGTTTTTATCAAATATCTTTCTTTGGATCAATTACAAATTAAGAATTTCAACTGAAAATTGGAGCTAGCACTGAACCTGACCCTGCTATTAGAGGCAACATCAAGCAGCCTGGACATGTCGGTGTGGGACTCGGGACAAAGGCTAAATATCACAAATATATGGTTTTTTTTGGTCATATTGGTATACCTTCTCTTTGTTTTTATCAAATCTTGAAGGTTTTGGACTGTCCAAATTTTATGGTCAAATTAAAACTTGAAGCCCAAATTGAAAATATTGCACAGTTTTGAGCTGGCAGAGCATCAAAGCCCAAACTTCTTAATGCATTACACGGAATTGGGAATGGGAAGTTGCCTTCCCTATGCATGACCATATTAGCAGCAAAATTTTCTTTGGTAGATAGTGATGCATAGGGATTTGAGATATGATGGTTCTTTTCAATAAATCTCAAAAGCGGTAACTGCAAATATAGCCAGGAATCCATTCTCAAGTTGAAAATTGTTTTTAGCCTGATTAGCTCAGTACTATTTTGTGTGGCTTGTAATAGAAAGTTGCTAAGCTTTGTTTGCGACATGGGGAATTGTAAAAACTAAGCCTGTAAGCATCCCTTTGTCTGAAAGCAACATAGAGAGTAGAATTAATTGCACAGCATGATGTTAACTTCTCAACGAAAGTAAATTGGACCATTGAAACTATCCTTTGGCCGCCCCAAATCTATCATGCAAAACCAGGGGTGAAAGGACTTGGCAACCTTGCTTTGAGTTGTTACTTGATTAATCGGACTGTCAAAATCATTGTGCTATTCTGTTTTCAAAACCACGTCACTTCCCAATTTCCATCAGAAGCACAACTAAATCCACTGTCATTACAATCTATTCCATTTTATTTATCTCAAAATTACAGAAATGATTTGACTTTGTAAACCATTCAACTACAATAGTAGTAATACATACATATATCACTTTATTTTGTCTATGTTTTACTGATAGGACCAAACAAAAACACAGAAGTTGGGTATATTTTATATATTAACAAGGAACACACATACACACACACACACACACACACATATATATATATATATAGATGAATTGGAAGAGAAAATCTGGGGAAGAAAAACAAAATCATTTTAAGAAGATGGAAAGAGAAAACAACAACAGCCAGCTAGAGATGCCACTCTAACTGATATCATCACTTCAGTGACCAATTCCTGGGCTTGGAACATCACCTTGCCTTCTGTAGAAATTATTGTAATCATAATCACCTGGGATGCTTGGAACATCTCCTGAATAATCTTGCATGTGGTCTAAAAGCTCTCTTGTTCCTGTTAATTCCATCTGGCATGCAGGATCACAACTCCAGATAAACCTGCTGCTGCTAGCCACCTGGCATTGAAACATAATGGACAATAGAAGCAGTACTGCAAGCAGGAGAAAACTGGCCTTCATCAGCTCCTTCTTTGCCATTTTCACAAATGGGTCGCTCTTACATTAAGGAGAACAAGCTTATGAAGAAAGTTAAGATGTTCCCCATGTTAATAATTTATAGGGCACTTGCTTGGTGGCATCATGATTATAATGAGATAAAATAGTATTATTAGATTCACAAAAAAGTAGGCCCGGAGCGTGGGATTGAAAAAGTATGGTAAATTGATTTTTTTCTTTTTCTTTGGTAATGAAAAATCAAAGTTATTAATTAATTCATGTGAAAAAGATTATAGCATATCCGCGAGCTGATCTGCACTAAGTTCAGCTCACCTTTGACAAATGCGGCACATGAGAAAAGGCAATGTCTGCACATTGTCTGCCTATAAAAACATATGCATACCAAAAGAGCTCAACAGATTACAGATTGCTTTCCAGGCATACCACATGAAAGTTTATTGTGTAGATTCAAGAAAGTAGGCAGGGAAGATAATAATAATAATAATAATAATAATAATAATAATAAAAGAAGGAATAGATATAACTTTGCATGCATATTAAAAAGCAATCAATAAAAGGTCGGTGCATATCTAGAGGATAAGATCAGAGAAAACATATACTATAAATACAAATAATTATAATGAGAAAGTAAAAGGCTACTAGCTCCTAGGACTGGGGTCAGGTTTCCATTACCATAAGCATTTGTCTCCTCGCAATTCACAGATTTTGTGCCTTTCTTCCATGACTTTGGCTTTTCATAATTGTTTTCTTCTTCCTGAAACGCTAAAGATGGCTTTAATTTGCCTCCCATAAGATTCTCAAATCCAAATCTTTTGCACTTTTGGTTACGTGGTAGCAAGCAACAGTACTACTGCCTTTCAAATTAAAAAGAATAATAATAATAATAATAATAATAATATTAGTAGGATAACATTGTAGCAACAGGAAGAAGAAAACCATAATAATAATAATAATAAGCTAATTAATTAGTTAGGCTACGTGGAAGTCATGCAAAATATGGGAATGCTTTAAAATGATCCAGTAATTACGAAGAACATAGTGAGGTTCAACACAGCAAAATGGTGGGGTTTGGTCACAGCTGAGTTGACATTATTAGTTATGAAATTTGATCAAGACTTTGTCTCCACATGGTTGGTGAAGACTTCCTGTTCAGCAATATTTGAACCAACAACAAGAACAGGGAAGACCAAGAATGACTAACGTCATCACCCCATCATCCAAATCAACTAATTAAGTATCCCATACATTTCAGATTTAAATTTTAATTTAATTAATTTATACAATCAATATTAAAAAATAAATTTGAGGTTCTAATCGATTCCAACACTTCCAATTTTTTATTTATCTTCATATTACGATCTTTTTTATAAAAAAAATTATAATCATACGTTTCATACAAAATAAATACTAGTAAATAGTCACATATAACAGACCTAGATATTATATAGAAAATGAAACATGTAACACGTGTCAGTCTTGTCAACTGAATTAATGTGTAACATTTAATGAGAAATGAAATGAAGATATTCTTTAATTATTTGGAGAATTAGTTAATAGTGTTGTATACGATCATGATGATTGATAAGTCTATAGCAATAAATAACACAATATAATATAAAGTGGTTGAATAAATTAAATTATATATGCTGAGTTTTTCATGCTATAAACACACACTTTTATTAACGCATGTTGATCCAAATGGAAAGAAATTTAATTTTTTTTAAGTAAGATTTCGATTTCAAGTTTTATAAATGAAAAAAAAAATTTAAAAGAGTTTGTTCATTTATGAAGTTTGACATACAATTAATTGAAACTCAAAATAATTATCAATATTGAAGAATTTCAAACAAAAAAAAAACACACCTTGGTTTATGGAATGGGGTTGCTTTTTATTGTTTTCTTGATGGCTATGGTTATTTAATAAGGTTGGTGTTAGTGATTTCATTGATAATTTCAAATATGATATGTTGATATAATACGAATAAAAAATATTAAAAAAATATGATTTAAAATTTTAATAAAAATTATAAATAAATTTAATAAAATAAAAATATATTTCATATTTTTGTATCAACATATATTGTAATATATTATTTTTATGTAAAACAAAAAACAAATATACAAATTATTAATATTTTATATAATATAAATACATAAATTACTAAATCATCCATCTTCTTTGTAGCCATGTTTTCCTAGTTCTTTAACTATATTATATATAGTTATATATATATATATATATTATTCATTCACTGCTTATACTCGCCAGCCCTAATGAGTCGGAAATTCACGTGGCACCATATAAACAATGCAATGAAATTGGACCTAAAAATGGCATTGTGTTCGGTGGTATTGCTTGCACAGGCTTTAGTTGATGGACCAAACTGGTCCAGTCCATTGCCAAACTACAAGCTCAAGCCCGGTGATACTGTCGGTGAAATTCAAGTACGGATCGGGGCAATTACAAGGAAAAGATTAGGGCGGTAGCGTGGGAGATAAGTCAGTGTGGAACGCGTAGCATAGGAAGTCCAATCGTGGAACAAAGCTGGCATGTTACATAGTCAAACCCTGACGTATTGCCTTGCATTCTTCCTGTCCCTTCTTCTCCGTCTGACATTCCCCACTCTCCAGTGATAACGCTCGATCGTCACCGTCTTTTTTGTAGTGATGAAAAAGAAAGAAAAAAAGAAATCTAAAAATCGATTTAAAATTAAAGTATTTAATTTGATTTAGATTTTTTTATTTGATTTAAATCAAATTTAAATATTAAATGTATATATTAGATTTGAATTAAATTTTATATTAAAAGGTAAAAAATAAAAAAAATCAAACAGACCCGAATTATAAATTTTTCTTAATGCTTATATATATTTTAAATTTTTATAAAATAAAAATAATAATTTTATATTAAAATTTACCTAAAGATATTAAAATTTTATATAAAAATAATATGTAAAAATTAAAAAATAAAAATCAATAAATCAAATTGAACCAAACCAATAAAATTTAATTCGATTTGATTCGAATTAAATGAATATTCAATTTAGATTCGAATTAAATTTTAAAATTTTATAATATTATATAATATTAAAAAAATCAAAACAAATCCGATCCAAACCGAATCGTTATTACTCTTACTTACATATAGACCATGGACACAATTAAATTGAGAATCATAATGATCAAGCGCTTCTCAATACTTATCTTTTATATCTCTAATAAGTTAAAATTTGTTTTTATTTTTTATTTTTTATTAAGTATTTAATTAATATATAATTATTTCACAAAAAAATCTTATAAATTAAAATTTTAATTTATATATCATAATATGATCTCAAAACATTTTATATGCGATTATATTGTCATATATATTATTTTGATAACTAATAAAGGTAATTAAAGTTGGCTTTAAAAATGAGCTTTAATATATTCCTAACTACTTTTAAGTGACTACTGATAGATGCCTAATATCTTTTATGGAAAACGATTCTTTATTAGTAAAATGTTATCATAATATTCAACCCTAATCTCAAATCAAAATAAAGTATGAGAATTAAAGAATATTAAGTCAATGTAGCGTGCAGAAGCAGCGCGTAAACTTCCATTTTCCCATATACTCAAGACTTTGTCAACTCATCAAAGACAAACACAAGTATTTTTATTTCGTTGTGCTTCCTTGCTAACTCCTCGTATAAAATCACCTCAAGCTCATCAAACCCGAACCCAAAACACACACAAAAATTTTCTATTCAATTCTCTCATTTTTTCCTCTAAAACGCTCACAAATTTCCTTCTCAAACCCGCTAATGGCTACCTCCCAGAAAACCCAGAAGATGAATATCACAGCAGTTGTATTCTTCTTATTCATCTTCACATCTAATTCATTCTCTTCAGCTAGGCTTTTGAACGGCTTTCTGTCAAATGGCCTGGCAGCTACAGAGCCAACTTTGAACCTTGAACTTCCCGTCGAGGATTTCGACAAATCGGGGCAAGATCCTAAGCCGCAGGTTCTGCCATGTGACCATATGGTTCCCATCAGAAGCTCCCATGTGGGGCTTGTAAGGTCTCCAAGACTCGCCGGAAAATATGGACCCATGATCCTGAGCATGCTTCCCAAGGGACCCGTGCCATCGTCTGGACCTAGCAAAGGAACCAACGACGTCAGAAACTAGATAGCTTTGGTCTTCCATGCTCTCCTATATGAATTTCTTATTCATTTTTTTTGTCTTTTGGTCGTCATAGTTATACCTTTGATTTTTTGTTTCTTTTCCCCAGTTTTTGCATGCTAATGATATGTATATAATGATTACAGAATTATTGATATAGGGTCTGAGAGAAAGGAGTTTTGTATTTTTATTATTGATTCTATCAATAAAAATAGATATGTTGAAAATTCAATGGAGTCTTGCATCTTAATTTAGAGAAAATTTATTGCCCACAAGAAGAATGACATTATATATATTTGCAGAAAAGTAAGTTGTTGGGTAAGTTCATATGCTTAACTTATCAACTAGCTAGACTAAAGAAAAAAGTAACTAGCATAGCATTA
The DNA here is from genome assembly GCF_002303985.1 of Durio zibethinus. Next base: position 4,370,373 of record NW_019167926.1, on the reverse strand, counting down.
ATTAATTCATGACATTTCTCATGATTGTTGAACACTTGGATAAGAAGAAAAAAAGCTACCGTGAAATTGACATTACATCACTAAAAATTAAATTTGACAATTTGATGTAATATGATATGAAAATATTATAAATAAAAAATGTAAAAATAATATTATTTAAATTTTTTAAAAAATTATAAATAAATTTAATAAAATTAAAAATTTTATTTTATATTTTCGTGTTAATATAAATTATAATATATGACATAATTTTTATGTAAAATATGATATAAATATAATATTTTATATGATATAATAACATAAATTATCAAATTTATTCAAAAATAATGAAATTTGTATTTACATATATATATATATAATATATGATCTACAAAATATTGTTAAATTTGAATCATTTATGGGTGTGATATTGTGAATCTGGAAATTTCCCAATTAGATGATCAGTTTAGGGGGTAGTCTAGAGGTCCGACTGGGTCCGGCAAAGAGAGCTAAGGTCATTGTCCTCACAACCCATTGAGGCGGCTCTTAAAACCCATTGAGGCTGCTCTCAAAGTTAGGCCATTATTTAATGGTTTAAGATTGATTTGAATGAATGGTAAGATTAATTTTAATAAAATAAAAAATAATTAAATGATATAATTAAATATTATAATAATAAAATTAAAATCATTAAAAAGTTATTTGTTTAGACGTAAACAAAATAATAACAGTAAAATTAAGTGTAAAGTCGATTGTTTCATACAATTATTATAATAATTAAAAAATATTTTATTTTAATTTTATATTAAGACAATCGACCGTCTTAAGATCCTGTAATTCATTAAGTCCTTTGTCTTTCGATCACCAATTGAATTGCACGGCAACAAACTGTATAAATGCATCTCACAATACAAGTGGTAAAAAACAATTGAATGCCATCACAACTTCGATGAAATGAAATCCTGAACGGAGCTTAAATCTTATGACCAGTCCACCCAAAAGGTCTCTCTCAAGTAAACCAAAGTCTAACGCAAAAGCCAAAATATCATTCAACTCAGTACCTAACCCTTTTTTGGTGAAGATCATTGCCGTCTCAATATAAGCTCATATGATCTTTCCCCGAATCTACTTTCTTTCTTTTTTTCTTTTTATGTAACCATAATTATTAAACATTTAATTTAAAATCAATTAACAATAAATAAAATTATTCAATTTAAATATAAAATTACAAAAAATTATATATTTATTAAAAGTAATATAACATTATTTCAATAAGTCTCTATCACGTATAGATAAAAATAAAAAAAATCTATCACATGTCATTAAAAAAAATTTGAGACTTTAATATTATATTAAGTATTTAATTTAAAATGAATTGATTGTAAGTAAAAAGACTCAATTTGATTATAAAATTATAAAAAATTAAATATTTATTAAATATGAGATAATATCACTTTAATAGATTTCATCGCTTATACGTAAAGATAAAAAAATTTATCATGTGATAAATTTAAAAAAATTAAAATATTATGTTAAATATCAACTTAAAATTAATTTATCATAATTAAAAATGTCGAACCTAAATATAATATTATAGGAAATTAACACTTTAACAATAAAAATGATAATGAGATTGGATGTGATAATCACAATGTATTATAATAATTAAAAAATGTTTTATTTTAATTTTATATTATATTTTTTAATATTCAGTAATTCATTGAATTCCTCCTCTTTCAATCACCAATTGAAGGAAAGAAGACTCGATTGCATGGCAAGACTATATATAAATGCATCTGACGACACAATTGATAAAAAAATGAAAAAGACTGATTGCCATGACATTTTTGATGTAATGAAATCCTATCACCATTCCACCAAAAGGTCTCTCTCAAGTAAACCTAAGTCTAACACAAAAGTCAAAAATCATTGCCGTTTCAATATAAGCTAATCTGATCTTTCCACGAATCTACCTATTTTTTTCCTTCAATTTCTTTCTTTGCACAAATTCATGCTATTATTATATATTTATTGATAACTAATCATTCTAATTAAATATTGATGGAAAGAAATTGTTAAAACGGCATTTTTAAAAAATTTATTTCCATTTTTATTTCTTATTAGCTTTGTTAATTTTAAGATTATTTGATTTTAACCACACGATTCTTTTTATTTTAATTTTCAAAAAATTCTTTTTCTTTTTGAAGGAGAAACATAATTAGAGGATTAGCAAGAGTCATAGTTAAAGGTGTAAATGATACATTAATACTCGTAAATTATTTGAGTTTGATTCGAATAAAACTCAAATTAAATTTGATTATTATCGAGTCGAGCTTGAGTTCGAATAGCTCAACTCATCGATTGAGTCGAGTTGGAGTATTTTTATACTCAACTCGAGTAGCTCCCGAGTCAAATCGAGCTTTTATATTTAAAATTTTTTTATTATTTTAATTAATAAAATATCTCAAATTCGAACATAAATAATTAAGTTCTTGTCGAGTATAAGAATCGAGCTTATTTTTACATATTTTTGAGCTTAATCAAACGAGTTCAAGTAGCTCAAATTCGATCACGAATCGAGCTTAAGCTAGAAAAATGAAACTCATTGAGTTTGAGCCGAGTATCGAGCACGAATTGGGAGTCGAGCTTGAGTTCAAGCTTCTCACTATATCGATTCGACTCGACTTGATTACACCTCTAGTCATGGCTCCCTAAATTTTATTTGTTTTATCATTATAACATAATACTTCATTTTAAACTTGTTCATGGATCAGACGATTTGTCCGAATTGAAAATTTGTTTAAAATTTTGAATGGTTTGAATATGAATATGAATATTAAGTTCATTAAATAAATTTGGACAAATCAATAAGATCTCATCAAAAAATAATGTCAAACTTAGGTTTCATCATTTAAAATCCAGGTCAACCAGACCTAATCTAAAAATTAAAAAAATATTTTTATCATAATCAGATAAGGTCTATTTATTTTATTTTTTACAATAGATAAAGCTCATTTGTTTTATGATTTATAATAGGATAAAGTCTTTTTTTTTTATATATAAAATAATGATTCAACTTTAAATTATATTCAACAAAATTAAATTGGACTCAAATTCAAATGACTCATAAATTTAATTAAAATTAATTAAATTAATAATTTATAAAAAATAAAATAAAATATTTTTTAATTTTAAATATTAGTGCTTTGAACAGATTTAAATTTTATTATCATCCACCGTAATGGATTTGGACAAAATATTAAACCTAAAAAATCAAATTAAATTAGATTTGAACTTATTTAAAATATTAAAATATCATATTAAATTTAATCCGAATCCAATCCAACCCAACTCATCGGCAGGTCTAGCTCATTCTACCAAAAATAACAATCGATCCTTTCCTTCCTAGTAAAATTTGATTCTTCTTTCTCAGTGTTTGTGGTTTCTCCTCTAATTTGATTAAAGATATGCATTTGTCTGGTTACTATGACGTGAGATATTTTGCTCTCAACAAGATTATAATTCCTTGGGCCCAATAGATTTAGATAGTGTAGGCTGCCTAACCTCATCAATCAAGACATATATGATTCTTTGTCAAGCTTTTACACCACATTTTAGTGAATATTGCATGACTGCCCATAATTTGATCAATTCCATGTTCATTACAACATTCAAAGCTCTTCTCACCCCTCTCCCCTATATTGGAAGCTAAAAATGAGGCTTAACTTTATTGGCTTCAATCAATCAACTTTAATCATACCCTAAACCCTAAACAACATAAATTACTAATCACAATTGCACAACAAATCAACTTCTTATCATCCTTTTCCATCAACAAAAAATTGGTAATAAATCATAAATTTGTTTATATATATATATATATATATCGGATGTAAAAACGGTATAAAAAAATGTTAGATGTGCTTTTTTTTATTATATTATATATTTTTGCTTTTTAATATACCTTAAATAAGCATGTGTTAACTCTTGAATTCGATCATTTATGAAATAATTTTTCATAAATCAGGCTCATTATATTTTGTTTATTCTTTACTTTTGTTTAATAAACTTGGGCTATCATTTGGCCCAAGTTCAATGGACCCCAAATGGGTGATTAGTTGGGCCTTTGCTTTGGGAATTCCTAGTCCAGAAATTGTTTTGTTCCTTCTAAAAAATTTCTTTCTTAGGCCCAGCCCTTCACCTCTATTATTTTTAAGATTAGGTTTGATAATTTAAAATCCAACACAACATAAATATGATACATAAAATATATAAAAAAAAATAACATGATTTAAAATTTTAACAATAATTATATATAAATTAATAAAATTAAAAATATATATTTTATATTTTTGTATTGATATAAAATATAATACGTATATAAATATATAAATTTTAATATGTACATTATACGAATACACAAATCGTCATATTTATTTAAGAGTGTAAGATGCATATTTAATTATAATATTTAATATTATTTTTTCATTTTTTATTTTTTTAAAGGCAGAAAGTTTATTTGATTGGATAAAATAACAATTTTCTCTAGAGATCGGATAAAATAACAAGAATGTTTGACTTTTATAAGTGGAGAGAAAATTGAGGAAAACAACAAATGGATTGGGTGTCATGGAGAATTGGAAGTGTGTTTTAAGAACCAATGGCAAAAATACATACATAATAAAAACCCAAAATTCATTCCTTATTAATTAATTTGACAAAGTGAGACAGACTTTTCATAATTCATAAAAGAATACCATTCAACAACATTTGTATTATGTGTTATTTGGATAATCTTACAGCAATTGTTTCACTTGTCTTTTTACATGATTTTATGGCTCCCATATATAGTAAAAAAAAAAAAAAGTTAAAATGTCACATAGGTTTTTATACAATTTTTAAAATTTAGTTTTTATAATATTATTTACAGAAATTTAATCCTTCCAATATTATTTACAGAAATTTAATCCTTACATTATTATTTTTAAGAAATTTAGTTTTTATATATTGTTGACGATTGAAATTAAATTCTTAAAAAAAATAATATTATAAAAATTGAACTTTTTAAAATAATACTATAGGAATTAAATTTCTAAAAACAAAAAAGTGTAAGATTTTATGGCACATTTTGAACTAAAAAGAAACTAAACTTATATATAGGTATGTCAATTTCAAATATTTATATATGGTTTATATTATATAGAAAATTAACATCTTAATTATTGAGTTGACTTATCAATTTATATCTTATCTTCATCTTTTCCTTCTTGAATAATCTAGGTATGGGTCATCTTCATTATCCTTACTACATTATAACATAAGATATAGAACCCAAAAAAATGCCAAATTTGTTATATGAAAAAGCACTTAACATTAAAAAAATAAGACTCAAACTTTAATCTATTCATAGAATCAATTTAAGTAACATCCAACAATCCTTTTAAAGATATGAATAGATAAGATATGAGATGGGTAAAATATTTTTCATCCTAATTTTAAATTTTTATATTATATTCATCTTTTTATACTCAACGAGTATTTCAAATCTATTCTCATTTTCATCTCGTGAGTATTTAATGAATATAGATAATTTCTGTACCCATAATTTTTAAAACAAAAACCAAAATATATTTTTTAATTTTTATCTTGTATATTTATGTAATTTCTTATAAATATATTAAGATATATTTTAAATAAAAATATTTCAATTTTAAGTAATTTAAAATAATAGTTTATATTATTTAATAAAAAAATTATTTATTAAATATATATAAATTTATGTGTAGAGTATGAATATAAATATGAGGTAAGTGCTATGTTACCTATTTTCATCTTTATTTTTGTCTTCATCTTTGTATTTAGTAAAAAATTTAAATCATACTCATTCCCATAACATCATATCCATCTTATTGTGAGTAAAAAATCAAATTCTATATTAGGTATGAATAAAAATGATATCTTTAAATCTTTAACCGTTTGTTTTGTAAAAAAAAAAATTTGAAAAATGGAATTTAGGAATCAAGATGCAATGCATGGAAATTTTCATTGTAACAAGTGTTAATTCCTTCCAGCATGCAAAACCAGTGTGTAGGATCAATATCAGAATCACAAATTGGTGGGTCCCATTTCTCCATTTTAATCAGACAATCAATCAGAGAATAAAGTATTTGTCACCGCTAACTTGTCATGTTTAACTAAATGTATTAACTGAAAATAGGAAAAAAAAAAATCATAACTTTGCTTGTCTTGTTGCCTTTCTCTTGTTTTACTTACATAAAGCTGATCGAGTTTTAACTTCTAATAGAGTTCAAGAGAGAAAAAAAGGCATGGAGAAGATGAAGAAGAAGAGTATATGCAGTGTTTATGTTTTGATGGTTCTTACAGTGTGGTTAACTGATGTCGGAATTGAAGGAAGAGAAGTGGCTGTGTTGGAGAAATATGAACAACCAAGTTCAGGTTTTGGCTTTGGTTTCACCGAATCTTTTAACTCCATTTATGATACTTCAAAATATGGAAATTTTCAACTCAAAAATGGCTTGGCTCTATCTCCTCAAATGGGGTAATTTTTTCTCTCTTTATTTCTTCATCTTTCTGTCTGTTTACTATTAAGAAAAAGTTTGAATTTTGATTTGTTTCATCATGCACTGGGTGTTTGCTTTTTGATCAAGTTTAAAGCTTTATTGATATATTTGATTTTTACTTATTTTCTTCTTTTTTCCCGGATTTTAGGGACTGAATTTGTACAATACGTGAGTGAGTAAAATATGAACGAAACAAAACGAATTTTAATGGTCAAAAGATAAAAATAAATTGTTCAGTGAGAGATGAAGATGAAGAAAATCTAGAAAAGATTGAAACTTTTGCTTTCAATTTTCTTAAAGTTAATATTTTTAGGGGGAGAAACACCAAAAAAGGAAAAGAAAAATCATTGTCCTGATTGAGTTGTGTGAATGGAGACTAAACTTTTACACTAAAAAATTTGTAACTGGAAGGATATTTAATGGCTTCCTTCGCGTATTTTAGAACTTAAGGCATTATTGACAGTTCATCAACTAGATATAAATATTTTTGTTCCCTGTTTTGACTAGAAAATTGGAATTATGGAGATTTTTGAATTATTTGAAGTGGGAAATATGGGGAAGGTAGTGGTTTGGGTATTAGGATGATGGGTTTTGCTTGAGTCAAAGGTTTTGATGTTACTTTATCAAGTGATCTTGCTAATGGAGGAATGTGTCAGAATTTTTTCTTTTCATTTTTTGACAAGAAATATTAAAATTGTTTGTATGTCAAAAATTAATAACATCAATATGATTTTTCCCAATGTGTGTTTATATATGATTCTCAGATGGAATAGCTGGAATTTCTTTGCTTGTAATATCACTGAAGATCTTATCAGGGAAACAGGTATTGCTTCTTTACCATTTTTAATTGATCTCATGGTTCATTTGCCATTACCCTATATTTGGTATTCATCTATTCTTTCTGCCAACACAATTCATAAGTACACATAAATACCACATTCTTTTCCAATTAATCTCATGACTGATCATGAGCCATTTTGCTTTTTTGGTTAGGAGTAGACAAATTCATTAACCAAAAAACATTACCCACATATTCATATGAAAAGCAGAGAAAAACATGACTTCTTGGGGGATTCTTTAAGAATTTTAAGAAATGAGGAATACTTGATATATATATATATATGTATGTATGTATGTATGCATATGTATATATATATGCAGTTGGTATACTGTATTCATGTCAAAAGAATTGAATGGGGATATGTTAACTTCAAACGAACAAATAATTTGGCAATTTATCCTTCAAATTCAATGTCAAATAGTTTGACATTTTTGTTCTTTTCCATGGTTACCTAAAATTTGAAATAATAGGTTTTTTTCTACGTAGTTTTTCTGGATAAACAGTATTCGAAATAATTTTTTAATTCCTTGCAAATATTAAATTTTGTAAATTTAGCCAAGAAAATATATACATAAATGGGTTGCCATGTTATTTTAATTTATGAAAATGTTTTGCTAGAAATATGTTTGGTAATCAACTACTCATTCTTGAAAACTAACATGAAGGAGCTGTGCACATCATTCTGGTCATTAAGTCTGAGTTACATTTAATTTGTTGATTATTGATTGGATTGTGAAGTGAAACATCGTTCCATTACGATTTGAGTTTCCATTTATTTTTCTTCTTCTTTCTGATTAACGTTAACTAGAAATACTAACTTTGGTTTTATTATTGACAGCTGATGCACTTGTCTCAACAGGCTTGGCAGATTTAGGCTATTTTTATGTTAATATAGGTATTCTTCTGTCATTTGTAAGCATTTACTTTATCTTCATTTTGTCATATTTGAGCCTTAATTTCATTGGATGCAGACGATTGCTGGTCTGCTGCCAGTCGAAATTCAGAGGTCAGTTAAATCTTCTAGCTTTTAAAGAAATCATGACTCTTGCTATTAGCATTCTTTAAACCTTGACCTATCAAAACTGTGATTTCTAGTTTAATTTATGGAAAAACGATATGCATTTCTTAGTTTACTAACCCACATAAAACTTGTCTGTGTAAAACATTTGTTCTAGCTAGAGGTTTATTACTTGGTTATGTTCTATGGTTTGAATGTAAAAATTTAGTCTTGACACAAGATACAGATGACATACAAGCATTTTAGATGTAAAGAAATGATTCATCTGGTTGAAGTTCTGATGGATCGCCTAAATAAAACCATTTTTATGGCTTTGTTTCATCATGCAGGGTCAATTGGTCCCTGATCCAAACACTTTTCCATCAGGAATCAAAGCTCTTGCTGATTATGTACATGGGAAAGGCCTCAAGCTTGGTATTTATTCTGATGCTGGGTAGGATGGACTTCCAATACCTGCACATAATCACTGAAGTTAGATTCACAATGGAACAGTTATTTATTTTTGCATAACATCTGTTAAATTCTGGCTTTTCCTCACTAACCCAACTGCATGTTGTAGGGCATTTACGTGTCAAGTTCGACCTGGATCGCTTTTCCATGAAACTGATGATGCACAGCTGTTTGCTTCTTGGGTTAGTTTTTGTTATATCATACCTAACTTGGTTAGGAATCTAATCCAATATTTAAAAGTATAGTGAAGAGTAGTTGGATGCCCATCAAAACCATTTTTGGGTAAACCTTTCTTTGCTTGCATATGAAGTTAGAAATACATCATTCTTGAGAACAAAGTCACCCCAAGATAAATAGTAAAGTCATTGCTTATGTAGGAAATCATTAAACATGATTCAAATGTTAACTATTTGATTTCTTAAAACATTAAAAGTTTGGTAGTGATGGGCTCCTATAATTATTATTATTATTATTTTTGGCCATCAATAGGCTTCTATAATTCAAAGTACTAATAATATGGACTCTGAAAACAATGATATATTCTCTGCTGTGCCTCTCATTTAGAATGATCTAAAATTTCTATTTAATGCTTTGTTTATTTGTTACCAGGGTGTAGACTATTTGAAGTATGATAACTGTTTCAACCTGGGTATAGAACCAAAAAAAAGGTTAAATCTCTTCATTTCAATTACTCAAAGAATCAATATTTCATTTCTTCAACTCACTGGACTTGTTACCATAATTTCAGATATCCTCTGATGCATGATGCTCTAAATGCAACTGGGCGAACAATTTTCTATTCTATTTGTGAATGGTAATTAAATTTCATGTTCTAGTTGCATTATTTTTCTGCACAATTTGCCACAATCCTGGGATCAACCATGGCTTCATTGACAGGGGTGTTGAAGACCCTGCCTTATGGGCTCATGGAGTTGGAAATAGCTGGCGTACAACAGATGACATTAATGATACATGGGCTAGGTTAGAATTCTTGACTCAAGTAAACAGCGATTGTGTGGTGTAATGAATTAATGCTGCTTGCATCATTGTCCAATGTGCCAGAATTAAACTAAACTGTTTAGCTAAATCCATAGATGGTTCTGTTAGTTGCTTTCAAAGTTTGTTTGAGCATGATTCATTTGTTATTCCACTCCTTGCAGGGAAATGACAACTCGATTTTTTTATAAGATGCTCACTAATCTTTTTCTAGGGAAATTAGGGAGAGGATTGGGTTTGTGATGATATTTCTGCTGACCTTTAACTTGCAATATAATATTTGAAAAAAAGATTAACTCTTATTTGCTAAGGGATGAGCAGGCAACACATCTAGTAGTTAATGTTCACCTGTCTTTTGAATTGCCAACTAGCATCACCTTCACTATTAGAGTCAAGACTGTAGAACTAATGAATCTAAAGGATAATTATTTCTTGGTCTGCCAAAATTATGACCACTAGAATCATTTACAGAGGATAATGAGATACATGGAAGCAACAAGAGCATTTAACTTGGAAATAGATCAAGTCTGAGTTATGCTGCTTTCTGATACTTTCTGGCATCATGAATTTGATGTTTGATATGAGTAACTTCCTTATATGTTCTGGTATCATGTGTTGGATATGAAATCTAACTTTTTTGGGTTGGGTGGCGAACTGGAATTGAAGAGCTTGGTAAACTTAAAACTCACCCCCCCCCCCCCCCCAAGCATCATCAGCACTTGGGAAAGCATAAGATGCCGAACTGGTTTGGTTATACCTTGTAAGAAGTCTAATAAATAATACATATGTTTTACCCACTAGTTACAGGAGAAAAGGAAAATTTTCTGGTCATACTTGATCTCTTCTATTAATTGACATATTTTCTTTTCCCCTTATTGGTAGCATGACTACAATAGCTGATCTAAATGACAAGTGGGCTTCCCATGCCGGACCTGGCGGATGGAATGGTAAAAATGTCTTTTTATTTATTTGCATAAAGTTGTTAAAAATCTTGCACGTAGCTGCTGCTATGGAACTCCCCATGTAATCCTTTTTGGGCAGATCCTGATATGCTGGAAGTTGGCAATGGAGGCATGACTTATCAGGAATACCGTGCTCATTTTAGCATTTGGGCTTTGATGAAGGTCTTTTCCTTTTTCTTTATTGCTTATTTAGCTTTGAATATTATAGGAAAGTTTTTTATTTTTATTCTACTAAGTTTTACATTAATTTTAAATTATTAATATTACTTCAATGAAGGTATGCTCTAGATTAAGTTGAGTGGCTGACAATCACATGTAGCCCATCCAAAGTTGTCTGATTTTTTAATTCTTTGTTACTAACACAATTGATGCTGAGAATTGAGAAAACAATCTTACTTGGCTGGTTCCTGCGAACTACTTTTTCCATGAGCTTGCTCTTCCATGTTCAGACATCAATGTTTTAACTACCGGGCCTGGATGTTTGGTTTTGTGCTTATCTGACAAGATACAATGGGTACAACTGTGTTTATTTGTTGTGTCGTATAAGTATACTTTTTAAAACTTTACCTTGGAGAACTTTGCTTCAATTTAGTGTTGCATGATTAATAGCATAGACCATATCTGCTACATGTTGCCTTCTGAATCATTTAGTTGGCTGATAATTTTGTCCCTGATGGTGCAGGCCCCTCTTTTGGTTGGTTGTGATGTAAGAAACATGACTGCTGAAACCTTTGAGATTCTTAGCAATAAGGAGGTTATTGCTGTAAACCAAGGTGAAATCTTTATTTTTTGCTACTCTTCTCCTGTCCCCATCCCACCCGGCTTTTCTTGTGTTTCTTGTATAAAAAGACAATGTGCTGTCTGTTATTCTTATTAGTACATGGATATCAATTCATATATTAGGGTATCTGAGCAGGTAGGTTATTTTTTCTTTTTGCAGACTCACTTGGGGTTCAGGGAAGGAAAGTTTATGTTGCTGGAGAAGATGACTGCCTTCAGGTGATCTCACAGCTTGCTTTAGTATGATAACTATCTTTTCTATGACAAGGTAACAAAAATATGGCCTCCGACGGTGCCCTCATATGTGGCTTTAGTTAATCATGAACTTAACTAAAAGTTTGCAACTGGGTCTCATGAAGTTGTTATGTGTGCCTGTATTTTTTTGCTGGCTACCAAAATGTAAAAATAAAATAACAGACTCAATTGCAAGGGTATTGAGCTGCTAAAAGTTATCTTAGCTGTGAAGGTTTGATTATGAGAACTATCCTGGCAGACAACAATATCTCATATGGGTTATGGCCGTAGCTGTTACTCATATACTGTATCACTTTTGTTTGGACTTTCAAACGAGGCTAACATTATGCTATAGAGTATAAAATATCTGTTTTAACTTTATATTTGATTCTGTTTTGCAGGTTTGGGCGGGACCTTTGTCTGGCAATCGCTTGGTTGTCGCTTTTTGGAATAGATGTTCAAAAGCTGCAACAATAACAGCTATGTGGGAGGCACTTGGTCTTGAATCTAGCACCAGTGTCTCAGTAAGAGATTTGTGGCAGGTGAGGAAACTGACTTGACTTACATTGTCTTTTTAGTTGGTGTTTAGATTGATGGTATTGAAAGCCTGGATTAAACCTTTTCTGAAGGTCTTAGATGTGGACTATTGGTCCTAACAGCATAGATTATAAAGCAACTGTTTCTCCGACTGCCCGAACCTCTCCCTAGGTCAAATAGGGACACCTTAATTCATTGTCACAGCTGTTGATTTTTTTTTTTTTGTTAATTAATTCCTTTATTAAACTGAGTTTGGCATTCTGGTTGGGTTGCAAATTATTGTATCGACAAAAATTGGCAAATGAATTCAAAATTGAGGTTTGAGTAAAAAATGGAAGTAGTTTTTTTACTACGGATTTGAAACCATATCCTTTTACCTCGGTTTCCAGTTTGCAATTTACGACCCCCACAATGATGCTAAATTTATCTTTCTTCACTTCCCAACTTCCTGCTTACATATCTTTATTGCTTACAGCACAATGATCTTAAGGAAGATGTTGTGGCATCATTTGGTGCTAAAGTTGATTCTCATGACTGTCACATGTACATTTTCACTCCCAAGACAGTGGCTCACTCGGAAATTTAGGTTATTCATATTGGGAGAATCTGGGGGTTTCCCTTTGTTACTAAGGAGACAGATACAATTGAGTTACTGCTTCTTGAAGTGTTCTCAATGGTGTCAATGAGAAGTGGTCTGTACCTAAGAACTCTTTCTAGTGATGCCTTAAAGTACTTCTGGAAAACAAATAAATTCTTGTGTGACATGGGATGCATTAAAAAACAGTTGCTTTGAATGTGGATATGCTTGTGGGATGCTTTATAGTTCATACCCTTCTTCGACATTGAAAACAGAAACTTTGCTGAATTACTGCCGATTTAAGTATATTATTACTCGGCCCATGAGAATTGGTTTGAATTGAACATGAACTTTTGGCAATAAACGATGATTAGGACAAAAGAAAAACCAGAATTATGTCAATTGTAAAATGCGACTCTTACCGGTTGGTCATTCAAAAGTACAACGATCAAGTTGGAAGATACTGTCGGTTACTTCCAGTTTTTATCTTCGAAGGTTGTCCTGTATGAAGATAGGTTTGAAGGATGATTTCTACACCTGATTTCAATGCCTTCCACAAATCACTAAATTTGGTTCCCTGAAAAGCCGCTAAACCTGCGCTAAATGAATGTGCACATGCAAGAATTGGAGGGCTCTGCAAGTATGGGAACACATAGCCATCATATGTGCATGCATGCTTGTATGCGTGATCATGTATGTGATCCCAAAGGCTCACGTGTGTCTTTGCACATGCATGGTAATTTATTACGTATGTGTATATGTTGCAAAGGTACTGTGAGTTCTGTGCCAGCCATAGCTGAGCTCCAAGTCCGCTATATTACAGACATACCAAAGCTCATGTTACTCAGTATCATGCACCAGGCCAAACAGCTATTCAAACTTAATTTAGATTGTAGATGAAAAAAAGGGTTATTAGCTGCTTGATAAAAATAACCCTGAAAGATTGTCATAGATAAAAAAGGTCTATCATCATTTGCTATATCCCTCTAGTTTACAGAAGGGAGAGGGGAAAAGGAAGGCAAAACTGTGTCTTCGACATATGGTACTGCAGGCAGGCCAATCTCATGGTTAACAGGTGAGCTTGGACATGTTGATTGTTCCTTCGGTTGACTTGCAGTTGCAGACTCTCTGAAAATTCTTTCAAATGGATAATAAAGGAGGGAAGTCATTATCATCTTTCAGTTGGAAAGGTTCTACAGGAGCCCTACAGTACCTAGTTAGCAAGTGAAAACGAAAATCAGAATTTTCTCCCAAATATTCACAGAATATACCACGCTTTACCTTTCTTCATTAAACTCGCAAAGTTCTTTTTCCTTCTGCTTTTCAATTGTAGGCATGCATAATCTGGAGTCTGTCTGCTCAGGTGGTGGTGAATGCATTCCTATTGGGGATGAACACTCATAAATACCAAATTTAATATCTGGTAATGATTGAGAGCCATTCTCATCCTGTGGACTCTTCACCGTGGGCTGACTAGATTGAGCGGTTGTCATGGTTCTTTCGATGCTCGGAAGAAGAGGGAATTGCTCTGGTGAAAGATCAAGACAGCAACCATTTCCACTGTGGTGTATCTCCAGGGAATTTTCAAACCGATTGTTTTCTTTTGGTGAGTTATGCAACAGGCCAGGAATAGAAGACTCAGGATTTCTTGTACATACCCACGATTGCATCTCTCTGTAAGACTGATGGGTCTGCATGAATAAAACTTTGTCATTTTAGCAAAAAAATGTTCAACCATCGTAGTTTCAGTTCAGGTCATTAATTTGATAGTCAAACAAGTAGATCTCTCATTGAAACTAAATATACCACGTCAGGGATGTAAGTGCCTGTTCCTCTTGACTTTGTCATCTTGTCAATACCATATGTAGCAGCTGGTAACTGGAGAGCACGAGGATGAGAGAATGGAAGTTTTGGAATAAATACATTAGTGCCCCTCCGGAAAAAAATGTTTCCTTTGCACCTCACAAACCGGCGTAGGGCATCCCATGCACTCTTTTTTTGTGTCTGAGAAGATGATGATACAGTGATTGGCTGGGTAGGAACAGGCAAGGCATAGCTATGAAACCAATGACTATATAGTAGACAATTATAGTATCCGTCATAGTCTCCACTCAGATCAGACACTTCAGATCTGCCAGTGCCAAAGGCATGTACTGGAACTTGTACATCTGGCCTCTGTCCTCTTCCATTCCGATCCAAAGTATTAACAAAGAACTTTTCAAGTCCCATACCCATATTTTCACCTGGTAGCATGAGGATTTCCCCAAGCTTTTGGGCTCCATAGGAAAGAGCACATCTTATTCGATGGAAATTACCTGGAGAGGAAGATGCAGGCTGATGATCATTTTCATATTATTTTGATGAAATTAATATTTAAACTAAGAGACAATAAAAGCATCTATTAAACTCTTTTAATAAAATCCAAGAATTAAACTTAGGCTTTCAGTTCAGATATTGTAGTAAAATATTAGATCAAGAAACCTTTAACCACTACATTTAGCTATAATTTCTTGGCATTAGATCATCTATTGGTATGTGGTATGATCTCCCTCTCCCTCTCAAGTAATGATTAAAATTTTCAATAAAATGGGAAGAAAAGATTTCAATTTCTAACGCTTCTGAGAAAATTTTGAGAAATTGCAGACTCTAAGAACAAAATTCAGAACAACTATCAAAGAACCAGTTCACCATTTAAAGCAAGTCGAAATACCTTTGCTTACACTTCGCCCTAGGTTGTTATTTTCTTTCAAAGGATCCATGATGTTTAAATGCTTGATGGGAAAAGCATGGGCCCCAATCTCAAGAGATTGCATTGGAACAGAAAACATTTCTCTGCAATTCCTCAGAAAGTCCTGACTAAGCAGAAGTTCATCACCATCATTTTCTGGAGTCTTAGCTGCAAAGAATACAGTAATGATGGATTCTAAGCACATAAGTGAACCAGTTAGATTTATATGAACTGAGACTAATGCACTACTCACCCATAACTGCTGGAAGGGAAGATATGGAAACTGGACCAGTTATACTGATGCAGTAATTTGCCCAATCAAATGTGCTGTAGTAGTCCAAAAACTTATAAAGCACCTGCAAACAGAATATAAAAGGTCCCATTATCCATATTTCTGCAGATGATTGAGAAATGGTAAATGGAAAAATACTCACCTCCAGTGGACCGCTTAATGATGAGTGAAAGATATTAATGATATATAAGATCATTGTTTCTAATGCATATGTAGAAATCAAGCCATGATGTGCACCAAGAATTCGGCTCTCATAATAGCACCAGGCCTTGATCAAGATGATACTGCGTTTGAAAAGATGATCTTTCCCAACAATTTGGTCAACCTGAAAACATATAGTTCCAAATAAGTCACATGTGCATAAAATTGTCACACCCAATATTGCTATAGGAAATAATGCAAGGAAAGAGAGAGAGGGTTTACTCAAGGCTGCAGTGAGGGTAGGTAATATCAAGCAACAGTGAGGGGAAAGGGTGAACTGGGTTTTTGGAACTAAATGCAAAGCATGCCTAATTGCTGAACTAAGCAATCTGAAAGAAAATAAGAGAAACTGAAAACAAACAAATATAATCGTTAAAGAAAAATTAATTTCTCTCAGATCCAGAACAGAGTTCAAAGATATAGGAATGAATGAAATATAAGAAAAAGAAAAAGCTAAGTCCGCTTCTTCTAGATGGTGGAAAATGGTCATATAGAAAACAAGAACAATAAAAAGCTACGTATCCAATGAAGCTAATCTAAATTTTTCTACTTAGCATTAGTGCTAAAAATCAGATATGGATGCAAGTAATAAAAAACAATATGATGGTTAAGGAATTAGATGAAGAAGTGGTTGTTGATAGAAATAAGTGGTGCAAGAGGATTCAATCTACAACCTAATTTGATTCTCTCATATGGTTTTTCATACAGCCGACCCCAGAATATGGGATATAAGGCTTAGTATGTTGTTGTTATTGTATTAGTGCTAAAAATCAAAACAATGTACCATATGGAATTACATTTTTCAGTTCTTTACTTTCTTGTCAAGTCAAATATACATATTTGGATGATCTCAGTCTAGATGTTTGGGGTGGGTTAAAAGCTGGAGGCTAAATTAATTTAACATGTGCAAGTGTCCAAGTCACTAATGTTCTGAAAAAACAGTTGCTAAACATCTCAACTTTTGATAGGATTAGATGATACCTTCTCCAGAAAGCATAGTGCAGACAGACCCGCCATTTTATTGAAAGAGATGTCCACTGGGATATTATTCACAGTGCATTTCACAATCTTAACCTGCCATTCAAAATTCCAAAATAACGGCAATGAGTACCAGATGATTTTGGGCTCTATTTGTTGCAATAAGTATGATCACTAATGTGCTGTAAATAATATTTCAGTGCAGAGGAACAAAAACAAAGATGGATGCACCTGAAACAACTTCTGACCACATAATACCGCCACTTGAAGGTGGTGACATGTGTTTGCCAGAACATGGCTGTTACATGGTGTTATCTAACATCAGTTAATTTGGGGTTTATTGTGATGTTATTCAGTTTGACATCTCCACCTATTACTCAGTGGTTTTAGGTTGTCTATTTAATAAGGTTAAGAGACTAGTTTGTTACCAGTTTGTTTCATTGTTTGTTATTTGTTTCCCGTATTCATTGTCCACATGGTAGCTCTGTCTATTTCAATTGTTAATATTGGGTTACAAATGAGGGAAAGTGCTAACTGGTTTTATCCTACATCAATTAACTTCAGAGTTTTCCATGGATTTATATTCGAATTGCACATCTCTACCAATTGTTGCTGGGTTTTGGGTGGATACTTAACAATGGCAATGACTGACTGCCCAAAAAAAAAAAAAAAAAACAGTGGCGACTGGCAATGACCAATAATTGTCCAATGAAGATGTGTACTCAGTTTCCATGTTAAGTCCCATGAAAGCAAAGTTACAGAAACAAACAAAGCTGTATAACAAAACCCTAGCTTTCTTTTTTTTTTTTCCACAAAATTTTCTTCCTAAAAAAACTACTTTAGTTAGCAACATGGTTAAGTGGCTTTAGTACCTGTGACAGCTGCGATAATCCAATTCATACACATGAAAGGATATCAAGCTCCCGCCTATAAGCTATTTTCAAGAACCGAATTTTAGATGTGTGCATGTGCAGTTATCTTGTCAAAATGTGTTTGGTATGTTAACTTGTTAATCTATAAAGAACAATCTCACATATGCCATGGCTCATTTCTCATAAAACCTGAGAGTGACAAAAAGGATGAACACCGATTATGGACCACCAAATAGGGTGTTGGGAAGGATGAGCTGGTTACTGTCCTACCATTTATTCAAGAGTAGAGTAAATGGACTGAAGCTTCCATGCTTGTTGGCACAGGACATGCACATTGTACCAGACAATGGTTCCTTGCCATGATGCTGAAGAGTACATGAAAGAAGTTTGAGTTGAAAGGAAATAAACCTTGGAATTCCCAAGTTGATATGATGATTTCAGTAATGAAAGGTCTCTTTGGATACATTACTAGCATCCAAAATCAATTTAATAGGTAAAATCCCAAAAAGTATAACATATAATACAGATGAGTGCAAAGTTCTACACTTTTCAGCCTCTGCACATGGTGACACCTAAGCCCCCAAGGGACAGCCAAGCAAAATGGCAAGTGCCAAATTTGATAAAAGATTCAAAGTAAAAGTGTGAGATAACTATAACTTTTAATGAAGCATAAAGTATCACTTAAAAAAGGATAGAAAGAGATCAATTAGAAAAGAACTAAACCTGTGCACGAATATATTGGACATCCTGCACTAGGAAATCAGAGTCCTGCTGGTCATCTTCTAAGATACTGCAGATATATCTTGCCAAATTTTCCTCCAAATTTTGATGACTAATAAGAGCAGTCAAATCAATATCCCCATCAGGAAGGAAGGTTTTTAATGGCACTGAGCCAAATGGGAACACCTGCAAAAAGTACACAGGAAGTTACCAGAACTGCATTGAAATGAAAATCTAAACCTATACCCATACTGAAATGAACTGCAAATTGATGCTCTCCAATGAAGGTTTTTTTTTTCCCAAGTGCAATGAAAAATCTGTAAAGATTAGTAATAAAGTGCAGCGTAGTCAAAACACATATGTAAGCACTAAGTCCTAACTCAATCTAGCTAAAGTGCCTTGCACTAAGGCATAACTCAATCTAGCAAAAGTGCCTTGCACCCCAGCCAGTGAGGTGCCTTTACTAAGGCACATGGCTTAAAATGACAAGAGGCACAAAAAATGCACTTCTATTAAGATTGCTTTTGTTTCCTCTAGATTTTATATTCTATGTGTTATATTTTTCAATTAACAAAATAATAATAATAAAAGAAAAAGGTTTGTCTAAGGTATGAGAAAAGGTTATTATTGTCCATTTATAGCATCTTGTTGATGATGGAAGTGGTGGAACTTAGAGGTAGAGTTTTATAATGACTTTTAGTAGTGCTTGATCTCTGTAGTACATTAGCCAACAAAATGTTGTCAACTGTTGTTGTTTTTTTGTTTTTTTTTTTTTTGGGGGGGGGGGGGGTGGGAGAGGGTTACAAGAGGGAATACTAGAACTTCAACCTAGGATCTCTACCCATACTCCACCTGCCCACCCCACCCTTACCACTTGAGCTGAGCTCAAGTGGTAAGCAGTCAACTGTTTTAAAGCCCAGAAGTTATATTAGTTATAAGTTTTCTTTTGTTTTTGCTATATCTTTATTAAATCTTTACAGGAATAGGCACCTTGCCTAACTTGGGCCAGCACTTTTTTTCTTTCACCACAAGCAATAGAAGTTCAAGGAAACTTTAGTGTGACTTATGCCTTTGACAGGGCTGATAAAACAAAAGCTTGTACATCTGTGTATATTTGTAATTTAAATTTTACTTTCACATAGGCAAGTGATATCAAAAGGAGTGCCTATAAGGTTTCAGGACTGTGGCAAATTGTGTTAAAATTTAAGGAAATAACGAGCTAGATAACAAGATCTAACATCAAACTCTTTTGCAACACTATATTTTTTGAAAACTTCGATGCCTGTCTTTGAAATAATTTCAACTATATACAAGAGTTCTTGGAAGATCGTTTGATATCAAATCCATCCTTACCTGCACACTAATTGAAGTCCAGTACTTAAATCCAACGCTAAGCAAGCTAACTTTCTCTTAATAAGGCATTATTCATCAAAAAGGAATCAATCAAGCTATGACTGATTGTCACTGGCAGACTTAAAACATCCACAGTAAAATCCATTAAGAAGCAAGTCAAATATAATTCGAAAGACTCAAAAAAAAAAAAATCAGTCTTAATTTATTATGTTTCTAAAACATCATTAAAATACTAGGTTACAACAATTCAACACTCATTTCGGGTTTCATTTTTTGGTTAATTGTCAGGCTAGAACAGATTGAGACAAGAAATATTTGTCAGACACCTCTGACTTCTAAAAGATCAAGTAAATTACTAAGATATGCGTGTTCACAAGTTTACATGTGTGCTCAATGCATAAAAGGAGCCCCGCAAAATTCATTCATAAAAAGGTTACAGACATTTGTAACTCTAGTCAAGCTAAATATTACAAGGGATACAGCATATGCCAAGCAACAATACATAGATAATAAAGGCTTCTAGTCACAGCAAAGGCTTCTAGTCATCTATGAACTTAAAGAAATATATTAAGCATTCAAACCACAAGATAGTCCTTGTATGCAAGTACCAATGTCATAATGAAGAGTAATCTATTTTGGAGGTACCAATTCATGAGCTGGTTTATCATGCTGCAAGGTGGAAAATTTTGGAATTAAATTTTCCTGGATGTAATGTTTACATGTTAGTCTTAATCATATACTCAAGCCCTATTTCATATGGGTCCAGTCAAAAATTGGAGGTTGGGGGGGGGGGGGGAAGTGTGGAAGGGAGCACCTCCCACTATACTGTTTTGTGTTCCTAAAGAGGCACTCGTAAAGCAAGAACTAACAATTGCTGGTATTTCCCTGACTAAAATATCTAGAAAAATTAAGTTCTGTTTTTTGAGGGGGCAGAGTGGAAAAGTTACCTCAATGCCATAGTAACCTTTGATTAGCCTCTGAAAGTAACCAATAATACTTTTCCGCCTTTCCTCAGAAACCAAAGCAGGTTGAATAACACATAGTATCTCCTGGGTTCTCTGCTCAGCCATCAACCAGAGTTCAGCATCAATTGACAATGGATGTGGGTTAGATGAAGAGAAAGAACAAGAGGGGAAAGATAAAGAGGAAGGTGATGATGGATGTGGGATAGGTGAAGAGGAGGAAGTAGAGGACAAGGACAAAGAGGAGGAAGGTGACAGACTCTCTTGAAAATCTTCCATTCTGAAATCAGCTTCTGAAAAAGAACCTAGGAACATTCACCAATTCAATGCTCCATTAGCAAGTTCAAAAGTTGACCAAGGAAAAACAGCATCTACAAATCCTTGCAATTAGAAATTAGAAAGAAGAATCAAACATAACTCAAAAAATTAATGGCATGGAGTTGGGGGAGATGCGGGGACAAGTAAAGGATTTAGAGGATATTATTATTCATGAAAGCCTAAGAAATTGAGGAGGGTATAAAGACATGTTTTTCATTTAAAAGATAAGTAGAATTAGGAAGTACTGACGAAGTAACAGAATGTGCAAAGATAGAACAAAGATGAAAAGGAAAACAGCCACAGAGGTATTTTAAATATAAGTGCACAGTGCTTTAACATCTAGTGCAGCCCTAAAATCTGTTTGCCTTCACAAAGCCTCTGATAAGCACAAATGTTATATAAATCAAAATTGTGGTTCAAAGTACAATTTTTAGCAAAATGTTGGGACTAGTTTGAAAATATGAAAATATTTCGATTCCATGTAAAAAAGGACAGAGAGAAAAAAGAAAAATTATTCTATACATGATAGAGTTTTTAAATTACACTGTGAGTAGATATATATACTTTTTTGGTAATCCTCTGGACGATCTTATGGACACACTACTCCATTAGCCTGCTGCATTCAGGATTTTACTCTCAAAGTGCTCCCCAATGATCAAACCCTAGTTGACAAGGAAGGGAACTCCATTCGTTACCAACGGGACTAATCATTCCGGATGGTTGGCGAGTTGATATGTGTCCCATTAAGGGTATGTTTATGAAAATTAATGAATTAATTATCAAATGAACATATGACAACCATCTAACCCTATTTTCGGAGGCTAAAAACTCCATTGGCAATGTATAGAATAATAATCTGAGAAATAAGCATTTTAAAATATCAACAAAATTCGTCCTTCCAAAAAAAAAAAAAAAAAGAAAGTAGGGGACGACTCTTCAAATATGGATACAAGTAGGTGAAAAAAAATTCTCCCCATCAAAGGAAGCTCTAAAAGGAGTATGACAGCAGCTTTACATATTGAAACAAAGCAGGGCCACTATTAATGAGTATTAATGATACAGTTAAAGCAGTCTTGGCTAATTTTCATTTTGGCCCCTTCATTCTTATCATAATTAAGTCAAATTATATGGGTAACAATAAAGGTAACACACTCTTTATTACCAAATATTAACTATTCTTTCCTTTTTATATTAAACTGCATTGATTTTCATGAGATTCAGTGCTTATTATCTTTCCTAGTAATAACACTACTTGTCTTATTTGTGACAATTTCAATACCAATTGATATGAAAACTTATGAAATAGATTGAATCACTGAACAAAGTCCAAAACATTTCAAGACTCTATTTCACTTGATTGAAATATGGGTGTTCAAATGAAGAAAACATATTGATAAGAGTAATGCTATTTGACCCTACACTTTTATCCTTCCTATTTGTCTCTCTGGATGTCGCAAAATTTCATTGGAGAATTTAAGGATGAGATCTACTAATTCATTGCAGGTAAAATCATTCATAAATGCAATGTTTAAATTTAAACCAATAAAATTTTATCACATCATAAGGACAAATAGTAGGGACAAAAGTGTAGGATCAAGAAGCATTTTCCTATAGATAAACCAAAACATTGATGCATGGGCTATGCCCATACACAAGTGTCAAATACAATTATGCGTTGCCCCTTCACATAGGTCATCCACCTATACATCTGTGTGTATTTAAGTATTGGGTCTGAATGGAGGGTTTTCTGTTTAGAAACTACACCTACTGATAGCATAATGGTATTTATTTGCTTACCCTTTTGTATGCTATTTTCAACAATAATCCAGTTTCTTTTAAAAACATCTGCTAATAGAGACTTGTGTTATTTACTTCTGTCTGCCAAGTTTCAATATCCATACTCTCATACTGTAAGAATACATCAAATTGCACATTTTCCCCACCGCCAAAGAACTCGCTTAAACATAATTAACAACCATCCCAAAAAATCCTACTTTTTCTGCTGGCAACGAAACCCAACAACCCATTTTCTGTAATCTTGACCTTTATGTTGTCTAATCAACCAAAGAACACAGGAGTCTTGCACATGAACACTGCACTATATCTATCCTAATACCAATTCCATGTGCTAAACATGAAATCTTGCATCTTACACCAGAAAAATGCATTAAATCTAACCAATCATTCAAATATGGTTAAAGAAGGAAAACAAAAGTCACCCATATGCTTCTGGGGTTACTGTTAACTTGTCCATATTAGCAATGAAGATTAGGGAAGCTAATAATATGGGCAATGTAACCCCATTCAAAATAGCACATATAAAGCAATCTGCCACTTGCTTTTTCATTGAAAACAAACTAATATAAAGAAACCCAGTGGTAAAGGATATCAAAATTAAAACAATGGGCATTTGTCTTTACTCAGTTGAAATGCATATAAACAGTCAAACCAGAATGGATCTTCATCTAACAAATACTAATTCAAAGGCTGAAATCAAGTTACAAATTGGACAGAAATTTACAACCTAATCCACATGGCAGATAAGTTTCCAAATTGGTTTAGGGTCAGAATATTTACCTCAAATAAGTTTCCGAATTGAATCTTTCTTTCTTTCTTCTGCTTTGTTTTCTTGTGCACAGCTTGAACCCAATTTCTTCTTTTACAGCACTGGACTCAGGCAAGAACAACAAGCACAACATCTTGTCTCAATCTAAAGACAAATGCTTCAACAATCAAACAAACCAAACGCTGACTGTTCCGAAACCAGAAATGAAAAGATCCAAAAGCCCAAAAAAAAATCTCAACTCGATAACATTCACCTAGATTCTCGGAGGGACCACAATTGCTGACGTGGCACCTTCACATGGTGATCAAATTAAAGAACTTACACGTTGGCCACGTATAAAAAAATAGTAAAACCCAGCTAGGAATCATTGAAGCCCAACACTTTCCCGCCATGTCAATACTCAATCTCAATCCTAAAAGCCTATCCCCTTCTCTTTTTATCCACAAAACCTTTACAAACCCTAAAAGGTCCTCAATTTCACACCAAATTTCAATCTTTAAGCCCCCAATTTACTGCAAATCCAATCAAATAACCGAAAGGGGCATCCTTTTTGACACCGGAGACACCTTTTTCCGCCACGAAAGCGCCACAGGCCGAGACCTCGGGGTCCTCTCAGCAGCACTCTACAAGCAATCCAAAGGCCAATTAAGAGTCCTCGATGCAATGTGCGGCTGCGGAATCCGGTCCCTTCGCTACCTCATCGAATCGAAAGCCGATTTCGTGTTAGCCAATGATGCAAACGAAAGCCACAGGAGGGTTATTTTGGAGAATTTAGCACAAGTTGAAAGGCTTCAAGGGCAAAACAAAAGATGGGTAATCACGCATTGGGAAGCCAACCGGGTTTTAACGGATTGTTATTTGCAAAGGGATTATTTTGATTATATTGATATAGATTCCTTTGGAAGTGATTCGTCTTTCTTTTTAAGGGCTGCTTTTAATAGTTTGAAACTTGATGGGTTGGTTTATGTTACTTCCACTGATGGCTATTCATCTGGAGGTCACCGCCCTTACCAGTGAGTTTCCTTTTTCAACCTCCATTTTTTTTTCTCTTGCAATGTTGGTTACTACTTTTGAAAGAGTTCACTTTATATGTAACTTATTTGCAATGTTGGTCAGTTGGTCTGTTATGGCATTTTGTAGACTTGGTAATTCGTGGTGTAAAATATTGAAATTTGTACATTTTTATAATATATTTTACAAAAATTACGTGTCACAATTCATATTAATATCAAAATATAAAATATATATATTTTAATTTTATTAAAATTATATATAATTATTATTAAAATTTTAATCATATTACTTTCGTGTTTTTGTGTTCGTATTCATAATCGTATCATATTTTAAGTTATCAAATCTAACATTTTGGCTGCTATTCATTTTTTATTGAGAATATCAGTTGTTTTTTTGACTGATTTTAGTAGTTCAGTTACTTACCATTTGGTTGTCAATGCCGTTATTGTTATTTGTACCTCCTTTTGCAAACAAGCAAATGACTAAAATGCCATTTCCGTTTGATTAATGAATTATGGATTCTAATATGTTCATTCCCTTTTGAAAGTTGTTCCATGTAACTAGTATATGTAATATTCTTTCAAGCCCTTGTGTGCTTCCACATGAATCAGAGTTTAGGCAGCTATCCATGACACTGAATACTTTTTGTTTTACTGGTCTCTGCTGGGATAGTTATGGCTGTTTATGTGTATATACAGTTCATTAGCAACATACGGAGCATATGTTCGTCCAATGCCGTATGCAAATGAGCTTGGTTTGCGAATCCTTATAGGTGGTGCTGTGAGGGAGGCTTCTGTACTGGGATATCGTGTTACCCCACTTTTTTCATACTACTCTTACCATGGACCTGTTTTCAGGGTCTTGCTCCGAATGAATCGAGGGAAGCTACCTGACAACAGGTGATATATGATATGAGATCACATTTGTGTTAAAAGCCGTATCTTTTGGTCCTCTTTTAATACTTATCTGCAGTTTTCATATCAATGACAGGGATTATGGTTTCATCTGCTACTGTAACTGCTGTGGAAATTCTCAAGCAGTTTCATGGAGTGAACTTGGTCAAATCAGATGTCCCTGCAGTAACACAAAAGTGTACTCTCATTTCGTGACATGCTTATTCTTGAAAGCATCCCTTATGCATGCCATTCTTTTTCACATTTCTTCATTCCTAATCTTGAAAGCATCCCTTATTCTGTGCTGGCAAAATAATACTTGTTTCCTATACCCACTTAAGCTTGTTTCTGCTTTCTGCGCTGGAGGGGTTACAGGGGTATGCTAAATTTGCTGTCAATTTTTCTAGGATGCTGCATCACTTGTTGTATCAGGCCCTCTGTGGACAGGACCTCTTCATAGTGCTGCTTATATCATGGAAATGTTAAATTTGGCTGAGCAGTGGGGATGGGTGGGCGATGGTGCAGGGACTGATCTAGAAAAGCTGCTGAAACGAATGTTGGAAGAAAGTGACCCCAGATTACCATTTGGGTACATAAAATTAGATGAGGTACCTCACATATTTTTTTTTTGCTTACCCAAATATATGCTTTTATACGTGAATTGCCTGACGTTAGGTAATGATTTCGCTTCAACTTTGTCAGGTGGCTAGTCGTGCACAAACAAATACTCCTTCTATAAGTACTATCATGAGCACCCTTCGCAAGGTATTCTACTTCTCTGTGTGTTCTCTACTCAGAAGCATTTGAACTACGATTAGGCAAAAAAGAATGTGTTTTGCCTTCTATAGACTAGAGATTTCATGAGACCTAGAATGACTTGCTTTAAGACAAGGAGGGTTTAAAAGGAAAAAAAAATTCAGAATAAAGCTAGACTTAGAGTTTAGAATAAGCACCAGGGTTGTTTAGCTGATTATATCCTTGGTTTCCACAATATTCCTAATCTGTTGAATTGGTTGATTGAGCTATCTCTAAAGGTGTTTTTCTTCAGGTAGGACAATACTGAATGATTCTAGGAATATGAGAATGTTTGTCTCATTGCTCAAAACCAGCAGTCAGGTGAGTGTTTTTGTTACAGGAGGGATATGCTGCAAGTAGATCTCACATTGCCTCCAATGCAATCAAGACAAACTGTCCTATGGCAGTGTGCATCAGGATTGCCAAGGAATTACATGGTTGCTGAAATATTCAAGTTTGAAGGCATTAACCATAAGTCTGTAACAGCTCTGGAACTGGAAGCTGAGCCTAGTTCCTTTGCCTGCGGTTGAGAAGCGCGGTCGTGGATGCTCTTGAAGAAAAAAATAGCGCGTTGCACTTTAGCCTTGAACCTAGGAATCTTTTGACAAGACATTTCTGACTGGATGACTTGAGTTGTTCAAGCTTGTTTGAGTTTGGGTTTTATTTTGCCACTCTTGCTTTGTTAGAGATGGGAATCACGTATGTAGAAGGAAAAGAGAGTGGCGCAATCGAGCTTGAGATGCGTTATAATCATTTCAGTGGGAGCAATTGAATCTAAAAATTGTCAAATTCAAGTCAACTTGAATAAGTTTGGGTTAGACTCTTTGTTCACATCGAACCAGCTTTTCTACTCCATATAACACACTGAAACACTTTCTACATAATTTCCAGTTTACCAATGCATTCAAGTCTGACGCTGTTTCAATACTGGTTTACTTGTCAGCTTCGCATATTCCTACACCAAAGCTGCGAATATTAGAAATTTAGAATTCACACTTCCATACCATTTAGTCCTCTTTGATATTACTGGTCAACCCATGAAATTACTAAAAACAACATAACTCATGTACTTGGAATCTAGATCAAACTCTTTGCTATTGAATCTAAGATCCATCATCCACCAACTCTTGATAGGAAAAACAGTTTTTATGTAAAATAATGAGCAATATCTCAAAGCGCAAGTCAGGATAACTTTGGATTACCATATGCAACCAAATAGAAATTATAGGATTTAAACTAGCATTCCAACCATTCAAAGCTTCAAAATAAACAAAATGTGTCAAATGCGATTAAACTTTAACCAATCAAAACCTTAATACACAACTCTTAAGTTCTCAAAATTCAACCAGTCATTTAAAGAAAAATAAAATAAAATAGACACCCATCTTAAACTTCATGGGCCTTAAGCACGAGCTGGATTGGCAAAACCAGGACGAGGAGCTTGACCAGGTTGACCAGGCTTTGGCATATCATCCTGAAAGAATAAAAATCACATAATCAATTAATGAAGCTTCTGCATGCGAGCAAAAATTCAAGAAAGATGAAAACAAAACCATGAACACACAAAAGGCAACGAGTGTCACAGATGCAAGCCTCTCAGAAATCTAAAGCCAAAAGAATTCATGAATTCATTGCTACAACGTGAGAGAATAAAAAAAATGCAATTGCACATACATTCTATACTGAGACAATGAAACTATATCATGTACTTTGCAAGTAAATTTGCATTACCAAATGCGTTATTCCTTATTTTTGGAAAAAAAATAATTCTGCAAACTTATTTTTGGAGTCACTAAAATCCCTTACACTACAGATACTTATCATGTGTCATTTATAGGAAACAATTTTCCATCTTATAATGATCAGCTGCCACCCAAAAGGCAACTGATAAAGTGATTTAGATGGAGATTAGATATGAGGGACCAATTCATCCCTAAAGCACTTAAAATTTCAGCTAAAGAGGCAGACGAGTCCCTAAAATGCAGAGCCCCAGTATAATCGTGCCAATGGATCACAATCAGAAACATAGGAGTCTCTAAGTTTCAGACTTTCAGGTGTAGCTGAATTCTACTATCCCTCTGGCTGACCTCCACATATCACTTACATTAGTTCTAAGGCATTTTCCATCCCTTAATAATCAATAAGCCACCAAAAATGGCCACTGAAAAAGGGATTTAGATGGATATTGGTTACGAGGGACTTGTTCATGTGTAAAGCACTTAAAAATCCTGCAGAAGGGGCAGACATAAGTCCCTAAATAATTGCATCCTATATAGCATAGCAGAGAGAATCGTTCTAATGATGTCATGGATCACAATCAGCAAAATGTTGCCCAAATTCTATCAGTCTTATGGATGACTTCATACATCTGTTATACCAGATTCAAGGCATTTTCCATCCCATAATGATGGTAAGCCACCAAAAAAGGGAACTGACAAAGTGATTCAGATGGCTATTAGTCATAAAATCTACAAAGAAGATCAATAGCTCAAATTCCATTAGCAACACTACACTACATGACAACAATAACATACCTTTAAATGATGTATTTTAAAAACTTTTATCATAACAAAATCATGCAATAAAAGAAAATGTTAAACAATCCAAGCAAGGGAAGAATAACCACATTTCATTCACATCACGTCATAGATAATTGACAGTGAAAAGCATCAAATCAAGGCTTATAAAAAGATGTACCCTGCGTCTGATGAACCGCTGGGGTGGGTCACGTTTCCTCCTATCAGTGCGGGATCGGACCCTTACAACGTGAGAGTGGATCGCACATGAAACACAGTATTGCATCTTCACATACAGCTTAGGCAGGGTGTAAGCTACATATCATTAACCAAGCAATTACTCACCAAACGATAAATCCGAATATACAATAGAATAAGTTATTATAAAATTGAGAAATGAAATAAAAATTACTGTCGTAGACGCAGGCTTCCTGCACATCCCTGACAGCAGCTTGCTCCACAATGTTCCTCACAAGAAACCTCTTGATTGACTTATCCTATTAAATTCCAAACAAAGAAAAACCAAATGAAAAAAAAAATCCTTCAATATAAATAAAAACAGAGAAAAACTCAAAAACCCAGATAAGAAAAAGAGATGAAAAGTACCTTAGGACAGCATTTGCCACAGTTAGAGCAGCGGATGAACTTGACATGGCCACGGCCATGCTTGTTGCGGCCACCATTCCTACGCTTGAAAGTCTAAAAAACAATAAAGAACAGATCAGAGTGATCAAATTTTTGAAAGAGATTAAGTTTTGATAAAGACCCAGATGCATAAATAGAGATGAAATGAAGATCTAACCATGGTTTGGTGATGAAGTGCAGATTTTAGAAGATTTTAGAGGCTCCCTGCTTCTGCCGACTAACAAACTAGGATTTTGCCTTGTGAGGGTAAGCGCAGGTTTTGGAAAAATGTTGCTTTTATACTTGGGCGAGTGTGTATTACTGAAACCCTAAATTTTCACTTACACCCTTGTACTTTCTTGTTTCCAAGTGTACCCCAGAAATTTTTTATTATTTACATTTTTTTTTTTTTTGGCGAAGAGTTATTATGATTTAGGATTACTACTATAATTTTTCGTTTGGGGTTTTTTTTTTATTCATTAAAAGAAAGAATCAGATGAAAAGAAATTTGGACTCAATTCTTACTAGTAAGATAAGTGTACTTTCTACAAGGATAAACAGTTAACTGCAAATTTTGGATTGTTTTTAGGTTACTAAAAAAAATTAAAAGATGGGTGGATTTAGAACAAAATAGAAAATTGATGGATAAAAATGAAAAATTACAAAAAAGTTAATAACAAATGATATTATTTACTCTAAATTAGTAATCCGTAGAAGTAAAACTAAAAAGATATTGTTATTGTCACTAATTTAAATACATGATTTACTTATATATGTACGAAAAAAAATTGTATTTAAAAAAGCATACTTCATTTTTGTTAAGAATGTAATCGAATTTAATTGAATCCGTAAAATAAGTTTATATTTGACCTAAAATTTGATTTAAATTTAATTAAATTTTAATTTTTAAATTTAAAATAAAAATTAAATTACTTGACTCACTCTATTAAACTTATTTAATAAAACTAAATCAAATTCTTATATTTAATTTCAAACTCAATTATGTATTTAAATTAAAACTCAAATTAATACGAGTAAAATAATAAAAATATATTTAAATTAAAATTTTTGATTAAATTAGTAAATTATCTAAATAAATATTAAATTCAAATTTTAACTTCAAAAATAACTTAAAAATATTAAATTCAAATTACGAATATTCATGCATCATTTACTCTAATTCTCGTTTGCCACAAAACACTCGTCACTAATTCTGCAAAATTATCACTTTTTGAATCTTCAGTGGGCTTAATAAAAACAACCCAAAAAACAATTCTAATAATGGCAGTTCCACTGATTGAGGAACCCTAAACCGAATATATAACCGCTCAATATCATAACATTCATCAGACTCAGCAGCACATTGAAAAGATTACTGAAATGCTATTCACCTCAAACGGTCAAGCAAAAACTCAAGCGCAGGGGTCAAGTATAATTCTCAAAGGAAGCTACAATATACTGAAGCATAAAGCTAAACATTATTAACTTTTGAAATGAAAGGGCCATTTCGTCTTAAGAATACATCTTTATTATTCCGTTTGCCAACCACAAGGCAGCAGCAAATCAGGTGCTTCTTCATTCTATACGTTAAGGGTTCCGAGCTCAAGCACTTTCTTTCTCGTACACTTCACTTGCATATTTCCAGTTGATGACATTCCATATGTTCTTCAGGTAATCTGGTCTAACATTCTTGTACTGCAGCATAAGTAAAAGGAACACGTAAATAAGTACACCAGGAAATCAAAGAGTGACATGCTGCCTTTAAACCGATCCATGAATAAGCTAAATTCATTTTTTGTTTTTTAGATTTTTTTATAAATCCCTTATTCATGCACAACCCGTAGTAACAGACGTGGAAAGCCAGATATATGATTGAGATTCTCTTGACGGGAAACAATGTCAAAACACTTATATTGTCAACCATTCGCAGGAATACAATGCAGGTCATAAGCATATTATGCAACTCAATGAAGGGAACATAAGATCTTTTCGGCACTCCCTCTCATCAGTCATTCACTAGGATGTAACAGAGTAAAGCTTTCAGTTTCTTGATGTGACCAATCAAAGAAGATGATTCTTTTTGAAAAAAAACTATTATCTATTTTTCTCGAAGGAAACTAAAATAAAAATGAAAAGTTCTGAAAATCAAAGCAGAGGATGATTAATGTAACAAGGCTACTTTGGCATTGTCTTGGTCACCAATAAACAAAGATTCAACTACTCATCACCATAATCGATAACTTAAAAGTTTGAAAATTTACCTGTAAATAATATGCATGCTCCCAAACATCTATGCCAAGCAAAGGAACTAAATGTACCCCTTTAGTCACAAGTGGATCCTGCAGCAAAGATTTCATAATTATATTACACCTGCCAGAATCTTCTCGAATTCTAACTTTTTGTAATTAGAGCAACTCTCAAGAGAGAGTATAAACTCGAGAAGACTTCAATGTTATAGAAACCAAATGCAAGTGACATCTGAAAAAAAACTCACATCATAGACCTAAAAACTCATGGCCAACATTGCTGTTGCATGGTTATATCTTCTAGAAGGCATAATCTCATATCGGATATTCTCAGTTACGCTAGCAAGTCTTCCAGCAGTGCAGAATAAGCAGGGAAATAGAAATAAATAGATTTACGTTCAAGTGAACAAACCAAGAAACCAATAATTATTCTTGGAGGACTTAACCCCAAATATTGCATGCATACCTGATTTGCAGTTATTTCGATCACAAGTTTCTTGAATTCCTTGTCCACTCCAAGCCACTGTCAAGACAAAAAGTCAGCAAACAAGAGAAGAAAAGATAAGCAATGACAGATGCAAACCATTCATGACTAGATACCCAAGGAAACAAACAAAAACTGAAGCCTTAGCAAACCAAAATACTTACCACCCAACCAGAGCCCTGCAAAGCAGCAAACAGCATCATTGTAAAATTCATACAAAGTGTGTTCATAATCCAGAGTACCTTTGGACATCAGCTTCCTGTAAAATGAAATTCCTAAGTAAGGGAATGATTTGAATTAAACTCATTAACATATGACTTAATAACTATAAAAAACACTTAGAAATATAAACTACCAGGGCCTGAGATTTTCCAAAAAATAGTGACATGCCTCATAATACCAATCATTCAAGCTAGAATTTAATAGCAAACAAAGAATTGAAAAGGAAAGAGATCGATGATCAAGATCATTGATAAGTGTCCTAGTTAGTTAGAATCATTCACCAAGCAAAATTGAGATATGCTACTGCCTAAATAGAATATTGTTCTTTAAGATAATTTTTAAACAAAATTGTATAAAATCATCTAAATTTACTTTTCAAAACAATGGCATATTAAACGAATGAAAACAATATCCAATTGGACTGACTTTCACCAATTGAATTTCTGTATCATAACTTTGCCAAACAGTTTTTTTTATTGTTCAGGGGTATCCCAAGTTTGTCTTGACCTATTCCCGTCGAGCAGTCAGACTCTCCCACATCGACATGATACATGTAGGATTGATTTTACTTTCAAATGCTCTCTTCAAGGAACGAATTCAAGTTGACAAGGAAAGAGAGTACCTTCCTATGCCAACTGGACTAACACCTTGTGGATAACCAAACATAGAAGATCAGCATAGCATTTTAACCACTAACTTTTTCCTAATTACAAAAATGCAAACTCATTACCTTTATCATTTTAAAAATTACACTTTCAACATTTAATCATTAAAAAAAATCCTATCTTCTTACATACCCAGAAGCAAAAAGCATGTAAATTTAGGGGAAAAAAAAAAGAGCTTTATTCACTAATTTCAAAGTCTGAAGAAAACACCCAAACCCAAAGTTTCAATCTTTATACGCAATTCAAATACTTTGGTGACCCATCAACAAAAAAAAAAAAAAAAGACAAAGAAAAATTTACCTCCGCCATTGAACTTGATGGCGCTTTGCAACTTAACGACGGTGGAAGAATCACCTTTCTGGATAGCCTCATGGAGCTGCTCCAAAGCCTTGTTATAGTTAGTGATGTAAGTTTGATGATGTTTCTGGTGATGGAGCTGCATGATCTCTCCACTGATGGCCGGCTCAAGTGCGCCATAGTCGTAGGGAAGATCAGGGAGCGAGAAGGTCTGCAATGCACGAGACTGAGCCAGCCTCGTCGAGCTGAGTCCCAAGGTTAGGGCTTTTCTGGTGGCCAATGAACGTAGAGCCATTTGAAAATGGAAAGATTAGTAAGAAAGATATACAGGGCGATGGGTTTATATAGGGAGGCGAGGGGAATGGGTAGAGTGGCATGCTGGTGATCAGTGGATTGAGCTTGGGTGACAGATCTGTTAGAGGAGCCGGAAATGGAATACAGTGTGCGACCACAGCACACAGTGCTGGCAAATGGGTGGGTGTTGACTAAATTTGGTAATTTATGAATTTGTGTCTTATAAAATATTAATTTATATATTTAAACTATATTTTATATAAAAAATTATGAGTTATAATTTATGTTAAATATAAAATTATTGTTTTGATTTTGTTAAATTTAAATTTAATTATTATTAAAATTTTAAGTTGCATTATCTTAAGGTCATTTGTTTTTGTTTCTGATTTTGGTTTTTTATTTTTATTTTTTGTTTTTTTGAAAATTGGAAACAAAATATATTTGGTAGGTTGTTTTTATTTTTTGTTTTTTTGAAAATTGGAAACAAAAATATATTTGGTAGGTTGTTTTTATTTTTTGTTTTTAAAACTGAAAACAAAGTTTTGAAAAATTTTAGAAATTGTTAAAAACAAAAAAAAAAAAAAATAGCATTTTCAATTTTTTGGAAACAATTTGACATTGTTCTTACATGGACATTGTTCACAAAAATTATAATTAAATCGTTACATTACAGTAATGTTACAAATAATATATTAATAAAATAATATACTTATTATATAAATATCATATTAATAAATAATATAGTATATTAATAATACAATATTATTTATTAATATAAAGAAATTATATATAATAATATATTATTAATAAATAATTTCTATTAATATATTATTTATATCATATTAATATAATATATTATTTATTAATATAATATATTATTTTATAATATTTATTAATATAATTATATTAATATAATATTTATTATATTAATATAATATTATTTATTAATATAATATTAATAAATAATATTATAGTAATAAATAATATATTATTATATTATTAATAACAAATGGAGTCTAAAATCTTTAATCACTTTTTTTTTACATGTTTTTTGTTTTCACATTTTTAAAATAAAAACATTTTATTCACACATGTTTTCAAATTCAATAAATTAAAAATAAAACAAAACAAAATTTTTAAAAACATAAAACATGCAATAATACAAAAAAACCCTTTAATGTCTTATTTTCATACTATATTCATAATTTTATATCATATTATCGTATTATATTTTAAATTATAAGATATTGTGTTAAGTGAATAAGTAGCATTTTGGTTTTGTTTTGTGCTAAATACTGAGGCAAGCTTCACCAAACTTGTTTGATTAATAAGTTTTTCAAACATTCAAGTTGGATAAAATTATACTATAATTAGGTTTAGATAAAGTTATCATTTTATATTCAATTCAATTTTGAGTTTATTACAAAATAATATAATATAACTATGTAAGCATGTAATGACGAGCATCATTTCTGTTAAAATATATATTATGTTTGGTTGATTTATAAGATTGAGCTTTATTTTTAGATATATCTCGTTGGTTATAAACCCATTTATACATTTGTATATATATATATATATATGTATTTTACAATCCTATAAATAATATGATTTTTCACTCTTTAAGTCATCATAGTATCAGAGCTTTTGGTGACTATTTTTTTCTTTGTTTTCAAGTCACTTTGATTTGTTGTTGTTTGACCTTTTTTTCTGTCATTTTGTGAAATTGGGCGGAATTGATTTTTATGTCATTGACTATAATGGTTTTGTGAAATTAGAATTGCCTTTGTCTATTCATATTTTTATTTATTGGCTTGTTACGGGTTGATCAATATATTGGCTTTGAATTGTTTTTCTCTCATGGCTCTCTTGAAATGTTACTATTGTTAAGAGTTGAGACATATAAAACATAATTGCCCAAAATTAAAAAAAAATTTGGCTTGTCTAAAATGGGGCTAGTTGCTACTACAACATCGTCTATAGAAACCTTTAATGTTAACTCACACTCCACTGCGAATCAAACTTAAAAGATTATTTGACAAGTCATTTTTAGTATAAGTAACAACTTTATGGATAATAATTTTTCTATATCTACATTGTCAACTACTCTAAGTGCTAATTTTAAGGATTGGATTATTTATTCTAGAGCTTTTAATCATATGACTTTTGATAATTCTATCTTTGACTTTTCAAGTCTTATTACTTGTTCACCTTTTATTCATATTGCTAATGGTTCAAATATATTTGCTACTTATATTGGCTCTGTCGTATGTTCTCAAAATGTTTCTTTTGATAATGTTCTTTTGGTTCCATCATTTTTCTTGAATTTGCTATTTGGTGGTCAATTATGTGATCAAGGTCTTGGTGTCATTTTTCACTCTAGTGGTTGTGTGATGCAGCATTGCCTTATGGGGAAAGTGGTTAGAACATGCAATAAAATTGAAAGATTATTTGTTTTGAAAAACTTACATGTATTACATCGTCTTTTGATCAATTTGATCATTCTTTTGTGCAAAAATCTTTATTAGTTTTTGGTGTTCAAAAGGAATCATCTTTTTCCTTTTAGCATCATAGGTTAAGAGATTTTTCTTGTTCTAGACTTTAATATTTGGTATCTAGTGGCAAGTTAGGTTAAGTTAGAAACGTCCAATAATTGTATTAGTTGCAAACTGGTAAAATAATCTCCTTTACCTTTCAATAAAAGTGAATCAATTTCTTTATCTTCTTTTAATCTTATTCATTATGATATGTGGTGCCTACCTCATTTACCTATAATGGGGGTTCTTGTTATATGTTATTTTTATTGATATTATTTAAGGTACACTTGGATTTATTTATTTTGGTATCGTTCAAATTTACTTAAAATTTATCAAGATTTTTCTGTCATGATCAAAACATAGTTTTCTAAAACTATTAAGTGTTTTCATGCTGATTCTATTAGAGGATATCAATCAAGTAATTTAAAAGAGTTTCTTGCTTTTCAAGGTATTCTTCTTACATCATTTGTACTGATACATCATAGCAGAATGATGTTATTGAAAAAAAGCATTGTCATATCATGGAAACCACCAGAGCCTTATCGTTATTTTTATTGGTTCCTAAGAAATTTTTGAGGGGAAATTGCCCTTACTTTAGTTTATATTATTAATCATATTCCTTCTTTTGTTATTAATGGAATTTCTCTTTTTAAATGCTTATATAACAATACTCTTAATTATTTCAGCTTTGTATTTTGGGTTCTACATGTTTTGTTTCGCTCTTAAAGTTTAGTGTGATAAATTATCTAAAAAAATTGTCATTTGTGTGTTTTTAAGGTATAGTATTGAACAAAAAGGATATCATTGCTATGATCTTATTGCATAAAAACTTCGTGCTTCTTGGCATATTATTTTTTTAGAAAATATTTCGATGCATTCATTACCTCGTTTTGAAAAAACCTACCATAATCCTCATGACTCTTATTTTCTTTGATTTTTTATTGATTTAAATGACTTTAATCATTTTTCTCACGTGTCTCAAAGTTCTTCAACTCTTCAGCAGATTCATCTAAATGAAGCTTGTCCCATCATTGACTTAACTATAAGCAACCATTCATTACCATTGTCCAATTCATTAGAGCTATTTGTTTTAAAACTTAGACGTTCAACACGTCAGTGAATTCTTTCAAGTGCTGAAGCAAAGTATAGAGTCTTATCAAACACTGTAGCAGAAATTATGTGGTTGTGTCTGTTACTAATGGATTTAAGTGTTGACACGCCTACTCCTATTCCATTTTTTTGTGATAGTAAGAATGCAATTCAAATTACTTACAATGATATTTTTCATGAACGGACGAAACATATTGAAATAGTTATCATTTTATTAGACAAGATATATGTAAAGGCACCATCATGCTATCGCATATTTTTTCTGAACCACAAGTGACGACTCTTTTTACAGAGTCTCTTTTAAGTTCACATCTTTATTATTTAGTTTTCAAACTTTAGATGTTTCATTTCGAATCATTTTCAGTTTGAAGGGCTATTAAAATGTATATTATGTTTAATTGACTTATAAGGTTGGGTTTTATTTTTGGATATATTTCATGGACTTTAAACTCATTTTATACATTTGTATTTATATGTATTTTACAATCTTATAAATAACATGATTTTTCACTCTTCAAGTCATCAGTCTCCACATTCGTTCCATAAACAAAAGAAATCCAATCAAATGGATAGAGCCGAGAAAACCTAAGAAAAGCAACAAAATCGATCTTTTCTAATAACTTTGCCAAACGTTTTATGTGAAGCATCAAACAAAGCCATGGTAGTTAAAAGTAAAAATGTCAGTTGAAAATCAAACTAATGAATATCAAAGCTCATGGTTTCCCACAATAATCATAAACAGTAAAAAAGTTATTTTCACTCACATGGCGAGCATGCATAATGTGTCTGCACTCGCATGTCTTCACATTCATAGATAAATATATCATTAAACATATATAAAGGTGATAGGAGGATGAGGTTTAGCATATTATTTGATTTTGTATTTAGTTTCATAAGATTTTATTGTTTTGGTGTGATTCAAAACTTTTATAAATAAACTTTTTAAAAATTGTTAAAAGTTTTTAGAAATAAATGTGTAAAAGTTTTTAAGAACTTTCAAAATTTCAATTTTCAAAAATTTTTATAAGTTGGTGACCCATCAACCAAAAAAACGGAAAAAGAAAAGGAAAAATTTATCTCCGCCATTTAACTTGACGGCGTTTTGCAACTTAACAACGGTGGAAGAATCACCTTTCTGGATAGCCTCATGGAGCTGCTCCAAAGCCTTGTTATAGTAGTTGATGGTAAGTTTTGATGTTGATGCTTCTGGTAGATGGTGAAGCTGCAGTGATCTTCCACTGATGGCCGGCGTCAATGTTGTCCATAGTTCGTAAGGAAGATCAGGGAGCGAGAATGTCTGCAATGCACGAGACTAAGCCAGCCTTGTCGAGTTGAGTCCCAAGATTAGGGCTTTTCTGGTGGCTAATGAACGTAGAGCCATTTGGAAATGAAAAGAACAGTAAGAAAGATACAAAGGGCGAGGGGTTTCTATAGGGAGACGAGGGGAATGGCTAGAGTGACATGCGGGTGATTAGTGGACTGAGTTTGGGCTTTCATATATTAGAGAGGAGCTGGAAATGGAATCCAGGGTGCGACCACCGCACGCAGGGTTGGAAAATGGATGGGTGTTTGGGTCACATCAGAGGAGAGAACAAATGGCATTTGAGTTTTGTTTTGTGCTAACTACTGAGTAAAAGCTTCACCAAACTTATTTGATTAATAAAATTTTCAAACATCCAAATTGGAGAAAATGATAACATAATAAGGTTCAGATAAAGTTATCATTACATATTCAATTCAATTTTGAGTTTATTACAAAAAAAAAAATAATATGCAAAAATTTGTGTCGTATAAAATATTTTAATTTATATATTTATATTATATTTTAAATAAAAATTATATATTATAATTTATATTAATATAAAAATATAAAATATATTTTTTTAATTTCATTAAATATATATATAATTATTATTATAATTTAAATAGTGTTATTTTTATTTTATTTATATGTGATATTTTAAATTATCATGATTAAATTTAACTACTAAGCATGATATGAAAAAGATTTAGTGCTGCTGTTGGGCTTAGCCTTAAATAAAAATGACCCATTTCTTTGTTCAGTTCGTTATTACTCAAATGACGTATTTAATACTGCACACACTTTATTATTATTTTTTTTATTTGACAAACATCGTCTCCAAATACATTCCAAAGAGGAAAAGAAATCCAATCAAATGGATAGAGCCCAGAAAACCCGAGAAAGGCAACAGAATCGATCCTTTCTAGTAACTTTGCAAAATGCTTTATGTAAAGCATCAAACAAGGTGGCTATAGTACTTAAAAGTAACATCGACAGTCGAAAATCAAACTGATGACTATCAAAGCTCATGGTTTCCCACAATAAATCATAAACAGTAAAAAAATTATTTTCACTCACATGGCGAGCAAGCAGAATGTGTCTGCACTCGCATGTCTTTACGTTCATAGATAATTATATCATTAAACTTATATATTAAGGTGATAAGAGGATGGGATTTATCATATCATTTGATTACGTATTTAATTTTATATTAAAATATTTAAATATGATTCGAAATTTTTGAAAATAATTTTTTTAAAGTTATTAAAGATTTCCAAAAATAAACATCTTAAAGGATTTTAAGAATTTTCAAAATTTTAATTTTTAAAAATTTTTAAAAGTTTTCGAATATTTATTTTGGAAAACTTTTAATGAATACAGATTTTTGAAAGGAGATATAAAAGATAAAAAATTAATTAATTAATTGGTATTTAAATAATTTTATCAAAAGTTAAATTTGTAATATAATTTTTTGGATGTATCTAAGAAGTTGAAATGCAAATAGAAGTACTCATAAATATACCATTAAGCTTGTATATCAAGGTGACAAGAGAATGGGGTGTAGGAAAAGTCTCATGTTCAAGTTATAATATTGTTGGTGTCGAACTCCGATTTAAGGGATGCAACTTTAAAATTATAAAAAAAATAAAAAAGTGATTAAAAGTAAAAGTAAGAGATATTTTTTATGTTTGTGCTCTAATAAGTAAATTAGATATCGGTATAAGAGAAGTCAGAAGGAGAGAAATGTAAAAAAGTATTAATGGAAGAGAATTGAATGATACAAAAGGTGAGAGATCTATGAGATGTAATAGTGACGTGGCCAAGCCAACATAGTACTGAACATATTAGATCGACCTGATACATTAGATCGGTCCAAAAATACAAAATACCTCTAATGAAAAAAATGATCAGAGTATCATTTAGACCTAAAAATGCCTTTAACAAATACTCATAGAAATTTTGTATGAACGTGGAAGTATTGTAAAGAAAATGACAGTTTTTTCCCGAGTTGGGACAGTAGATAAATAGTAATGTATTTTGCTAGGGTGGTTTCGTTTGCGCTTACTCTTTATAAACATTCTGAATTGCCAAAATGATGAATTTCAAAATCCAGGAAACAGTAAAGGTAGTTTCAAACTTGGTATCAATCATATGCTGGCTAAATGCTTAGCTCAAATCGAAAGCAATCTTTGGCTTATTTTGAAGCTAGCGAAACACTGGGCTTCAAGTCTAACTGCTATTTTAAACTATGTTATCTTCCTTGTATTAAATAGAGCATTGTTTTGGTTAGTACCCCATAAGACAAATTGTCTAGGGCAGTGGATATTTTGTTGTTTATGTTGTTCTCTTCTGTTTTCATTGTCAATGCAATGAATTCTATGTTTTTCTGCTAACACTTACAAGCTCCGAAGAACTAAAAACCTGACTAAACTATGTGCAATATTGAAAATGACAAACATTATTCGAAAAGATTAAGGTCTCTCCTCAATTCAATCTACGTCAAACATGCATGCTTCAATATAAAATGCATGACATTGCTTACCTTTAACATTCAAATCTTGTTGATTGCAAAAGTCTTAATCATGTGCTACTCAGGCAAATGCGAAGCAGCTTCACCAGGTGATCTTTCCAACAGAGGAGATAGAAATGATTATAACAATAGTGGTAGAACAGGAGGAAGGAGGTTTCTGAATGAATTTCTGGGGTGGTTGCAGAAAATTAAGGTGACATTCTTGCTCTCCTTGCTTTTGCACCCAGATGTTGATCTCTACTTTCTTGTTCATTCCCAACTAAAACCCTGAAAAACTTCCCACAGATGTCATTTAACTTGATTTTCATAACTTACTAGCTACTCTGTTGCTGTCTTTAAGAGAATATGGGGATTTCATGCACCAATATACTTGTAGAAATCGCAAACCCTCTATGTTATTAAACTGTTGTGCACCTTGTTTATGATCACCAGCAAAGGAAGAGGAACAGCTATGATGGAAAGAATGTCAGTATAAAAAATTAGTAAAAGCTCGCGGTTTAGGACGGCATATATAAGCATTTGATTTTGTGCGTATCACAAGAATTAATCTTCTCCATAATATGGTTTGCCTCAAAACTCAAAAGGGAGGCTCCAAAAGTAATACAAGTAAGCAGGCAATTTTTTTCATAGATATAAAGTCAAATCAAGCCAATGTAGTTCTAACATGAAAAGCATACTCAAATCTGTTGTTTAAGCATCTGATGAACAACAATGGGAAGATGCATGTTTCCCTTTTTTGACTGGTAAAATCATTTTAAACCTGTGATTTTCACTTATCATTATGGTTAAGTTAATCAAATTTACTGACTAAACAGAACAATAAGCATGAATCATATTAGCTTCATCACCTTCTTATCCTTTTCCATTTACAGCTTGTTAGATAATTTTCCATTAGAGGCTAGTGTTTTAACTTTGACTGACAGATGGTAGTAATATGAGTAAGTAAGATAAAAGCATTAAAGAAAAATATAGATTAACTTGGGAAAGAAATTCAAGAGAAATGCAAATAATAGTTATGACCGCGTTTTTGTTACTCATTTGACAAATAAAGGTGGTGCAGTGCATCTTCTCAGCCGTCACTTCAATACTCTCCTTAAACTAGATACTCTATTAACTTCATTGCGCATGCTTGGTATTCTCTTAAAACCTTCCTAAATTTGCAAAGATGGAAATGGTATTTCATTTATAAGGGCAATTACTTGAAAAGTTTCCTGAACTGCACTTTTGGCTGCACTGAGGATACTGCCTTTCTAACATAGTAATCAGAGGCAAATTTGTCCAGATAGTCATTTTAATGATACTTGAAAGTTATGGATGGCTCCAAGATAGAGAACAAGTCATGCAAGCATATTATTACTCATTCTTGAACTCAGGGTCAAGGTTAGTCTATAAGAATATATCCTGATATGAAGCAACAGGCTTAAAGAAAAATTTTCTCTAGTTTTCAAGAGACAGCAAAAACTACAATCAATTTGCTTGACAGGCTGGTTCTTTTCTTCTCCATAATTTATGGTAAATCAAATTTCTGCTATATCAAGCAAGCCATTTTATGTTCCAGTTTGGTTTAGAAACTATATTCTTGCTATTGGTATATGATTTTGAGTTGCCTAATACCTCATGTACATTTCACAGGTGAAGGAGGAGCTAACATCATTGGGGAAAATTACATTCCCGTTAGTAATTTCTGGTCTGATTTTCTTCTCCAAGTCCTTAATCTCCATGTTCTTTTTGGGACATCTTGGAAACATTGAGTTAGCAGGAGGCTCACTGGCAATGGGATTTGCAAACATCACAGGCTACTCCGTAATGAAGGGCCTGGCTATGGGGATGGAACCTATATGTTGCCAAGCTTTTGGAGCCAAAAAATGTACAGTTCTCAGCCAAACTTTTAAGCAGACCTTCTGCCTCCTATTACTTGGAGCCATACCAATCACACTATTATGGCTGAATATGGAGCCCATCCTTCTGTCAATTGGTCAGGATAAGACCATAACATCAGTGGCAAAGATATTTCTCACGTACTCTATTCCTGAATTGCTTGCCCAAGCTCTCCTCAATCCTTTAAGAATTTTCTTAAGAGCCCAAAGTCTAAACCTACCCTTCACTCTCTCTGCTACTTTTGCAATGATTCTCCACCTTCCAATCAACTACTTCCTGGTAATATATTTGGATTTGGGGGTTAGAGGAGTTGCTCTTGCCACCGCTTGCAACACATTAAACATAAATTTAGCTTTGCTAGTATATCTCTACTTTACACAAACAGCAATAAAACCTTGGGTAGGTCAAGTGGTAACCAAATGCTATCTAGATTGGCTCCCACTGATGTCACTCATGGCTCCAAGTGTGTTATCTGTATGTTTAGAGTGGTGGTGGTATGAGATAATGGTCCTACTTTGTGGCTTAACTAATAATCCAGAGACAAGTATCGCGGCAGTGGGAATTCTCATACAAATAACAGGACTTTTATACGTTTTCCCTCATTCTCTAAGCTCAACTTTGTCAATGCGTGTTGGGCAA
Organism: Durio zibethinus; assembly: GCF_002303985.1. Next base: position 4,326,381 of record NW_019167926.1, on the reverse strand, counting down.
GAGTTGGGGGCTGAATCTCCTGCACAGGCACGACAAACAGCCATTATAGGACTTATTATAGCAATGGTATGTGGACTTCTAGCTTTCACTTTCACAATTGCAGTAAAGGATGTGTGGGGAAAGTTATATACATGCGAGCCTCAGGTCATTGCATTGACATCAGTCGTCCTACCTGTATTAGGATTTTGTGAGCTTGGAAACTATACTCAGACAGCAGCATGTGGAATCCTAGTCGGTTCTGCTAGGCCTAACGTGGGTGCTTGTATAAATTTTTGTTCGTTCTACCTTGTTGGTTTGCCTGTTGCTGCTTATGCAGCTTTTGAATTAAACAAGGGTGTTCTTGGGTTGTGGTTTGGGCTTGCTGCAGCACAAGCTACATGTATGTGTATGATGATTTGCACTGTAGTTTTCACTGATTGGAAGCACCAAGCTAAGAGGGCCATGGAGCTGACTCAAGCCACAGAAGACCACAAAAATGATTTGGAAGCCAATCTTCTAACTTGATTCTAGTTTTCTTTTAATTCACAACCACAACCCTTTGTACCATGGGATGATCCAGCAATGGCTAATTTGGAAAACAAGAATAATGAGAGTTTATTTCTTTTGTGAACCAATTTCATAGGAAAGTTCATTTACAAATAAAAAGAATCTCACATTTGCAGTCCTCTGTATATTAGAAATTCTAAATTAATTTAACTAAATTTTCTTAATTATTACAATTCAAATAAATTTTTATAAATTTGATAATTCGTGTATTCATATAATATAAAATATAACAATTTATGTATTCATATTATATTTCACATGAAAGTTGCATATTATAATTAATGTCAATACAAAAATACAAAATATATTTTTTAATTTTATTAAACTTATATATAACTCTTATTAAAATTTTTAAACTTGTCATTTTAATATTTTTTTATCTTATTTGTATATATCATCGTATTATATTTTAAATTTTTATATTTAAAAACTTTGTAATAATTAATATGTCATTTCAAATAATAAGTTCTTAAATTTCAAACACAGCAAATTATGAATTTTCAAAAACAAATTCTACAAAAATTTTACGAAATTTAAAGCTTTAAAAAGATGCTAGTAATTCTTTCAAAAAAATGCTAGCAATAGTTTTTGTCATAATATATAGATCCATAAATCTATAGTTAGATTTAACATATGGAGTTGATACCAATTTTTTTTAAGGTATGATTGACTATCTAATTAATTTATCATTTTAAAGAACTCTTAAGCTTGACTAAGAGTCCATAAAGAATAAATTCTAACATTCTGAACAGAATTAGGTTTTGGAGTTCGATTATGCGTGGAGAAGATTATAGCAGTCCCTCAACACCCATCCTAAGGATAGTACCATTATATTTTAAATTTATCCTAAGGTTTTGATTCTAATGATTTTAATTTTAACATTAAAATATTAAAAATAATTTTTAAGATTTTTCATTAATCTGAAAGAATTCTTAAAATTACTTCTTCACCTTAAAAGTATTCAATAATTTAATTTGTTTTCTTAAAGAGACTCCATCGTTAGAAAAATGTTTAATCATTTTTATTTATTAAAAATATTTTTTAATTCATCCACCATTTGAGCCAAAATCAGAAATATTTTCTCCCTTAGAAATTTTTTAGATGATCAACTATTTGTGATTATTAAGAATTTTATCCTCAAAATTTATTCTTATTTCACAGGTTTTATTTCTAAATTTTTCACCAATTAGGCCAATTCAAAAATTTTTTCTTTTTCTTTTTTCTAAATTTTTTACTATTTAGATCTATTTAGAAATTTTTTTTGTTGTTTTTTAGGAAAGAAAATAATATGACAACTATTTTTTAAAAGTTTCATTTAAATTCTTCCACTATTTGAGATAAATTTAAATAAAATTTCTCACTTAGATATTTATTAAAAATTTACTATTTAAAATTTCTACAAATCCCATCCTTGGATAATTATAAAATATTTTCAATCAAAATTTTTTATTTGAAAAAAAATACAATTACTTTTGCTAGAATTACATCTAAATTATTCCATAATTTGAGACAAATTTAGATAAATTCTTTACTTAGAGATTTCTTAAAAAATTTACCATTTGAAATTTCTAAGAATTTCATCTTTGGATAATTAATATTTAATTCTAAAATTTTTATTAATTTTTCTATTATTTATTTATTTATTATTTGAAAATAAATATTAATTATTATTATTGAAACTTTCTTTAAACTAGTACACTATTTGGGATAAATTTAAAAAAAAAATTCACTTAAAAATTTTGTACAAATTTATCATTTAAAATTTCTAAATATTCCATTATAAGATAATTATTATTTATTTTCAAAATTTTATTTTATTAAGTTTTACATTTTTTTTTTAATTTAATCATGCAAAAATACTATAAAAATAAATAAATAAATAAATAAAATCAAATAGGGAAATGGCTCGGCTTAGTGGTTAGATGGCTCAGCTCGGCTGCAAGAAAAAAAACTGAAACGACTTACAAAGTTATTCGGCTCTGCTTGGCTTAAGACAAAGGGTGAAACGGGTCAAGAAGCGGGCCAATGCTTTGAGTCGGGTTGACCCAAATAGAAACACGCAGATCCTAAGACGATTTAAATGTCAAAATGACGTCGTTTAGAATTTGTTATAAATAGGCCAAAATTTTCTTTTTTCTCAGATTTCTCTTTTCCCTTGCTCTTTTCTTCCTTTTCTCTCTCTATCTTTAGATCCCCATGAACACAAGTTATATCTTTACTGGATTCTAGGATTTTTCATTGAAATTTGAAGATTTCGTCGAAAAATCTTCGAAAAAATCAAACGACATAAAAAAATTTCACCGAAATCTAAAAATTTTTCAAAAAATTTTTAGAAAAAATTATACTTTTTGACTTAAAAAATCTCCCACAATTTTTTTATTACCTTTTGACTTTCCTTACATGATTTCTTTTATGCTTTTTTGACCTATGTTTCTGTATTTCTTTTTGATTCATTTATTGTGTGTTTTTGTTTCTCTGTGATCTATGATTTTCTTCTATTTCTTTTGAGGCTTGATTAAGTTTGTATTTATAGAGAAAATTAAAAGAGTTTTTGATTGATCATAACTTATCATGTGATAAAATTTTTGTATTATCCTAGATCATAATATTTATTCTTTACAGATTGAAACCATGTGTAATTCTACAAACACCAATCCACGGAAAAAAACTCTTTTTTTTTGTTTTTATCATTATCTTAACACCCAATTTAATTAAAAAAATAAAAAAATAAACCAAATGAAAAAAATCCAAAAATCAAAGATGAACAAATAAATAAATGAATGAATAATCTACAAAAAAATAAAACCAAAAAAATATAATAATAATAATAAATAAATAAATAAACAAACAAATAAATGGATAAATAAATAAATAAATAAACATAAAACTAAATAATGGGTAACATTGTGGACTCCATTAAGACCCAATTGGCTCATATCCGAATCATATAAAATGTTTACAGTTTTATCAAAACAAATAAAAAATATTAAAAAATTATGAAAAATTATTTAATGTATTAATAGTAAAATTTTTTAATTTTACAAGCAGTATTAAGATCATAATTCATGTCGATTTTTTTTAAATTAATTTTTTTATTTTTTCAATATATATTAAAAAATTGTGTTATTATTTTAATTTTGTTTAGAATTAAAAAATTTTTCTGTATCAAATAATTTTTTGAAAACTGTTTTGAAAAATATTTGGTGACGTCACTCTTGTAGTCGCATGTATAATTTTTTTTTTTACTTTTAAAAAATTAATTAAATGAGATAAAGCTGAAAACAAAGCAAAGAACTTTTTTTCTCCCCAAACAAAATAAGTTGAAAAGAACGGTCTTTTTTAATCCCCTTTGTTGTTCAAATCTGACACGGATCTGGGACGCTGCAATTTGCTTCGAAGAGAGAAAATCTTTGTGCAAGATTCGAAATTTGGGAGCTTTTCATTTCTGGGTTGAAGTTAAAAACTGAAAAAAAGGCGTTGATTGCAATAAATGGAGAATCCGAGTAACGCTGATGGGGAAGAGACAAGAAATCAGACAATACCTTCCACTTCTTCAACGACATCCTCCGATAGCTACCGTTTGTTTGGTCGTCAAGGTCCCCTTCACCAGTCTTTGGGTGGTGGTAAAGGTAAAAACTTAAAAAAAAAAATAAAAAACACATATTTTGTTTTAATTTCCATTTTTTTCTCTCTTGTTTGGTCTTATTTTTCGATGAAATCATCTTGGGGTACTTCGATATTTGATGAAAATTGAAATATTGCTTGGCAAATGAATTTGGTTAGTGCTCTTTGGAAATTGAGATTGAAAAGTGAATTTTATGAATAAAGTAATTAATTATAGCAGTTACTCATTTGTGTAAAGCCAAATAAGAGATAATGAGATTGAGAAGTGAATTTTATGAACAAGAAGCCAGTACTTATAGCAGTTACTCATTTGTGAATAGGCAAAATGATGCAACTCTTACTATCTGAGATACACTGTTTTGTTTTAAGTTTTCTACTATTGTAGAAGAGACTAAATAGATCTGAAACCTTTGCTTGAGTTTTCTATTCTTGGAAGCTAACTTTCCTTTTGACTTGTGCTTATTCAGTATTTATCTTCAACCTTTGTTTATTTCTGTTCGTATGGGTGAAAGTTTGTGGTTTTTAACAGTTCTTCGCCAACAATTTTTTTTATTATAATTATTAATTAGTGTGATTTTGGGGTTTTTTGTTGCGTAGTATGATATCATTTCTGTAAGTCTACCTTATCTCTCTAGCTCATTATCTTGTCACACTTATAATACTAGTGCATTTCTTTTGTACGATAAATTAACTAATTTGCTTCTCATGTTCCCAGCGGCTGATATACTCTTGTGGAAGCGGTGGCGTGTTTCTTTTGGTGTCATTCTTGTTGCTACTGTTGCTTGGCTTATATTTGAGCGGTCTGGATTACCATTCTTATCTATTTGTTCAGATGTCTTGCTGATATTAATTGTATTGTTGTTTGTCCGTGCCAACTATGCTGCTTATAGAAATGGGTATGAGTAAGATTGCCTCTATATCTGTTGATTTCTTTTTTCATACTGAAGCTTTTTTGGAGAATAATGTCTATTTATTATTTAAGCAGACAACTACAAACATTACCAGAGCTTGAATTGTCAGAGGAAATGGTTAATAATGCTGCAGCATCATTTCGTGTTAAAATCAATAATTTGCTTCTTATGGCTCATGATATAACTCTTGGCAAAGATTTTCGACTTTTTTTTAAGGTCAGTTTAGATCAGTTATATTTCAACTAAGTGTTATGTGCTGCAATATATACACATACAAAGGGAAAAAGACTCAATGTTGAAATATAATTGTATGTATGGAGCATTGTGGTATTGTTGGTGGAATTATAATCAAGTTAATATGTGAATATTTTTTTTTACTATTATTAGTAAAGGTAGTCATTAATATCAAGGTGTGTTTAGGTGGGGTTATAGGAAATAAGAGTAGTGGTTCTGCTCACTGTGTTTACCTTCCAATTAAAACAGCCCCCAACTCCACCCCCTGGGGGGCCAAAATCTCACAAATTGGAGGATTTTGGAGTTGAGTATTTTCCCAATTTAGCAAGTAAATCATTAAGCATATGTATATTCTCCCTTCAACTCTATCGTCTTCTCCTAAACATGATTGATTGACAGAACTTGCCAATAACTATGACTTCATACTTAAACCTGGTTTGCTCTGAAGCAAATGATACTGCTTCACAAACTGTTCTTCTGGCAAGCACTCTTCTGTTCATTCTAACCTTTTGTCTTTATTGCCAAGATGGTGTGTTTAATAGTATGCATCAAGTCTCTATTTTCTTCATGCCATATGGAACTTCATGATGTTTATTTAGGGTCTTGGGTTCTACCGTACTTTTGGAATCTCACTAAACCTGTTCCAATTTACTAGCTTTTCCACTGGCTGGTGTGCTTGATAAAGTTTTCTCACTTTCAGTTCATTTGGCAGGTTGTGATTTGTCTGTGGCTCTTGTCTGCCATTGGTAGCTATTGTTCTTTCTTCACACTTGCCTATATTGGTAAGCAACTGCATCTGTCAACTGAATGCACATTCATCTTCCTTTTGATTCATGGATATTATTAGTTCTTTTGTTTTTTTTTGTGACTGATATAACATTAAATGTTACTAATTTGAGCTTAGTTGTTTAATCACAACCTCTTTTGGTTTATTTCTGGTAAACAGCCATGCATTTTGGTCTTTGAAAAATTCAAAAACCTAATATCGAGCTCTTGTCACAAACTTTCTAGCTTGCTTGACCTCATGGGGCCTTTTGTATATTTGTGCTTGTTTTTGCAAATCATTTGCAAAATGGGAGGCATTTTATCAATGAACTTTCTCTCATTATATGTGTAAGGAATCTTAAATTATGTGCTTTTTTAAATATAATGTATTTGTTATTTCCTGATGGCAGGAACTGTCTTATCTGTTACTCTTCCTGCCTTCTACGGCAAATATGAAGAGCATGTGGATAAATACTGTGGAATGATCCACCGAAAATTTTCCCAGCACTATAAGATAGTGGATGAGAGTGTGATTAACAGAATCCCCCGGAGTTTGTCCAAAGATAAAGACGTCTAAGTCTCACAATTTACATAAAGGTTATGATTGAACATGCTTTACTCTTGGAGTTTCATTGACTGATATAAAGTCGTTGATATTTTGCTTCACCTTAAATGAAAGCAGATTCGTGTAATCTGTTATGTTATCTGCATGTTTCACCATCAATCGAGTTGCAACATCAGCTAAATACTTCTTCCACGTTAGAGTTGAAAGAAAAGGAAGGTTCAGTTATTTGTACATATCTTCTATTCCAAGATTCCACAGTACTCATTTCTTGTTGCTGATTCTTGAATAGCCATTATGGTCTGTGTGGAGCTTCTACGTTTGCTGGGAATGTAGAATTATTTAATGGTAGGGGAGTTGTGCTAATGTGTAATGGCCATCGCACATCGGTTGATTTTTGGATCTATTTTTACTAAATAATTTTGAAGAATATAGCTCTGGTTGCTTGTTTTATTAATGTCTTTCAGTTGGTTTTGGCTGCACCACAGTTGTCATAATCATTTGGAAATCCTGAAATCTCTTATGACTTGTAAAACCGTTGTCCGAGGTTGGTTGGATGGTTTGCCTTCCCTACTAAACTCTCCTCTTGTTGCTTAATGTGTGTTCCTCCAGAAATTCTGCTGCAACCTCATGCTAATTTATTGAGCTAATGAGTAAGCATTATGAATAGAGGGATTCATTTACACCAGTGTAAGTATTACACCTTTTTTTAGCATTTTTCTGAACAATTTTTACCATTACATGTTTCTGTTCACAGCTTCCCAATCCAAAAACAGGGAGAGAAAAGAGACAGCAGCAAGAGCAAGGGAATTGAGGGCAACTACTCCACAAGCTTAAAACATACTAGATCCTGACCAAAAACACTTTGAAGGTGTTATAAAAGATTTTAAAAAGAATCATATCCAAGTTCAGGCATAAACTTAAACTGTGATTCATATTTAGTCTTAGACTGTGTTGATCCTAAAGCAAAGAGCTCAGGAACTATAAAATAAGGGGAATTATATTTTCATAACAACCATTAATTCCACAAAACCAGCATTAACAATTATTCTGTCTAAAGTGAAGCATAAATGCCTCCAATTCATCCAAAAGTTCAGGACTCTTGCAAATCAAACGAAAGTAATTCTGTCATAGTTGCTTCCAAGTCCATAGAGATATATACATCTAAACTTAGCACTCTCATGGACCAAGGTAGGACAACATTATTCTAGTTGCTGTCATGCACTAAGCCTGGAGCAACTCCTTTGCCTTTTTCAACCAAATATTGTAGATTTCATACTCGAACAGAGCAAAGTGCACCTGCAAACAGCAACCAAGTGAGTTTCCATCAGAAGTACATATATTGTTTGGACCATATAGAATTATGTATCATGCAATCAGAAGTTCATTTATTACTTAAATGTGAGAAAAGAATATAGGATTTATCCATAAAGACACAAAACACTATAGGAAACTCTTCTTTTAGTCGTGTGTGTACGCGTGGACAAAACAAGTAAACTAATGTAAAACAGGATGTAAGAAGTGAAGTAAAGGGAATCAATCAACGTTTAAAAGAAATCTGGGATATGCAATATCAAAGCAGAATAAAAGCAGAAGTTACCTCTTTAATATCATCTGCAAATTCTTTGACAGTAGATATAGCAACTGTGGCTGCTTCCTCAAAAGGATATCTAGAAAATTTTCACAAAGGAAAAAAGAAACTAAATATGAACCGATCAAACATTTCAAACAAACAACTAAGCTAGCAAACAAAAACTCCACAATCACTTCAAGATAGAATTTGACAGAAGAGAATGCTCTTCCATGAAAAAGTTACTAAAAGATTAAAATATTTCCACTATGAAATATTTCTACTATGCCCCCTCAAAGTCCAGTCCAGAAAGTTACACAAATTACCTAACAATCCAACAGCACCAATTGAACACCTGTTCTTAACCAATTTGTCGTCAACACATAAAGCAAAAACAGTTACAGTTTAGCAAGTTGCCAGAGAATCAAGTTCTGATTTAGCTTTCAAAAGATTTTTGCAATGACATCAGTAAGACTTAGATTTTTATCCTGGATCATTTAAATTGCACAGTTTACTATGCTTTCCAGATCAAAGGGGGATAAAATGAAAGGGGAAAATGGGAAAACAAGAATGTCTGTCGTGGTTCCTTATCATTACTTACCCATATACACCGCAAGATATGGAAGGAAATGCAATGTATTTAATGTTGTTCTCTTTAGCCACAGTCAAGCTATTCCTGTAACCAATTTCAAAAGAGAGGAGGTCTTATTGAGAATGATAAAAACAACTACTAATATCAATGGTTACAAGGAACATCATAGCATACTTGTATGCACTACTCAGGGAGGCTTTAGGGTCCTTGTCAGAATCATAAATTGGTCCAACTGTGTGAATCACATGAGATGCAGGCAGTTTAAATCCTCTGCATAATTTCAACATGTTAGTATGCTAATCATGCACAACTTTGGGTGAAACACCAGTAAACACTATGCAATTAGGAAAAACTTACGGGGTAATCCTTGCTTCTCCAGTGGGACAGCGAACACCAGGTCGAACTTCTGGGACCTTAGAGCATGCTTCTCGAAGTTCCGGGCCAGCAGCCCTATGTATGGCTAGAAAAATGCATCAATGGTCATTACGAGTTCATTCTTCTATGACATTAGTATGGTTAAAAATGAGGAAAAGAAAATTTTCTTAGCAAGAAGACCTCCATCTGCACCACCACCTCCAAGCATTCTTGGATTTGCTGGATTGACCTGCAAAATGATTATCATCACTAGTATCACTGTTCTCAATTCTATCGTTCAAAGATCAACAAATCCATCAAGGAAAAATAACCATCATTATCAGATAGAATAAGAAAATATTTAGGATTGATAAAAATCCCTCCACTTTGGAATATCCAATTCAACATTGGTTCCATTTCACCAAAACATTAATCATCCTACTTGAAAAGAAATTTCTGTTCCCTATTCCCTAATCCCACAAACAAATATAGTACAAGTACAATAATATTATCAAGCAATAAATCATCAACAAATACCATATGGACAAAAGGGAAAAAAAAAAAAGACCCAAAAACATTATTACAAAAAGAACTAAAGATCAAAGAGAAGGGAAGAGAAACACTGACAATAGCATCGGAGGAGCCATCAACAAACCACTTAGTGATGTCACCTTCCTTGATTATAAGATTACTAGTTTCAGACAACTTGAAATGACCATCTTCTCCTCCAGTTGCAGATGCCATGTTTGAAAACCCAACAACCCCAGAAGCTGACGAAGAAGTTAAAGAGAGTTTGAAGATATTTACGAAAGTACAATGATTTCTGCTGAAGGTTTTGTAAGTGGGTTTTAGGTACGAGGAAACACTAACGATCCTAGTATTGGAGCAAATCGAAGCAGTTGTTAATGTGGGGAAAAGTTGAAATCCTACTCTGCCCCTCCTGTAGAGAATGGCACTGCTAATCATTTGTTTTTATCTATTTCTTTGGCTGATGATTTTAAACGAAGGAATTTTGGTTTTCTTTTCTATGGATTGAAAATTCATAGTGGTTTGCGATTTTTTTTCGTCTACATCGGTTAGACATGATATTTTTATGGCCTAGAATATTAAAATTGGTGTATTTTTATTTTATTTTATAAAAAAATTATGTATTATAATTTATATTAATAAAAAAATATGTTTTTTAATTTTATTAAATTTATATAAAATTATTATTACGAGTTTAAATTATATTATTTTTATATTATATTTGTATCGTATTATTATATTATATTTTAAATTATTAGATTTAATTTAAGTTTGATTTTATATTTTACATTTTACTATTTATTTTTTAATTTAATTTAATTTTTTTACTTTTAATTTTTTAATAAAAAATAAAAACAAATAATGTTTCTTAAGAAGTGTGTATAAAATTTTTATGCTCAAATAGAAGAAGAGAAATTAATTTGAAGAAAATTTAATTTTTTGGCATGCTAAAGAAAAATAGAAGTTTAAAGGAAGGTGGAGTGCATGGATTTGCAGTTTTATTTTATTTATTGATTTAAATGAAAATAAAATTTTAATATTTTAAAAAAATTCAATTATATATAGACACATGAAACCAAAATAGAAAACCTTTTGAACAATTTTTTTTCCCTCTCAAACACCTCATTAGGGTTATACATTTGATGTGCCTAATTGATTAATATAATTATTCGTGTATTTATATATATATAATATTTAAATTTTTATATTTATGTTATATTTTATATAAAAATTATATGTCATAATTTATGAAGATACGAAAATATAAAATATATGTATTTTTATTTCATTAAATTAATATGTAATTATTAATAAAATTTTAAATTGTATCAATTTTATATTATTTTTTATATTAAATTTATATCATATTATTATATTATAATCTAAATTATGCAGTTAACTCAGATGATGATCATTTTTTTAAGATTCCGGCTATAAAAAATGGAATTGGACAAATCTTTTGCTTCTTTCACTTCAAATAAGCTAAAAAAGAAGAGTGGAATGCAGAGAGGTACAAAATTTGGCAGATCTAGATATTAGCCAAACTTCCATTAAAGTTGAAATGAAAAGAAAAGATGAATTAAGAAGTGGGTGGGAAAGCAATGAGTGAATTAATAATGGCTTGTTAATCCTAACATGGTTCCATCTAACAACAGCTTCATTATCTCTCTCTCCCTTAATCTGTGTTATATTTCCTTGCAAGGGAATTTCATCAAATTGTCTTCAAAAACTTTGTAATGCCCTCTGCAATATACTTTAGCAGTGGAAACTACCATTTTTTGGATGATAAATGCTCTATTATAATGGATTTTTTTTCTCTTTAATCATGGATTGCATTATAAAAAAAAAACTCTTTCATATACTTTATTCCTTCTACATACTCTTACCACATCATCCACGAGAAGCTAAGGTAGAAAATTGATAAAGGAAGGGTCAAACAATAATTTAAAGAGAAAGAGAAAATTAAAGTAGTAATTAGATGTGACTGATTATTGTATAACAAGAGAGGTAAAATAATTTTTTTTTTTTTAGGTTATCCCTATCACCACATCCATACATGACTTCAAAACAAACAATTATCTATTCAGCTAATTAGATTATCATTCATGAGGTATATATGTCATGCATCGAGCCAAGTATAACAGACGCCGCACACCTGCAAGATGTGATTTTATAAATATACAAAGTCAAAAACATACTAAAACTTCTAAATATGAATGAGACAAACAAAACTGAAAACAAAAAGCTCATAGCATTTAATATTTTTATATCACAAAAATGAAATGCTAAATAAATAAATAAATCTTTGAAATATTTAGTTAAAGTCATAAACAATTAATTATAAAAGTTTGTACGTCTAAACATATAAGAGAATCCTAAAAGTCTTATAATAGCAACCAAAGTTTTGGAAAATCATTCCTTGAGATTCCCATAAGTATAATCAAAATCTGAACCTATAAAAAGAAAAATAAAGAAAAGAATGAATCCAACCACTCAATAAGCAATTGACATCCCTTCAGTTAGATTAAACATGCCACAAAATATTTAAGTCAAAATAGTAACTAAATTATTTGAAATTATTTTAGATAATTTTGTATTCAAATACATTTCCATAAATCATATCTCAAAATCAGAATATCATATTTCAAAGTAAAATAAAACATCACAAAATTATAAAATTTATTAGTCTCTCGTAATATACTACGATCATACTTAACTTCTGTGATACAAGTTAGAATCAGAAATTTTCCTTTAGTGCAATAGAACAAAGGTATGTCTAAAGCAATTAGGTAATCGCATTGAATAATCATAATTAACCCGTTAGTGTAATGAGACAGAACAAAGATCATATAAACCCATTTAGTACAATAGAATAAAAATACATCACCAATGGTACGGTGAATAAAAACCACTATTCTTAATTGGTGGCACAGTTTGAAGTTGGAATCAATATCACTAAATACATATTAACATTACCAATAATTAACTCCCATTGGTAGGATTAGAACATAGTCATACTAAGAGACAAAACCCAAAATATATTTTCAAATTACCCAATATATACAAATCCAATATATATAAATTTTCTCATAACATAATCCATACAAAGTAAAATTCTATAAATATTTCAAAGCAAAATTTCATATTCAGACAAACGATGGATATATAAATATTTATTACAAAATCAAATTCGAAAATCAAAATAATATCAAACCATATTTCAAACTCATAACAAAAAAATCATATGTATATTTTGTATGCTCAACTCAATTTACAAAGAAATCATATGTATATTTTGCATGCTCAACTCAATTTACAAAACCAATGGACAAAACAATATATATTATATATTTTAACTCTAAATATATTGAGGTTGATTGTTAAGGACATAAAAATCGAAAGGATATCAAGTCATTTATCTAATGCGTTAAGTCAAATTTAAATAGCAAATCACTCAATTATTTTAGTATCCTAATAATTCAAGAAATATTTAAAAATCAAAATTTATCCCAATTACATAGATTTAATAAAACAAACATTCATCGGATTATCTTAAGCAAATTGAGTTGTATGGTAACTTTTTTGACATCTTGAAACTATTTGAAAGTATTTTTTTAGCATATAAAACTAATTTTTTTTAATATAGCAAAATGCTTAAAATTAAGTATAAAAATGAAATTAATAATTAAAACATAAAAATTAGTAGTAATATAAATTTTTACAAATATTTAATTTTAACATTTAATAATAATTTTTTTAAAATCTGAATATAATTTAATAATCATTTAACAATATTAATAATATGAAATTAATAAAATAAAAATATATTAAAATAAGTAAAAATTTATTAAAAATAATATAACTAAAACTTATGTAATTAATAATTAAGTAAATCAAATATTAAATGGAAGCAATTTTTTTCAAAACATAATTATATAATATAATTAAAATCGTAGGCTAATTTTGTGGGTATTACAATATATAAAGGAAAAAATTAAACCAGACATGCAATATTCTGAACTCTTAGCACTCCTTATCCTCTCTTTAATTTGACTCCTCCATTGTTTCTTCTTTCTCTTCCTTGAAAACTTGACTGTTGGAGCTCGTCTCGAAATATTATTTCCAACAGCCTCTAAATTTTTCTCTCTATGGCAGGTCTCTGACACGCCAACTTCCAGCAAACTCCATTATCTTTGTACCACAAATTACATTAACAACTCCATATGCTATATATATCTTTTATGTACCCCACTCTTTCATTTTCTTTGTCATCTCATTAATCAAAACCATTTCATCCCAAGTTTGGCCAGAGTTATCAACATCATAAAACTATGGCTCCCACCAGAATTTGCGCAAAATAATGTTTACTGATTTCTATTTTTATAATGCAGAAAAGCCCTGTATCTTTTTCCTACTTTGCTTTAAATCCTCTTAATTGACTCACCAAAGTTTCGGTGAAGCCGGCGCCGGCCTCCTGCAATGCCTTTAATGATTCTTTAAAGCGAATTCTCATGGATGAACTTGGTTAAGAAAATGATTTTGTGCTATATATGACCATTACTTTTATCAGACCTCCAATGCTAGTAGCAGCTAGTTAATTAGTTTATTCATTGGATTCTTGTATTTTTATCTCATACAGTGAAAATGAAATTATAATTTTTTTTCTTTCGTACTTAACAAAACCATAAACACAAATCATAGTTTTCCAGGTGTAATATGGTGAGTAGAGGAAGAGCAACTTATTGCAAACTTATGCTACACTGAGCTTGGCATTCTACTATTTTCTCATTCATATATATATATATATATATATATCGTATTCCCTCTAATATACACCACATTCCTACATTAAAGAACTGTATATGGTTGAGATTGAATGATCTGTAGAAACATCTCATCTGCATATTAAACTGTAAGCCTGCTAAACGAATAGTACTAAGCAGTAGTATCCAGACCATAAAATATGCAGTTGAGAAGGAATAATTAATGTGTTAGAGACAGCACACTATCATTTTCTACTTCTTTTGTAGTATGTTATTCTCATCCACTGTCCTAAGAGGAAACTCAGACAACTCTATTTAGCAACATGCGTGAGGTTTATTGCTTTCATTTATTTTTTTGTCTTAAATTTGTGAATACTTACCTAAATCCTACCTCTTCAAAGTCAATTTTTTATTGGTACTGCCATTAATTAATCCACCACCCTCTCAACTGAGTCCTTTTTCTTTTCTCTTTTTATGAAATTGGTTTAATCCATCTTCTGTGAGGCTGTGCCAGTTAACTAAAACATAAGAGAACAGCAATGACAGAAATGTTTGTTTTCTCTGTAATTGAGTGGGTGAACTCTCATCTGACCTTTTGGGATGTGGCAATTGCATTGTTGGGGCTATTCATTTTCAGTTGTATAGATGAGAGTCTCACAAATAAGGGTGGTCCGATGCTGTGGCCAGTGCTTGGAATCATACCATCACTCTTCCTTCACATGAATGACACGTATAATTGGACCACCAAAGTTTTGATAAAAGCTGGGGGAACATTCCACTACAGGGGAATGTGGATGGGAGGATCATATGGAATCATCACAATCGATCCTGCCAACATTGAATATATCCTTAAAACAAATTTTAAGAACTTCCCTAAAGGGAATTACTACAGAGAGAGATTTTCCGACCTACTCGGAGATGGCATTTTTAACTCTGATGATGAATCATGGAAGGAGCAGAGACAAATTGCAAAGATGATGATGCATTCGAGTCGTTTTGTAGAGCACTCCTTTCGAACCATGCAAGATATAGTGCATCAGAAGCTGTTGAAGTTATTGGAAAAGCTGGCAACATCAGGGCACTGTTTTGATCTCCAAGAAATGCTTCTTCGACTTACATTCGATAACATTTGCACTGCTGCTCTTGGCATTGATCCTGGGTGCTTGGCCCTTGATTTACCAGAAGTTCCCTTTGCAAAAGCGTTCGAGGAATCCACGGAGCTCACCCTGTTAAGATTCCTAATACCGCCTTTTGTATGGAAGACCCTGAAGCTCTTCAGACTTGGAAATGAGAAACGGCTCAAGGAAGCCATAGAAGTTGTACATGATTTTGCAGATAAGACAGTGAGAGATCGCAGGAACAAATTAGAGAAGCTTGGAAACTTACATGATCAATCTGATCTCTTGTCGAGGCTTATGGATGGCAATAAACAAGGCAAAAATAAACATTTTCCAGGTAAGTTCTTAAGAGATTTCTGCGTAAGTTTCATCTTAGCAGGACGAGACACAACTTCTGTTGCATTAGCTTGGTTTTTTTGGCTAGTGCACAAAAATCCTGAGGTGGAAAGCAAAATCCTGAATGAAATCTATGCAATTTTAAGCCATCGTGAGTGTACAACAGAAGATGACATAATTTTCACAGTAGATGAATTAAAAAAGATGGTGTATCTCCAAGCAGCATTATCTGAATCCCTAAGGCTCTACCCTTCTGTGCCAATTGAAATGAAACAGGTTCTAGAAGACGATGTGTTTCCTGATGGTACCGTGGTTAAAAAGGGTGCTCGAATCTTCCACTGCATTTACTCAATGGCTCGCATTGACTCCATATGGGGTAAAGATTGCCTGGAGTTCAAGCCAGAGAGGTGGATCGAAGATGGTAAGTTGGTAAGCGTAAATCAATTCAAATATGCTGTGTTTAATGCCGGTCCGAGGCTATGCCTGGGAAAGAAATTTGCTTACACGCAGATGAAAATGGTGGCAGCTTCAGTCCTGTTAAGGTATTCGATTAAGGTAGTTGAAGGTCACAGTGTTGCACCAAAGCTAACAACCACACTCTACATGAAAAATGGTTTGATGGTGAGTCTGAAGCCCAGGCAGGAATAAAAATCTTCAAGTGACAAAATATATAAAGGAGAATAATTAACATGTACGTAAAGGAGGAATGCGTCAGTTGATCCGTTGTGTTCACTCAACCACGTATTTGTTTTACCTTTATGGTCAGTGGAAGGCTAGCTATAAGCCATTGTTAGTCTGATGAATTGCTTTAGTCTTGAAACTCCTCAAGAAATTTTATGTTTATGGAATATAATTAAATTATACCGTGTGTCTTGTGCAAAAGTGTTTGTTTTTTATGCATGATTTTTTTTCGCCAAATATGACAGTGATATTGATACGAAGGTTGCCTATACCATTCAACGGTAAGAAAGAAAAAAGGAAAGAAAGAAAGAAAGGTAGGGAAGTGGAGGTTAGATTAGGCCTTTTGTTCCATTCTGAAGATTTGTTTAAGTTTTGAAAGAGTCTAAATAAAAAATTAAAATTCATTAAACGAATTTAAGCATAATTTTTATATTTGTTTAAATTTTAAGTTAAATTTTAAATAAAAAAAATTAAAACCTAAACTTGGCCCAACCCAAATAAAATATATATAGTTAAAACATTATAATTATATAAGTATATATATATTTTATATTTTTATATTTTATATTTTATTTTTAAAAAGATTTTTTAAATTTTTTATTATATAAGTTAAGTTTAATAGATGAATTTGAAATTCATTTTTTCAATTAGAGTTGGACTTAAAAAATTTTGAAGTTTAAAATATCGGATCAAATCAATCTTAAACAAATATATAAATTATTAATATCAAATATAGATTCGATTCGAACCTGATCCTATCTAATTCATGAACGCTTTTAATTAAGATACCGACCGCATGTAGATAATTTGAAATGGTACTCGGTGCGTTTTTTTTTTGGAAGATTTGCATTTTGAATTTTAGATAAAAAAAAATTTTAATCTTCAAGCATGAAGGTGTTCTTTTCTCTAACACAAGTAATAAAAATTTTTAAATAAACAAATTGTGGTAAACCTGTAGCTTAAAACAAAAATTCAATCGTAAGACATAGCAAAGTCATTAACTCTTTATATATATATATATATATATATATTAATTATTTATTGTAATTGAATAGTTGCATAATTAGAATAAAAATATGCTCTCTGTTCATAGATGAATAACCTCAAGCAATTAGAATAATGATACTACACGTTAAAGCTCCCAATATTTTTAAAGTAAAAGTAGACCTAACAATTTAAAATATAATATGATAATATAATACGAATATGATATGAATAAATGATATAAAAGTGATACTAATTAAAATTTTAATAATAATTATATATGATTTAAACAAAAAAAATTTTCATGTTTTCATATTGACAAAAACTGTGATACGTAATTTTCATATAAAAAAAATATAAATACATAAATTTTAATATTTTATATGATATAAATACACGAATCATCATGTTTATTTAAAAATATATATTTATTTACATTTTATTTATCTAAATAGCTCATGTAACTAATACTTCATCTTAGTCTTGTCTTCTCTATTAAGAATTTCTAAAGGAAATAAGGATTGGGTAAATATATAAAATTTAAAATAAAATATAGATTCCAAAACCCAAATATTTTATTACAACATCTGTTTTCTGTTATAATCCAAGAAACTTCTTATCTATAACATATAACACAACATCTATTATATCTATATCTATTATATCAGTGCATTGATAAGAAGATAAAATGCATGAATGTGAATTACATTTTCTATCTTACAATTCATTCCACTAACTATATATGAAAATAAGATCTTGAAAGATTAATTTATTATATAAACAATAATATGATTAATGTGAATAAAAAATAAAAATATTCATAACTTACATTGTTTACTAATATATAAATATTATAAATTACTTTAGGGTATGTTGTTATTAGCATATAATAAGATAAGATATGTAAGACAAATAATTTTAAAATAAAAATCATTCAAATAACAAAAGCTTAAACTCGATAAAATAATTTATACTTTTAAAAATAAAATTATAACGCTCACTATGTAATATAAAAATTCAATCATAATAAATTAAATATTAGATTTAATTCTTTCAAATTTTACTCTATTTATAATATTTTATAAGTCAATTAATTTTTATTATTTTATATTAAATATAATTATAAATACGTTAAATAGTGATAAAAATTAATAGAGAATGTTTTTTTTTTTTACATATTTTTGCATTATTTCAGGGATGCAATTGCAGTAAACTCAATCTTCTATGGTGTGCAGAGGTTCTAATGACAAAGACCACACCATTAAGGGAAAAGTAGAGGTAATTGAAGATGGAGATGCGATGGAAGAATGAATACAGCACTGAGCTGCATTTGGTGATTCAAATATGCTGGTTCATTATCCACTTCTTGTTCATTCATCATATGTTTGATTAGGATTACAACGTTGTAGTAATTTTGTTTACTTGCATTACAAAATTATTGAAAATTACAGCATGCGAAGGATATTGGTTTTGGTTCTTAGGTTATGAAATTATTATTTGGACTTTTGGAGGTAAAAATGGCACCTTGGTTTGATTCTTGTCTTTCAGCTTCAATTTCCCCCATTGTTATTCAGCAAACTGCAAACCCCAGAGCCTAAAGTTTTAGTTACCATTTGGATTTGGGTGAGTTATACTGATCTCACCTTTCCCTCACAACCACTTCCACACAAGATTTGATGATGTAAAATACGATACGATAATATAATATAAATACAATACAAAAATAAAATATAAAAATAATATAATTTAAAATTTTAGTAATAATTATATATGAATTTAATAAAATTAAAAAAAATATTTTATATTTTCGTATCAAACATGAATTATAACACATGATTTTAATATAAAACACAATATAAATACACAAATTTTAATATTTTATAGGATATGACATGAATACACAAATTGTAAGATATATTCAACACTATTTTTTTGCCTTTGGCTAAACTTAATAATTTAAAATATGATATAATAATACGATATAAAAATGATACGAATAAAGAATTTGAAGATAATACGACTTAAAAATTTTAGAAAAATTATATATAGGTTTACTAAAATTAAACAAATTATATTTTATATTTTTATATTGACACAAATTATGACACGCGATTTTTATATAAAATATAATATAAATATAATATTTTATACGACATAATAACACAAATTATCAGGTCTATCTTTGACACAAAACCATCTGTCCCCACCGCCTACAGGTAAAATAAATAAAGCAGACATGAATCTTCCACTTTTTTGCTAATTTTACATTAATAGCATGAATTTTATTAATACACTAGTTACCTAAACATGGCTTCCACCTGAACCAACACTATATATTTTTATTTATATTTATATTTATATTACTTATACTTTATGAATGAAAATATCAAATATTTTATAATGAGGGCAACTGTTGTTGAAAAGAACACAAAATCAGCTATCTGTAGCAAATCTAATATTGAAATTTGTATTGAGATCCTGAGCATATATAATATTATATCACTATGATTAAATGTTACTTACCTGCTCTCTCTCACCTAGCTCTTTTTAAGATTTATTTATTAAATGTTAAGCACCTAACCTTAAAGGATTGAAGAAGGGTCACCACCAATTTTTTATCGTAATTTTATATATTAATCTATTTGGACGTTAGTTCACAATCATATTATTTATTTGTCTACTTTATCATATCTTTGGTGCGCACCCATTTTAATTATTTTTTTTATTTTTTTTTAAAAAAAGGCAGAGTCTTACAACAAAAAGAAAGGAGGAAGTTGAAGTTGAATCTCAATCTTAGTATTTTCTTTAAGATTTTTTTAGTCACTAGATCAAAAAATTAAAGATAATTATTTATTTATAATTTAGGAAAATGTTATAACTTAACTCCATCAGCATTTAATTACTTATGTGTACGAACAAAGTTAATTGCCCGCCCATTTAACATGTGCTTATATGCTTTATCAAAAAAAAAAAAAGTTGCTTATAAGCATTAGTTAAGAATAGTTAAAATTTTAAAATATATTATAAAATTTAAAATATTATATAACTAAATTTTTTTATATTTAATGTATTGTTTTCGTTAAATTAAAAAAAGTACTCTCTCTATCACATTTTTTTATTTATTTTTCTTTTTTGAAATAGTTCAAAATTATATCTTATTTTCTTTTTCGAATATCTAAAATTCTTATTTTTATATTTTAAAATGATTTTTAAAATTTATTGACATTAAAAATCATAAAATTTTAATTTTATAAAAAATTAAATTTCATTATTAAATGTATTAAAATCAAATCTTTTTTTTAATTCTATAAAAATTAATGCATGATAAATATTTTAGAACGGAAGAAATAATGTATTAATCATAAAATTTTATCTTTTAATCTTATCTTGACCAGTGTGCCAGGTATAAATTAATTTATACTTTTCTTGCTGTCATAAATTGCTGTGATTTCTTTTCTTTCACAAACAAAATCTGCATGGGTACGCAAACCGATCTCAATCCTAACTGGATTCCAACCTCGAAAGTGTGATGGAATCCAAGGGCTAAAAGCCCATTATCCTTTCAATATTTAGTTAGGAAGCGAAGGATCCAATAGATTATAGCTGAGATATATGTCAGAGTCAGGCTCTCAGTCTTCAGGTATATGAGCTTGAGCAGGCTTCAGCAAGTAAATCAGCACAGCAAGTTTTGAAAAAGGAAAACATGTTTCCAGCAAATTACGTTCATTGCATGAATCCAGGATATAAGGAAATTAGTTATGCCAACAATTCTCTTCTACAAGTCTCTTTCTCTCTTTGACATATTTTACATTTACTATTATTTTATTTAAATTATCTGTCATCATAAACTTGAATATTGACTAGATTTTCTTGTGTTAATCTTTAAGAAAACAATAATATCAAAAGTGTTGCCCACCCTAGACGATACCATCAAAGATGTGTTCAGCAAAAATTTCCCAATAAGCACGTTTGAGATAGCAGACTTGGGTTGCTCTTCAGGTCCTAACACCTTCCTCATAATATCTCAAGTCATTGACTCCATCCATGGGATATGCCAACAAGCACAATTAAAGTTTCCTGAAGCTAGAGTGTTCCTCAACGATCTTCCAGGAAATGATTTCAATGCAATATTCCGATCAGTCCCTACTTTCTACGAAGGACTTCAAAAACAGAAAGGAGACATGCTCGAGCCTTGTTTCATAGTGGGAGTGCCAGGTTCTTTCTATGGCAGACTTGTTCCAAGCCGAAGCCTTCATTTTATACATTCTTCTAATAGTCTTCATTGGCTGTCACAGGTCAGCATTATGTACCCAATTGTCCGTTGTCAATCAATTACATATTTTTACAGATTTTCATTTGCTATAGTTTGTTTTAATTATTATAGTAACCTGTTTTGTCTCTTTGAATTTGAATTTGAGTAAATGGTTAGGTTCCACCGGAAGTTAAGAATATCAACAAGGGAAACATATGCATAGCGGAATCAAGTCCTGCCAATGTAGTTAAAGCCTATGCAGAGCAATTCCAAAAAGATTTCTCAAAGTTTCTAAGCTCACGCTCCCAAGAACTTATAGCTGGAGGGCGAATGGTGCTTACCTTCTTGTGTAGAAACAACCCAAATCCCTGTACTGAAGCTGAAGATTGTTGTTTTGCATTGCTAGGAAAAACTCTTGTTGACTTGGTTGCACAGGTAATTTTCATCTCCCATTCAACTCATTAACCCAAACCCATTTACCAAATCAAAATTTTATACAATGCATGTGTCTATATATTTGGTTGTAGGGGCTTGTAAAAGAGGCTGGTGTTGATTCTTTTAACCTTCCATTGTACAAACCTCACAAAGAAGAAGTATGTGAGATTGTTCAAAAGGAGGGATCGTTTGGTATTGACAAACTGAAAGTTTTTGAAGTGGATTGGGATCCTAGAGACGATGTTCATTACAAAGACAGCGAGTTGGGCAAGTGCCAAAGTGGGCAATACTTTTCGAATACAATTAGAGCAGCTGTGGAACAAATGATTTCTTTCCATTTTGGAGACGCTATAATTGACAGGTTATTCACGAGGTTTGCAACACGTGTTGCCGAGCATCTAGGTGATCCAAACAAGGGCAAGACGGTTAACATTCTCATTTCATTCACCAAGAAGTAGTGAGCTTAAATATTATTATTATTATTATTATTAGAATAAAAAAAAATTAATTCCTTCTCCTAAAGAATCTACCTAAAAGGAGAGGTATTTCGATGCAATAAAGTTACATAATGTTTATTTTTCGATGATAAAGGATATTTCTAAAGGTTTGTCTTGGTATCGTGTTCATATTATAATTTTAAATAATTTCGTTCGTATAATACATATAGTTGGGTCGATTTAATAACTTTATATGAATTAATTATTTTTTGATCTTTCTACTCTTTTTTTTATCATTATTATTATTACTATTATTATTATTATTATTGTTGTTGTTGTATTAGAAGGACATAACCTTAGTATAAGCAAAGAGAAGGGAAAGACTCGAAACTAAAATTTTAATGTCTCTTCAAATGTTTTTGACCACTAAACCAAAGATTTGGGGACATTTTTATTGTTATTATTATGTGCCTTCAGTCACAAATTAAAGATTAAGATGCAAGAAGCTTGGCATGTTAGATTAAGTAAAGGTTAAGCAACCAAATCTTATAGTTCTCTTGAAAATTCAAGCACAACACATGGGATTTTATGTTGTTTTAATTCTTATGGTTCATAATTAAACTACAAATTAATCGGTTTAACCTTACTAATTAATACTTAAAAATTTTAAGAAACTATGACATCTAAAAATTAATTAATATAGTATTGATCTAATTTTAATATTTGATCATTTTAACTTTAACAATTGATATAATTATGTAAGCCAATTACAAAGGACGAACAATATATATTATTAAAAAAGTATCAATTATCATTTATAAAAATATACTAAATTAATATGAAAAAAATTTTTGTTTAAGAAAAAATTTATCATTTATTTATTCATTTTAATTTTTAAATAAAATAATATAGTTATAGTTCTAGTTTTTTTGGATTATAAATTTTAGTTTTTTAAGTTTGGATCATTGCAAATTCATGTCATCTCAGTTTTGGACTTTTTTGAATTTAGATTACCTCGAGTTTTTTTTTTATTTCAAATATTTTAAGTTTGGATTTTATAAAATTAATATTATTAAAAATTTATAAAATTAATAAATTATTAAAAATTATTAAATTATTTTTAAATAAAATAATAATTTGGTTAATAAATAATTAAAAAATAATAATAGATCAAATAATATTTTTATTATATTAAATTAACAAAATTATTTTATTTTTAAATAAAAATTAAAATGGACCTTGTTAAACCCATAATTCGCACCCACAATGTCTTTTTGTCCCTTTGCATCATTACATCAAATTCTTAGTCTTTGGTCTTCTCTTCCATGCCTAGGCTAAGGCATATTGCATTAGCATCTCTGCTTAAACTTGTGATTCACTGTTAAAAATGCATTTTTGAATTGTAACTTAATTAGAAGTAGAAATTTACGTGGATCAACTTAAACATTACCTAAAAAGTTATGTAGTTCCTGCTAATAAGCATATGAAGTATACATGAAAACTTGTTAAATCTTTGAATGAATGGATTTAAACATGCTCCTAAAACTTTTGGCTTAAAAATTTTGATAATTTGTTGCTTGCTAATGGGTTTTCTATAAATTAATGAGGATGCATTTACAGTAAATTAGTTGTTATTGTGATCATTTGTTTGTATGTTGATGATATATAAATTTGTTAATATAAAATGCCATACAATGCATAATACGAATATAAAATAAAAAAGTGATATAGTTTAAATTTTAGTAATAATTATATATAGATTTAAAAAAAATTTAAGAATATATTTTATATTTTCATATCGATACAAATTATGATACATAATTTTCATATAAAACATAATATAAATGCGTAAATTTTAATTTTTATACGATATAAATACAAGAATTATTACATCTATTGATATGCTTATTTTTGGCACTAAGCTAACTCATGTTTGGTTTTTATATATGCTTGTGCAGGGTTAAACGCACTTATAGCAACTTATATATCAAACCTACCGCTGGAAAAAAGGTTAAGATATATGCGCCTGTGAAGGAAATATCAGATTGTGTGAAACTCCTCTGGTTTTTCTTGTGTTTTGCTGCCAAAACACAAGCAAATCAGCACAGCAAGTTTTGACAAAAGGAAAACATGTTTACAGTTGCATGAATCCAGGAGATAAAGAAATCAGCTATGCAAACAATTCCCTTCTACAAGTCTCTTTCTCTCTTTCACCTGTTTAAATCATCTGATCAATTCTGATAGAGTATTTACTAACTTATAAACTTGAGTACTGTAATACCTCAGCCCAAATAATAATTGGATTAGACTAATACTAAAGCCCATCAATTTATTAAGACATTATTTAGTAAAAGAAAAATGATTGAAGTATTAGATGAAAGGAAACCTAACTATCGTGAAACAGAAAAGAAATAAAGTTCTTCTTCCTCATCTTCCTTAGGGTTAGAGAATATGAAAAATGAGATTCACAATCAGAGGCTACTATCAAGTTAATCCCTTAAAGGTGAGTACATGCCCTCTTTTTATTTGAAAAGAAATATCAAGTTGATTGCTATTATTTGGAGTTAAAGTTTTGAGAGCAAAACTAAGAAAAATCATGAAATCATGAAATCTTTCATTAATCTTCATGATCTATTTGGGTGAATTACTGAGCTTTGTTTATTTCATGTTCTTAAGATTTATTGATGATTATTGAATAGAGTTTGAAGGCTGAAAGTAAGGATTTGAGTTTTTAAAGATTGAAGGAGAAATTCTATTTTTGGATGAGATGTTATGATTTGTAATAATGAATTAAAATAGAATTTTGCATTAATGGATAGATTATTGCAATGATTATTATATATCATTGGAAAGCATGTTGAATCTAGTTTCTAATGAAACAAACGAAAGTCAAATCCGAGTTTTCTATGAAGAGTTGTCTAATTTTAACTTAAGGATATGCAGGCTGTAAGACAACAACATCAAGGTTGAATTACGAAATTCTTCTTAATTTATATACAAGGATTTACAGATTAAGCCATATATATTTGGAAAGCTTATTGAGTCTACTTTCCAATAAAACAAGCGGAATTGAATTTGGAGTTTCCTGTGAATAAATATATAGTTTTTATTAGAAGGTATATAGGCTGTTTGGCAGCAGTATATGACGTGGATTTCAAAAATTGTTATAATTAATCTACAAGGAATTACGAGGTGTGCCATATATGGTTAGAAAGCTTATTAAGTCTAGTTTCGAACGTATTAAAGAGATCATAATTCTGATTTGTATATATTGAGATATGACTGTTTTAATGAAAAGAGATCAGGCTGCCAGTATTAATTAGTTAAGTTAACCCTTTGTGTAACTTAGTTGATTTTTGTATAAATGGTCTCAAAAAGGGTTGATTAAATTCTGATCTATTGAAATGATCTTGGATAGGCCATTAATTATTTTGGGGGGAAAAACTAAGTGGTGGAATCGAATGGAGGTAAGTAGAATCTCACACACTTTGTTTATTTTCAAATCTATGTATATATATATATATATATGTTTTTAAATGAATGAATGTTTTATTTCTTTATTTTCGATATATGAAAATAGAATCAAGCATATGATTATTTTGTGTTTCTTTATATAAATGATGGATCATGCTTATGAATGAAATAAGAAAATGATTTATGATTAAAGAATGATTTTGTGATGGCTACGTTTTTTTACATCCCTGGGAAGTGGGATCATCGACACCAGAGCTAGTTCTACGACGCTGGCTAATGGGTAATAGTAGTTAGTGTACGCCTTGCCTAACGGGTTATAATAGTTAGTAATGATCATGAGAATAAAATTGTCAATACAACCAATGTCTCGGGTTATAGCACTGACCGTAGCTAACGATTTGAATGATAATGATGATTTATGATAATGATGATTTTTAATGATTGATCCATGATTTGGTTTGATTATGATGTTTGAATGATAGCATATTTTACAATGATTTATGAAGTGACATATTTTGACATTGATTTATGAATTTATGAAATATTTGACAAAACGATGATCTTGAAATGTTTTGATATTATGATTTGATGAATGTTTTGAATGATCTATATGATGTGTAAGAAAACGATGCTTGATCTGATAAGGTGTGTGAGCCTATACTTACTGAGTTGTGGTTTGCTCATTCCCCTTTTACTTTTTCTTTACAGATGACTAAGTGATAAGTTTGGTTAGTCTTATGTGAAGCTAGAAGATGAAATGAGTATGATTACTTAATTGTTAGAGAATATGTTGGCCAATGAGATTTTAAGAGGCAGTTTTGTATTTTATATGGTTTGTATTTGGATATATAAAGATATATCATCAGTTGGATTAAAGATATGAATTTTACTTGGTATATTGTTTTATTGAAGAATTTTAGAATATTTAAGAAATAAGGCTTCGTATTACTTTGAGATTTTCTTCAAGGTAATATGACCGTGTTATACCTCGATTCGGGGCGTGACAAGTATTGACTAGATTTTTTTTTGTAATCTTTAAGAAAACAATAGTATCAAAGGTACTGCCCATCCTAGACGATACCATAAAAGAAATGTTCAGCAAAATTCTACAAACAAGCACGTTAGCAGACTTGGGTTGCTCTTCGGGTCCTAACACCTTCCTCATCATATCTCAAGTCATTGACTCCAACCATGGGATTATATACCAACAAGCAGAAGTGAAATTTCCAGAGGTTCGAGTGTTTCTAAATGATCTTCCAGGAAATGATTTCAACGCCGTTTTCCGGTCAGTCCCTACTTTGTATGAAACGCTTGAGAAAAAGACGGGAGACAAACTGAAGCCTTGTTTTATAGTAGGAATTCCAGGTTCTTTCTATGGCAGACTCTTTCCAAGTCGAATCTTCACTTTGTACACTCTTCAACTAGTATTCATTGGCCCTCAAAGGTCAGCTTTATGTCCAATTCTCCATTATTAATCAGTTATTTTCTTAGTCCAAGAAGGAGATCAATGGGCTAATCTTCATTTGCCTTGTTATTAAAGCATAGTAACCTATTTTGTCTCTATGAATTTAAGCAAATGATTAGGTTCCACCGGAACATAAAGATACTAACAAGGGAAACATATACCTGGCAAAATCAAGTCAAGTCCTGCCAATGTAGTTAAAGCCTTAGCATAAGCAATTTCAAAAGGATTTCTCAATGTTTCTGACTTCACGCTCTGAAGAATTAATACCTGGTGGGCGGAATGGTACTTACCTTCTTGGGTAGAAACAATCCAAATCCTTGGAGTGAAGATTGTTGTTTTGAATTGCTAGCAAAATCTCTTCTTGACTTGGTTGAAGAGGTAATTTTCTTTTCCCATGAAGCTCATTTTTTTTTCCTACATAAATGTTTAGGAGAGAAAAAGAGACTTGCAAGTGAAAAAAGTCAACCAACCTCCTTTGGCCTGCCAAGAAAGTTACTAATACTTTATTTATATATATTTTTGATTAAAATTAAATAAAAATGAATCTTTATGTAATACGTGGTTTAGTTCGGATTTTTTTTATTAGGTTTAGATCAAATTCAAATATTAAATTTATAAATATATTAAGTTTGAATTAAATTTTGAATCGAAATGTAAAAAATAAAAAAAAATTCAAACCAAGTCAAATTATATATTTTTAAATTTTTATAAATTAAGTAAAATATGATTCGGATCAAATCAATTTCAAAAGAAATTTGTTCGAATTCAAATCTGATTTTAAAAATCATAATACTAAATATTTTTCAAAAAGATCGAATTAAATCTGATCTATTTTAAACCATTATCACCCTTAGTTGAAAGTTCTTTGCTAAAGTCTCAGGCTTAATGAACAACCCAACCTGTGGCTTGGTTTACTTAATTATCAAATAAAAATATTATATAAATTTGACGTGCGTATTTGATTTTATGGACTTGTAAAAGAGGCTGATGCTGATTCTTTTTAACATTCCATTGTATACACCTTACAAAAGAGAAGCATGTGAAATTGTTGAAAGGGAGGCATTATTTGGTGTTGAATTATTAAAAGTTTTTGAAATGGATTGGGACCATAGAGACGATGTTAATTACAAAGACAAAGTGTTGGACAAGTACCAAAGTGGGCAAAAGTTGTCGAAAACTATGAGAGCAGCTAAGAACAAATGCTTTCATCTCATTTTGGCCACACAGGTTATTCACAAGGTTTGCAAAAAATGTAGCAGATCCTCCGGGTCAAAACAAGGGGAAGCTAATTAACATCCTCATTTCAATCACAATGAAGTAGTTGTTGACTACTACTACTACTACTAATAATAATATCAACATCAGTTGGTCTGAATGATTAAGAAGTTCGATTTTTCTTAAATAAGATTTCGATTTTGAGTTTTATGAATAAAAAAATCATGCGTCAGGAGAACTTATTTTTCTTATAAGATTCGACTTGACTCAATTTTGAATTAATTGAAATCCAAAATAACTACTATCAAAAGGTCTCAAACCAAAATAATAATAATAATAATTATAACTATTATATAATATTATATGTTTATGCTCATTCTTTCATCATGCAATATTAAAAACATATTCTTTGACATTAATTTTATACATTTAATATTTTACTTAGATAGTATAATTTACATCATCTTAATTTTATATTTATATATATATTGGATTATGCATGTGTACTAAATTTAAAATCTTATATACTCGAACAGATTAAATATGATATCAACATCTTATTGCTTGTTCAAATTTGATTCGATATGACAATTTGACTCTCGAATTCTGTTTAAGCACATTCAAATTAAATTAATATATGATAGAACACATGTGCACCTAGATAATTTTTTCTTTTCTAAAAATAAATTTAGACAAATAAAACATGATATTTTTATTTAATTTTTTATACCTTTGCTTTTTTATTAAATTCTAAAACATGGATAATTAAAATATTTTTAATATTTATACAACATTAATATTATATCTATTAATTTTTTATAAATATAAATTATATTATATATAAATATAAAAATAATATATATCATTTGACTGACAAATCGGGATTGGATTTGAATCTCGAATGTTGGGATCAGCCAAACTCATTTTCTAAACAAAAATTAGTTTTTTACTCAAATCTGTTCAACATGTTTAATATCTTGGCTCAATTCCTCAAATATCAAACAGGTCTTCGGATTTAGATACAAATAATTAATTCAAAAATAATTATAAATAAATTGTACTGTATCCTTTTTTTTTTTTTTAGGTCAATCATCATTAAATGGAAACCTGCATAGTAGTATCCAAAATTGTTTACACAAATATAATTAAATTGTCTTTTTTATTTTACTTTTTCTAATTTAGATCCAAATCCAACAAGAGTTCATCAGAAAGTTTATATATTTCATCATGTGTCTATATAATTGTTTATAATAAAGTTAAATTGTATTAGTTAAACTCACAATTCCAAAAATCCCAGCAGCAAGGGAATATCCACAAACAAGGATCCAAAATATAATTTTAACGAATATATTGTCTATGGTAGGGGTGAGAATAAAAATCAAGAAAATAAAAAATCAAAATTATAGTATTTAGTTTGGTTCGGATTAATTGAATATTAAATATATATATTAAATTTGAATCAAATTTCAAAATGGAATGTGAAAAATTGAAAAAAAATCGAACCAAACTTAATTATATATTTTTATTAGTTTTTATATATATTTTAAATTCTTATAAAATAAAATAATTATTTTATATATAAATCTATTTAAATATATTAAAAATCCTATAAAAATAACATATAAAAAATTAAAATTTAAAAACTAATCAACCAGAATTCGATTCAAATTGAATCAATTTTAAGAGAAAATCAATTTGAATTCAAATTAAATTTCAAAATTTCATAATATTATATATTATTAAATAACTGAATCGAATCGAATAATATCCAAACCGTTATTACCTGAGTTTAATGTCCCTACTAAGGACTAACTTGGGTAATGATAATATTTTTATTACATATCCCAACCTTGCTCTAATCTAGCTTGTTATGTACATGATATCGAATTAATTCTATTTAATCAGATAGCTCTAAGATACCCGATTATATTATAAGATACCCATTGCCATCCCTCAGAAAGACAAGCACCAACGTTGTTGCCACACAGGTACACGTCAACCAAGAATAGGTACAATTTGCTAAGACATACACCAAAAATGGAATGAATGAAGGAGACGAACACTTAATAATTAATCAGAGCATTAAGTTGCCGGCCAGACAGCTAGGCATCACCGGAACTTTGTCAATCCCACCCACAATGTCATTTTGTCCCTTTGGCCTTTGGATTATCACCTTATCAAGTTCTTAGTCGTCCTTGGTCTTCTCTTCCATGACTCCTCCCTCAACATTCCCCTTCTCTTGCTTTCTTTGAATTTCAGGCTAAAGCTGAAGCTTTCACATCTGAAAAATGGGCCATAATAAAGCATATTATTGGTTTCTGTTGCTATTCATGTTAACATGCCTCGTAATTGGAGTATTGAGTGAAACTGAAGCCAAAATCCTTCTCAGGTTTAAAAACTCTTTATCCAATTATGGCCCTGCACTAGCCGATTGGAATGACACAGGGCCAAGTCCATGCGACGTTCCAAATTGGACAGGTTTGCGCTGCAGAAGTGGGTCAGTTTTCGGACTAAAGCTGGAAAATATGGGTCTAATGGGTGCAATCGACGTGGACACACTGACAGGGTTGTCGCTTTTGCGTACCTTAAGCTTTATGAACAACAGCTTTAATGGTCGATTGCCGGACGTAAACAAACTTACATCTTTGAGAGTCTTGTATTTGTCATACAATCGTTTCTCAGGTGAAATACTCGAGGATGGTTTTGCAGGCATGAACAATTTGAAACTGGTTTATATGGCTCGGAATAACTTCTCTGGTAAAATCCCAAACTCACTTGCTGCATTGCCAAGATTGTCGGAGTTAAATCTTGAAGGGAATCGTTTTGATGGACGAATACCGGATTTTCAGCAGAACAGTCTGGTTATGGTTAATCTAGCTAATAACCTGCTCGAGGGTCGGATACCATCTAGGTTGAGCAACATGAATTCAAGCTTCTTCGCAGGTATCAATATATAGTATATGATATGATGCTAACATTAGTTAGTCTTTAGTTTCTAGTCTTTATCACCATTAATCAAATTTCTGGTTTTCACCCCAATGCTAAATAACAAGCCTTCTATTCCAAGTAAATTTCAAAGTTCTATACTATTGTTAAAAAAAACAAAGTTATAGAAGATTTCGAATTCATATTCTTCAACTTTATGCAATATACCATATATATCTGATGCCGTATCTCATAATTCGTCAATTACTGATTATAACAAGGATTGGTGCTAGTCCAAGTTAGCACTTTCCTCATGGGATGTTGATCCGATGAAAGTCAATTTAATCTTTTTTTAATAGCTATTTTCTTAACTGTAGCAGTAACAAGTTTTTAACCAAGATCAAGCCCTTGGGGCATGGACTAACCAGTTAATTAGAGGTGGCTGTTGAATATGTTATGTTACATGTAAGATTTTTGCATGGATCAGGGAACAGCCTATGTGGGAAGCCACTGCCCCAATGCAAATCCTCGACAAAGACACAGACCATCTTAATAATCATCGTCGTAACAGGTTCTGTGGTTGCCTTAGTTCTTATTTCTGCTGTTTACTATTGCCGCCATGATCCAACCACAGCATCCCAAGTAAAAAATGTCCAAGCGAAAAAAGCCGGTAATATTGTGGGCAAGAAAGAAGATCAATCAGCTGATCATTACAAAAACGCTGAAAATGCAAAACTGTATTTTGTTAGGAATGACAGGGAGAGGTTTGAGTTGCAGGACTTGCTTAAGGCCTCAGCTGAGGTGCTGGGCAGTGGGAGCTTTGGGTCATCTTATAAAGCTGTCCTTCCGAATGGGCAAGCAATGGCTGTGAAGAGGTTTAGGCAAATGAACAATTTGGGCAAGGAAGACTTCCGTGAGCACATGCTAAGACTTGGAAGGTTATCCCACCCTAACCTGCTTTCCCTTGTGGCATTCTATTACAGAAAAGAAGAGAAGCTTTTGGTGTCTGATTTTGTTCCAAATGGCAGCCTGGCTAGCCATCTTCATGGTACGATCTCTCCCTTTTCGAGATTCCTTGGTTTGGAATTAGTTTTAATTCTATAACAAGATCTCAATTAATATAAGTTTTCGGCTTAATTTCCTCAGCTAGGCGTGCTGCAGGTCAATCGGGGCTTGATTGGCCAACTCGATTGAAGATCATCAAAGGAGTAGCAAAGGGCTTGACTTACCTCTACAATGAGCTTTCTAGCCTGACACTACCCCATGGACACCTAAAATCCTCCAATGTGCTTCTGAACCATACCTTTGAGCCCATCCTGACTGACTATGGCTTAGTTCCAGTGATAAACAAAGAGCACGCTCAACAGTTCATGGTGGCGTACAAGTCCCCTGAATGCACCCAAGACGACCGAACAACAAAAAAGACGGATGTATGGAGCCTTGGAATACTGATACTTGAACTGCTGACAGGTAAGTTCCCAGCCAACTACTTGAAACAAGGCAGGAAGGGCAATGCTGATTTGGCAACTTGGGTGAACTCAGTTGTGAGAGAAGAATGGACAGGTGAGGTTTTTGACAAGGACATGAAGGGTACCAGGAATAAGGAACGTGAGATGTTGAAGTTGTTGAAGATTGGGATGTGCTGCTGTGAATGGAACGTAGAGAAGAGGTGGGAATTGAAAGAAGCTGTGCAGAAGATTGCAGAGTTGAAAGAAAGGGATTGTGATGTTGAAGACTACTCTTCCTATGGAAGTGAAGGAGAGGCATACTCAACCAGAGCAATCACTGAAGACAATTTTTCTTTCTCAGTTAATGGTTGAAAGTTGAAACCCATCCACCTTACCTTTTAACTATAATTTAGCGGTGTTGATGTTCTCCAACCGCTCAACATTTCCAAGAATTTGAATATTTGGTGTCAGTCAATTTAGTCCCAAAATATATTATTTTGTGTCGAATAAATCGCATTTGATGGTGTGGCATACATGTGTACAAAGATGAAGTGGAAATTATTTTTCACAGATAAATTTTTAAAAAAATTCAGAAATCCTGAGTTTCATACGCTCCAAGACGTACTTGCATCTTTCTTTCTCTCTTGCTTAGTTTATCCTTTGGTTCAAACTCTAAAAATAAATTTATATCTGTATATCATATAATATTTCATTCTTAACTTAATGTTTTTGTCAAATCAAATAAAAAAGCACACAAAAATATAAAATTATATATATAAAATTACATAATCAAAATCACATTAATATATATATAAAATCAAGTAATCAAAAACATATCAAATATTAAAATTTTACAAGTTACTCCATATATAATATTTAATTAAAATTTACACTTAATTATGAGATATTATTTATTTTAATTTAAATATTTTATTTTTTTATTTCATAAAAAATATTTCTTGAATTTAAATTTAAATTTTTATTTATATATTATAACATGTTTTCGTAACATTCGAAAATAAGATTGAAGTGTCACACTTATCCCAAAACCCATCCCCAAATCGATGGTGATAACCCATTCCTTGAAAATCATGTTCTCTTTCTCGTTTTTCCCTTTCGATTCTCCATCTGTATTCACCTCTGTCGTTGGGTGTCTGGCGGCTGGCATAGGATTCTTTATTTCTTTGCCCTTGCCCACATCTTAAAATACTAACAAAAATT
The DNA here is from genome assembly GCF_002303985.1 of Durio zibethinus. The sequence continues at coordinate 4,291,941 of NW_019167926.1, read as the reverse complement.
TCAAATTCTTTATTTCATTCCTTCTCGACTAATCCACCTCCACCCCCCACCATAGTTATAAACAAGGTGTCTTTGCTTAAGCATTTTTTACTAAAATTGTTGTTGTAGTTTTTTGGATTAATTAAAAAAATTTTGCTGTTTGAAAATTTCCAATTTATATTGAGAAATGCAGCAAAAGAAACCTTCAATTTGGGATCTATAGTCAAATTCATATAAACTAGTATAAAAAAAAATGAAGGTAAACTTTGAAATGAAGTGAAGAAACCTTTAATTTGATATTCATTAATGGCTATGAATTAAACAAAAGCCAAAACAATGGAATATCCCTGTTTACTTAAAACTATAGCTCACAATCCTTGAGTAAAAATATATAAAGGCCTAGCGGGTGCCAATTTACCACCTCAGCAATAGACAGCCATAGTGGGACTGAGCCTCTCCTACCCTAACTCTCCCTTTTATACCTTCCCCCGTCTCAAACAATGGCTATTACATACACATCTTCCCATTTCCTGAAACTCTAAAACTGGCCACCCTCAAATGTTTGTCCAAACTGCCAATTTCCTGGTGCCACGTTGTAGCTGGTCACAATCCTGCCATCGCTTGTGGTGACTTGGAATGACAGACTTTGGCCGTTGAGGTAGGAGTTGCTCTGCCAGTTTTGGCCCCAGTTCCTTGACATTGCTTGCCACCCTGTATTGGAGCCCTTGATTGAGACTGAATGGACATCTCCAGCACCTCCAACATTGGTGATCAGGACCAAGTTGAAGTAAGAGTGACCATTGATTGTGAACCTGATTCCTCCTTTCTTCATACAGGGGACTCTGTTTGCACCAACATAAATATGTTATTGAGATGAACTCGATCAATATTTTAAATCAAAATATCTTAGTAAAATGACTATTTTTAACTAATTTTTCATCGTAAGGGTTGTTAATTATTACCTTTTGAATGAAATGGGGACAATTCCAGCACGGTATTGAGCAATTTGCAAGAAGGCAGGCTCAGCCAAGTCAAAGTGCTGGAGAGGAGGATTGCACCAGCCACCATTGTCATTGGACAAAGCAAGGTTAGGAGGGCAGAAGTTGGTTGCAGTGACGGTTATTGATCCAGGCAGGCACCATTTGGGGTCATTGTCACACCTCATTTCATAGCAAGAACCGCAGCTTAATCCATTGTTAAACAAGGCAGTGCTAAGTGCCGCAGTGTTAGTTCCATAGCCTTGGCTATATAAGTTGCCATATCCACAAGCACCTCCTGAAATAGCAGCAGTGCATATAAGAAGCCAAAGGAAAACTAACTCTTAGTTTAAGTAAACTTAGAAGTTATAAACCATTTAAAGTTACTAATTATTGCAATTTTGGAAGTGCACAAAAGGACTTGAAACAACAAGTTATTACATACATACATACATACATACATACATATATATATATATATATATATTCCAAAAGGTGCCATGCAAGGGCTGTGATTGAAGCCCAACCTTATTAGAATTCAACTCGTAAAAGAGATGGATAAGCCACTTGGGCAAAGCCTCATAATCTTATTATAGCTTCCTTTAACTTTTCATTGCCCCACACCTTTAAGTTTGTTTCCCTTTTTCCTCTATTTCCTTTTGTATAAAATGACAAAAGTTCCCTAAACTTACCCATTGTGCCAGATGCATCACCACCACCATAGAATGTAGCATGGCCACCTTGCCATCCTCCCCCATAGTCACCAAAGGCACCAGGCAGGCAAAAATTAAAGACAAAAAGCAGAAGAGAAGTTGCAGACAATGCTGCTATTGCCATTGTGAATAATACTAGTTGAAGTGAGCGGCGAGGGAGAGAAAGGCTAATTAAAAAGCTGGTGTGTTTAGTGCTGGATGCTTGTGACATAGGGAAGGAAGAGAGGGTTTATATAGGAAATAAAGTAAAAAGAATGGGGCCCGGTGCAATGTGGACTTGGATAGGAAGAAGAGACAAGCAAGCAATCCTCACGTTGAAGAAAAAAAGCCAAGGACACGACAACATATTTTCAAATTTTCAGGTCATATACAAGGATCAAAGTCTGCACATGCAAATGTTCCAGTTAAGACTACCAACCGCTAGGCCTCATGGCCCCCACTTGCACATGCGTTTATCAACCCTTCCTCCTTTCGGTTTTTATCTTATTATCTTTACTCCTTTTAACTGCTCTCCCTTTTGTTTTCTTCTAATAATGCTTCTTTACGTGTAGTTTTGTGGAATTTTCTCCTTAAATTACCTGAAATCCCGCCAATGCCCCAGAGAAATCTTTTTATTGCCTTTGATTGGGGACATTGGTTTTTTTTTTTTTTTTCAGGTCTAATTTGGTGGCTCTAGAGGAATATTATCCAACCCCCAAAAGGAAGCAACAGAATTAGTCAAGGGCACATTGTAATGATTTTGTTTTAAGACTTCAATCTAAGTCATTTTAAACCCTTTCGCTTTCACACATTGTAAAATTGCTGTCTGTGGTGAATTAATGATCATCAAGGCATTCAATATGGGAAATCAAATCAGTAACAAGGACATGTCTGGTCTGGACATGTGAAAATGTATTCTTAATGTTTTTCATAGGCTTTGAATGTAGAAGATAAAAATCCCATTAGGTTTCCTGCTTGTCCTCCCATATGTTACAACAATTGGCTTATAACAGCGAAAGCTTGCCAACCTGAAAGCAATGAGCATCTGATCTTAAAACCTCGTTTCTGGTACATGTCCAAGAATCATTATATTTATTTTCCCATACCAACCATTTTTTTTAGTTTAACACATGAGCTGATGAGCATCAATCGATCGTTATGGATGGTGACTTAAAGAATCTTTTGTCGGTAATTATAATACAAACAACTTTCATTAATTAAATACATTAGCAATATGACTTTGCTTAACCTGATTGATTAGCATTATACAGTATCAGATTCACACGCAGGCGATATATCAGAACTCAGAAACTTGGGTTTTTGTCATCATTGATCGATGATTGAAATCATTACCATACGTGGGAGATTAATTTTTGTAAACATTGAGGTTTTGTAGCTTTTCACAATGATCAAACTGTGAATCTTCATATGTTAAAGAGGAAGAAAAGGCTTAAAGATTTCTGATAAAAAGATTTGATTAGTGATGAAGGGTCCCTACCATGTTAGGGAGCACATGCAAGAGCCGGGGTTCGCGGTCCCTTATATTCATGCATCATTTTCATATGAATTTGAGTGGTTTTGAATTGTAATCTGATAATAATATAAGATTAAATAAAATCAAACAAAGCAATAAAAATATTCATAATATGAGATATTGACCCCATGATGTTGATTGAGAATCATGCTTTGTGCTACAATTTCTTTTCACCATATCTTAAGATTTTTGTCTATTTCATATTGAAAATATGGAATATTGGAAAGGTGACATGAGGTTGTTTTTAACATTTCAATGAGCATCTCTGCCAAGATACTCTAATAAACAGTAAAATTATAAGTTGGAGTCATTCTCTTGTTGATAAAAAATGTTGAACAAATTAGGAAGGATTTTATTGAGTGTTTTAGGACAGTTGTTGAGGTTAATTAATATTCTATTTATAGTATTATTTTTTCATTAAATGTATCAATTCACAGTTAATATTTCGATTCCTAATGCATTAAAAAAATATTATACTTCGTATAATAATCTTAAAATTCCAAGTTCTGGCTTTCTGCTTCTTAGCCTAGTGATTGAGAAACCTAAAGAAGGAATGTAAGGCATGAATTTGATCCCAACCATCCCCATCCCCCTAAATCTCCTAGATGACAATGTGAAAATAAAATAAAAATATCAGTATCCCAGTGATTGAAGTTCATTTTAAAATATGAAAAAGAAACAGATTGAAGTTCTTGTATTGTTAATTAATGTTATAGATCTGAACTTTTGGCTGCCGAATGTCAAAGCCCCTATAGCTCAGTGGTAGAGCGTCAGTCTTGTAAACTGAAGGTCTGTAGTTCGATCCTGCATGGGGGCAACAATAATTTTTGATCTGTTTCTTTTGCCTAATAGAAACAAGTGGAAGAGGGCAGACCAGAGGGCAGATTTTAGTAGTTAGAACTATGACGATTTCTTTCATGTAACGCATATCTTGATTTGGCATTGCCAGCATCAACAGTTCAGATTTTCCTTTTTTCCAATTAGTTTTTCAAAGTTCTTTTCTTTTTTAATTTAAAAAAATGGATTAAAAAAATCAAATGGTATGGGATTTTCTATATTTAATCTGTCTTCCGTTGCTATATCGGTAGGATTAAGATTTGTGACCATAAAGCTCTCAGGGCAATTTTCCTAGGGACAACATTAATCAAAGCTTGAAATGAGATCCACAAAAAGGTCATGTGGGTTTTATCCAAATGTTGTGTGTTAGGTGCCAATGAGAGTGCCCTCCACAAGGGATTGTCTCTTTGTCCCACTTGCAAAGAGGCTAACATCTCCCTACAATCTTCATGGAAAATGGGACCATTATCCATTAACTCAGAGCCAAGTGAAGGGTAACCTTCTGATGGTCTTTAGAAACCATGGTCACATACATCAGCCTCAAAACAGACCCACTTGAGGCTACCAAGTTCCATCATAAAGCAGTTCTAACTAAAAGTTTCAGCACCCTGCCACGTGCATTTAATTGGAAGCTCAGATTGTGGGGCTGCTGAGACCCTTGCAAGTGGCAAGGTAGTTAAGTTTGGTAGCCTAAACCCTGATTTTGTGTCCTATTGAAAAAATATGTTTTCAATGGTGAAAAAATTTGCCTTTCTAACAGAACTGATTGATAATCAACTTATTGTGAATGTAAAAGGAAAAGCTCAGTGTTTTTCTCATTCACAAACTTGGCTATATATATATATATTCTTATAGTCAAGCCTCAACTCTTTGATAAACTTTTAATGACACTAGTATTCGATGTTGCATGAGAATAAATTGTGGAAATTCACACTTAATTTGTGAAATATTATCCTGAAAATGTCAAACGGAATGGAAAGAGAGTCCAAAATTTTGAGTTACTATTGTTACTATTTACTTTTTATTTTACCAGAATGAGAGGTTGATAACACGTAAGTGGAAGCTTGTCCCTACAAAGCAGAAAACTGCATCAACCAACGGCAAGCACAGATTAGGACATTGCTAGCAACTCTCCGACTAGATCAAAGGTGATATTTAATGCAACAGCTTGCAACATTCTCTAGAAAATTCAATTCTAATTTCTGAGTCTAATAACAGATTGGGTCTCTTCAAGCAACAAGCGTTCTGTTTAAATTAAAGTAGCAAAAAGTGTTTTAATATTCTTCTCAAACAGAATATTAAGTCCGTAGGTAATATAATTGACAACATTCCAAGGGCAAAGCCCTCTCATGCCAACTAATCCCTGCATCATGAACACTCTTTAGGCCCAAATTTGAGAAACAAAGGACCCAACTCATGTCAATTGTCATGTGATAGAAAAATAGAAGGAAGCCCCATCAACAATGCTGTGTCATATTTAATTGGATTTCCGGCGTAAATTCAAGAATCTTCCTCCAGCTATAGGAGCACTTACTCGGCACTTAAGTTGACCATGTAATCTATTTCTCAAATAAAGATATGTAACCCCAAGCAATCTATTAGGAAGCAGATGAGCAGATAGACACCAAATTAGTCTTAAATCAGAAGCCTCATTCCTGCATTCTGATCTCCTCAGCCACAACCCTCCACCCTTAGGCGTGCACACATACAACTCCAGTTTACTTCTGATCCAGACCCTTTGCCTGTTTCCATACGTGTTTACATATATATACACCAACAAAGAAGAAAAAGAAAGAATTTGTTTAGTAAATCTGATTGAAAAATCCTTCATATTTGACTAGCTTTCACGACCTTAGTCGACCAATGCTTGGTTGCAATATGTATAAAGAGTTTGATAGCATTCCAAGGTCTCCCAACAACCATAGTAACTGCCATGGTCCACTTACCACAATATATGGAGCCCTTACCAGCACTTTCTACGCAGACATTTGAACTAATTCAATCATTCTGTTACTGATATTTCGTGTTCCAAACAGTTTTTACCTTGTTAAACCTAAATGGAAGCATTTCTTGCTTGTGAAAATCACTCAAAACTGCAACTAGAAACTGTGTTGTGAATGATTTCGAAGAAGTTTGTAAGTTTCCTTACCTTTCCATATGATAATGTCTGTCTGAGGACTTTTCAAAATGTTCCTGTGAGAATGGCCATTTAATAAATGCTCCAAACCAGTCCCAACAACCACAATAATTGCCATGTTTCAATAAAGATCTAGCTCTTCTCAGGAGGACTTCACATTTTTGGCTAAATTCGTTCAAGTTTCAACCATCCCATTGTTTGCGAAAGAGGTAATGGTAATCATGTCTAGAAGCTCTCTGACCTGCAAGCTTATATGCACATTTATGCTTATATTCTTGATGACTGATGCTCCTATATTGGTTCATGCTCAAACTTGCCCTGAGGTGAGTCAGATGCTCATGCCGTGCGTGACATACTTGGCGACCAGGAGCTCATTCGGGCATTGTTGCACAGGCATTCGTTCACTGAATTCCAAAGCCAAGAATACTGCAGCTCGACGACAAGTTTGCAATTGCTTAAAGAATCTTGGTGCTCAGTTTCGTATGCGTCATAGGCTCGATTTCAATCAAGTTCAACGGCTTCCAGTTATGTGTAAAGTCAACATCGGCTATCGTATTACGAGTCTGAATCCTGACTGCTCTCAGTAAGTTTCCTGATCAATGATAACCCATTTTGATAGCCAGACTATACTAGACAAACAAAAAAAACAAGATTTGAAATTGCCTTTTGCTAATGGAAATTGGAAGCATTAGATTGCTATATATATAGCAGTGAATGCTGAGTTTACAGAAATTATAAGTCATATTTCTTCAACAATCTTTGTAGGGTGCACTGAGAGGAAACAAAGAGTAAAGCAGCAGTAGCCGGCAGCCACTATCTATACAGGCTGCAGCGGGTTGGAGAAAATAATTGCCAGGGTTTCAGCTAAGCAGCAGTGGCAGCTACAGCTCAGCAATAGCTTCTATTACCATATTCTGTTGAAATGAAAATAATAGTGCTGCTGCTGCTGATCGTATTCCACTATTCCTTCTACTATATTCCGTTGAAATGAAAATAATAGTGCTGCTGCTGCTGCAGTGTTTAATTATCGTATTCCACTATTCCTTCTTCTTGGAAATGCAGAGGAATGGTTTGTCTTGTGTATGCCCACGAAGATTTGGATTGGATTATGCAAAAGCCAATCATTAAAACTACTACATTTTGATGTGTTATTGTGTGGGGTTAGGCTTTTCAATTTACCTCATGGGCTAAGCTAAGATAACAAGTTGGTGTCCAAGATCGTTAGCATTTGAGATCTTTAACCTTTTGAGCATAACAAATCTATTCAGACTAGCAAATGGTCATAGATTTTTGTGACTCTGATCCAACATTCGAATCTTCAATCCCTCTTGTACCTCCCCTTCCCATATGTAAAAATAAAATAAATAAATAAATAAATAAAAAGAAAAGAAAAGAAAAGAAAGTGGACTCTTGCTTAACCATGTGCACCCTAACAAAGGAATGAACAAAGTTGTAACTCTAAGATATCTCTCAACAGAGTATAGATCACCACGATGATGCATTCACAAGTCACAAGTAATCAGACCAAATTATTAAGTGACAAGCAATGGCAACTAAGGCCTCTATTATCCTTGAGGGTTCAACCGAGCCAGGAAATCAAAAAACTCAGGGCACTACAATCAGATAGCCTGATACATTTACAGTTGTACACACACCTATTCGAGAGGGAGAGTGAATCGTCAACTGAAACAAAAGCAATTTGAAGATACTTAACCATCGATACAATGGGAACAGCTGGTTTGGAAATGTTGCACTAATCTACTCCTAGGGATCAAACTTCTATTCCCACATCATTGCTCCAAAAAAATGAATTTGAACCCACAAGGAAAGAATCTTGAATATCTGAAGACCTAGCAAAGCTGGAGAAAAACTAAAATCCCATTCACATTAAAAGAATTGCATTCAATCAAATAGTACCTTTCGATGTCAATAAGGTCAGTCTATGAACAATGCAACAAATAGGCCAGGGCAAGGTGTAGATTAGCAAAATTTGTATCATACTGTTCCTCTGCTTTTACCGGCAGAAATTGAGGGGCCTTCAGATTTCACTAACTGGGAACCCCTGCTGATATCAAGCCCCTTCAATCGGCTAAGAGGATCCTGTTGCATCATTCCGGCGAAGGCATGTGAGTTAGCTACCACAGACTTATTAGGTGTCAACATGTTAGATTGGAAGGGATGAAATGGTGGCATTTGTATATTCTGGGTGTCGACTTGCATTTGCTGTGGCTGGTGAGGAAAGAAAGAAGATTGGGTGTATGGTATATGGTGCATTCCCAAATTATAAGTATCTGTCGGTATCATTATTTCTCCAGTAGCAATCATGAGCCTCTCTACTTCATTCTTCAGTGCTTCATTTAGAGCTGTAGTCAGAAATGGACAATGAGAAAAACTATACCCAGCAATGAACAACTCTCTGCAGTAGTTTTCATGAGAGAACTAGCAGGGACATGATACAAACATGACCAGATATCTCCATGCAAATGGACAATTATTAATGCTAGCCAAAGCTTGAGCTCTAAAATTAATGCCTAGAACATTACTTAAAAGGGGAATCATTAGTTTTGACTGGTCCAATGCCATTTTGTTTTGTTTCTTATCATTGAGTAGATGTGGTTAAAAAACAAAAAAAACTGCTTAACTTGTGTAGCAAATGAACATGTCCATCAAACATATATACACCTTTGAAGCCATCTTGGAGAGAATAACATACCATCACGTAGCTGAGCCTGTTGTTCCATAGATTGTAGCCGTAGCTTAAGCTCAGTGTTCTCAGTAGTCAAGCCTGTTGTATCTCTCTATAGTAGAACACAAGAATCAAGGCTATTAACATTCAGGTGTTAGTCAATAAAGAAAGAAAAAGGCAACATAAGATGGAACATATCCAAAAGTAAAAGAAATTTCAGATAATCAGATGCCTTTAACAGAGAATCAGAAGCATGTGCAACCACATCCACAATAAAAGAATGAACCAAGAACGAAAGCCCTTAATGCAAAAAAGCTTTTCATTTATAAGAAAGTAGAATCGCCAAATGTTGATAATTTAATATGTAGATCTGTAATTCCAATTCGAAGGAAAGCAAATAGTCACCATAAAGAAGCTCCAAAATTATGCAAAGAGACGGGTAAATGTTTGACAAAAACCTGGAATAGGGTTAGTTGTGCAGAAAGAGTAGTTGCTTCCGTTTGGAGTGTTTGGACTTTTCTCTCCAGTTCAGATATATATCGGGCTTTTCTCTCTTTAGAGCGAGTGGCTGACTGCCGATTTGCAATGATCCTACACAAATTATGTACTTTCTTAGCGGAAACTTGAATGTAAACCCAAATCTCACCACATAATATGAGATTGTCAAATCTACAGGAGATAATTTCCATTCCAACTAAGGAATGAGGGGTGTTGACTGGAGAGATGATAACTGCTCTAACTCAACCATGTCACTGGATGCTTATGTATTTAAGACAAGATATACCTTATCAGTAAAAAAAATGTGTTGAGTTCAGAGGCTCTCGAACACTAGAAAACATGAACGAAAAAAATGTCATCACATACCTAATATAGAAAATCTGTGCACACGTCACCTTACCAAACCCATTATTGAAAGTTCCAAAGTTTGGAAAGAACAGCTCATTTCCCCAGAGATTAAAACTTAAATGAAACCAACAGCATTCAAATGTGCAAAATGGAGAAATATTTCAATTATGATTTCAACGAAATCATAACTGCCTATCAGTCTCTTTGGTTATACTAATGGTAATGGCATCCCAGTACAGAATGAAATATGGTGACAAAACTGGCCTTATAGACCAGAACTTTTAAAAGGCAAGGTGTGCCATGACAAAAAATTATTATATAACTGATTATCAGATTTTAAAAAGAATAAAATAAGACTATTAAAAAAAACTAAACAATCATTTAGGACAAAGAGTGAAATGATCAATTAGTTTACAATCAAGAACAAGCCTATCAAATTAATCAATTATGAATTTTGTTAGTATCTATGAAGCAAATGTTTAGTGATACCCACATGAAATACGCCCTACTTATGACCATACCATTACAACATTAGATGATGAAACAGTCCACTAATATGCTTAAATTCCCCTAGACAAACAAAATTACTTAGCGATTTGAAATAGAGATGACACAATGCAAATTCTGATCTTATTTACTAAAACAATTATGCCATTTCGTAATTATGGTTACTTCAATAATTCAGAAAGCATTTATTCCATCTCCTAATCATAGTTCAAAACAAATCACCAAAATTTAGAAAAACATTTATAGTGTGTTTTCTCCAAAAAAAAAAAAAAGAAAAAGCCAAATAAACATTTCGCATAAAAAATCACAGGTAAATAGAAGACACCTGATAGTTTACATGAATTTTGGTTCATGAAATGCATACTCTTAAGAATTTCTATGAAACTAAACTTGCTAAAATATCGAAAACTCCATTCATCAAGGGGTGAGAAAAGTCCACTGAAGCACTACATTATTAAAAAAACATTGTCTAAAATACAACCATAATGCCCATGAAATAAGAGAATGAGCTAAGAAGCATATGCATGATCCATAAAAAGAACCTAGAATTGGGAAAAACTCATATATTGACATCAATTATTAGTTACATAAAATTCATTTGTTCTAAATAACTCCCAATTTCTTTCAAATTTCACCCTCCCAAATATATATATATATATATATATATATTTCCAAGTTCCAAATTCTTAAGGTCCTCACTTTACTTCCTAAACGGCCCAAAAAAAGTCAACTTCACCATTAAAGATTAACAAATCACTTCAACGAAACAATCATAATGCCCATGAAAACAAATAACAGAAAAGGATAAAACCGTCCTCAAACAAAAACAAAAAAACAAAAATACAAATTCTTTAAACAAAAAGATATTACGTTCTTCTAATAATTTCCCCTAATAATCTACCGAGAACAAACAAAAACACAAGCTTTACACTAAAAGTTACAAACTTTCAACTTTTTCTACAATCTCATAAGTGCCAAAACCCAAATTCACTAAAAAAGGAAGTAATTCCCAAACCTTTTAGCTCTCTTTGGATCAATAGTCCACAATTCAGCAAGCTTATCAGGAGCCATAGCTTTCTTAGCTTCAATCGACTCCATTATCGAACACCCATCAACCGAAATACTATGCCTATGCCTTCCTTTCCCTCCTGCATTATGCTTCTCCGCCATCACCGACCCACCACTCATTTCCTCTCCTTTCGGGTTCTGACCCGACCCACCACTCGAAGACCCAGCAGCCCCCCCTCCTTCGTCCGCTCCCTTCGATGATCCCCCTAGCTTCTCAATGTCCATGTAACTACAAAACAGGTCATCTTCGGATCCCAACCCTTCGAAAGGGTCGGACACGAGATCCAAGTCGTCCGGGATCCGAAATTGTACTTCGGACTGGGCTCGCCTGTGGTAAGAGCCTCGAAATGCGGTTGGCTTGGCTAAAGACGGCGTCTTTACGGTGGTGGATGATGCATTGGAGGGAATTGTTGGATCAGGGTTCGGGTTTAGACTTGGCGGATCATCCATTTTAGTGATTCTTTTTAGATTCAGATCTCAAAAGAGAAACGTGAGAGAAAGGGAGCTGACGCCCGATTGTCGAAATCTGAGAAAAAAAATGGAGAAAAGAAAAGAACTACAGGAAGTTGTTAGAACGATGTCGTTTTAAAACTTCAATTACGAAAAAATGATTTTTTAAAATTTTTTTCTTATAATGTGATCATAGCTTATTTAAATTCCACAACCATAAAAGCTTGAAAATATTTCAAATAAATAATTTTAGTTTAGTATAAGACATTTTATCTTTTTTTTTTCTTTTGTAAATACACTTTGTAAGTTACATTGTATCACTTACAATATTTTTTTAAAATTTAAAATGTTTAAAAAATTTATGTATTTATATATTATTTTACACGATAATTATATGTCATAATTTATATCAATACTAAAAAATGTATTTTTTATTTTATTAAATTTATATATAATTATTATATTATATTATTTTCATATTTTTTATTTATATTATATTCTCATATATATTTTTACATTGTCAGCTTATTTATATTTTTCTATCATTAAAAGAGGTGGCTGATGTGAATAGAAACATGAACGTGAAATTATTGGAGAGATATTACTAAAGTACAAATAGTCTACTAGTATGCCAAGTGAAATTTATGTGGCTGATGGATGATCATTCATATTTTTGTGGGCTCAGCTGTCCCAAACATACACTAACTATAGTTTCTGCAACCATGGGACATGTTAGCCTTTCCCTCACATCAACTTCACATTAAAAAAAAAATCAAGATTATAGTAATTGCAATATACTATACTAATAGTGTTCACATTGTATAATCTTTGAACAAGAAAAAGGCAATAGCCATGAAAAAATTGCTAATCTCATGTCCCAAAATTCATAATTAAAACACTTGGTAATCAAGTAAGATCTCAGTGCAATCAAATCTTAGTAGATAAAAAGTGTAACATGAAGGTTGTATTTCAAAATGTGGATAATAATGCACATATAGGTACATTCTTTCGCGATTCATATATTTATATGGCATAAAATTTTAAAATTTTAAAATTTATGTTATATTTTATATAAAAATTATATATTATAATTTATATTAATATAAAAATATAAAATATATATTTTATTTTATTAAATTTAAATATAAATATTATTAAAAATTTAAATCATATTATTTTTATATTTTATATTATATTTATATCATATTTTAAAATATTAAATGTAAATTTTTTCAATCATGTATGTATACAAATATATATTTATATATATGAAATAATGAAATTGGTAGCTACTGCTGCTTACTGTCCCTGCTTTTTCTAGTAGCTTTGCTTTAGACCAAAGAGCGTTTTCGATTGAACATAATTGGAGCAGTGGGCGTGGATCAAATGCAGAGAGAAAAGTATTTTAGCGTGTGAAAATTGAGAGTCCAGCAGCTAGGGTCAGGGCCAGGGGCTAAGACTGTAGGCACCTACTTTTAATTTTAATTCGTGAAATATTATTTATTTTGATTTTAAAATTTTAAAATTTTATTTATAAAAAATATATCACATATATATATAATATAATATTTATATATTTTTTAATTATGAGATTAAGACCGTCACAATCTCTTAACTTTTAAAATTTAATATTTTAATTAAATCAAATCAAATTATAAAACTAAAATCACATAAAATATTAAGATTTTAAAAATTACTTCTCACCTTATAGTATTTAGTGATACTCATGGCTTCATCATGTAATATTTTATGATTTTCATGTTGTCGATTGATGATCATTCTAATAGTATTTATGAAAATTCATACTTAATTTATAAAATATTATCCGCTTTAACATTAAGATTTTATGATTTTATTTCATAAAAATATCTTATAAATTTAAGTTTAAATTTTTACATATATATTATATTATATTTAGATAAGCCAAAAAAATCTGTATCCGACAGATTTTGATCCGACCCGACCTTTTAGAGTCGATTTTTTTTCTTGAAAATCGGGTGTCGGGTCGGGTAGCATGAAGACAAAGTTGGGGTCAGGTTTTAGGCAAACCCGACCCTACCCGATCCAATATATACATAAATAATTTTTTTAATTAATTTTTTAATTTTTTAATTATATATATATTTATATAATGATATTTTTAAATATTTATATTTAAAAAATAATATTTTATATTTTAAAAAATAATATTTTATTAATTTCGGATCAGATCATGTACGATTTATACAGTATCGGATTGGATCGGGTTCGAGTATGAAAAAAAACAAAAAAATTTTCGGATAAAATCAAATTCAAATTTATTAAAACATTAAGTCGGATTGAATTTGAAGCGAGCAAAATCCGCTCCGATCCCGACCCGATGTCAACCCTAATTATATTTACTCATTTTTTCAATAGGAGGCTGAAAGCATCACAAAGACAACCAACTATGCCAAACATACATGGACCTCTTGAACTCTTGCTAGGTGGCCATGGAGATAATGCTTTTGCCAATATCGTCTCTATCTCCATGTGGCCCATTCTTTTCTTTCACATGGTAGTTTCACAGGTATAATATATCTCCATCAAACAGGAGAAACTTGGATTCAAACAAAGGGGAAAATAAAAAAAAAAAAAAGAAAAAAAAAACCATTTCAAAGAAAAAAAAAACCATTTCACTTCCTTGAACCAGCTTCTCATCTGTTGGCATCTTTGAGATGAAGATGATGAAAAAAATAATTGACGGCTAGTTTTGGCTGCTTTTGAGCTCATTTTCATTTGACTCATCAACCTTAACCAGACTTAAAATTACCTCTAGTTTTACTGCATTATAAATACTTGCCAGATTTTGGTGCTTCTAATTAGAGCACTAAAAGTTTACCCATATCAATATATATATCAATTCATTCAAATTCGAACTCGATTTAATAAAAAAAATTCATTTAAATTCGAATTGGATAAAAAAATTAATAATTATATATTTAATTATAATTTAAATTCATTAACCGTCTAATTACCACTTTACTTATAATCCATTGATCCTTCAATTAGTGTCGGTAAAAGCTATCACTGACATTATTTGGTAGAAAAAAATGGGTTACCATACTCGTGATGAAATAATTATATTCTTTGGGATAAATCTCTAATAAACTACAAATTAATATTAGATTAGGTTAGATTTTTCTACAAAAGCATAAACACATTGCCATTATCTCAACCATAAAGGGATGAAAAGATGAGCATTGGCTGAAATGAATAATCTTATTGCTTCACCTTTTAATTACAGCAAGAGTGGAGATTGATTTGGTGCTAAAGAATAAGCATTTTCTTTTTCTCCATAAACTAATTTTATGTGGGATCAGGTGCCATAATTAAAAATTCCTTAGCCACCTTTCCAACCCTTGTGCCTCTCATTTGATCTCTCAAGAATAATGCATTGACAGGACATCAAATACATATCTTAATTATTTTTCCAGGTTTTTTTTAAAGATGTTTAGGATATTTTCAAGCTTTGTTTCATCTAATCTTCTTTTAAAACTTTTTTTATAAATTGCTTTTAAAATTTTATTTTCGAATGCTCTCTACACAGAAAGAAAATTGAACTTGGGTCTTAATTTCAAACTCAATTTTTAAATTTATATTTTTTTATGTAAATTTATTAAATTTTATATTCAAGTCTTACTGTACGTTATTTTGATTGTATTTTAATTTATTAATTGATTTGTTAGTTAAAAAATATTTTAATTTTAAAATATTCTCATGAAAAAATAAAATTCAAACCCGGGTCTTAATTATATTTCATATGGTATTTGTGGCATCTTCTCTCATATCATACATGTGGAACCCAGCAGTGCCATTTCCTCCGTCCAAAAGAAACTATCAGCACCTTGAGAACCCCTTCCTTATCTCTTTCCATGGCCCATTTATATATAATTTGATCCTTGAACTGCAAGCAAAGAATTTCCAACTTTTTCTGCTAGAAATTACAGTAAACAGTAAACCATGGTAAGGCGGCCAAATTATTGTCCGCATAATCCGTATTAGATCTTCAATCCTGTTTGCTTTTCCATGTAAGGTAGTTGATGATCTGATGGAGAAAGAAATTACAAAGCCAGAAAATTTTTGCATTCTCACTCTTTGATGTACTATGAAAGCCCTCTCTTTTCCTTTAATCACCCAAGAAGATGCTTTTTACTGTTGTCTTCATCTAGTTGGAATCCTGACAGACATATCCTGGACTCAAAAGCTCCATATCTCTCTTTAGTTGAAAGCTGATCAACAAGAACCAAAACAAAGGAAGCTTAAGCCTTCACTCTCTATATATCAGCAGCAAGTGGAGCTTCAGCCTGTAATACTTTCAACCACCATCCTTGCATATCAAGCCAGGACTCCAGGAAGTTGAAGCAAACAAGCAAAGGATTTATTTTATTCAGCAAATGAGAGAGATGAATTCTCTTCTTCCAGTAACCTTTGTGGTTCGATTCACCGAAGAAAGAATAAGGAGCAAAGAAGTTAGAAGCCTGTATGCCTAAGTTCATCAAATAGGCCTCAAGAAAACGTCCTAAATTCAAAAAGGGTAGTAGAATTTTCAACTATTTATAGGCTTTTGGGTTTGGTGCTTGATAATTGGTGATATACAAGCTAAAATAGCAATGGTGACTCTTCATCACCGCCCACACCGCCTTCTCCTTGATACGCAATCAAGCGCAGCACCAACAAATGGAAACAGAACGCGCAGTTCTTTATCCAATGAAGCCAGTTTTGATACCAACATGGTGATCATCCTAGCAGCTTTGCTTTGTGCACTGATATGTGCTCTAGGGCTAAACTCTATTGTGCGTTGTGCTTTGCGTTGTGGCAGAAGGTTTGCTATTGAGACCCCAGATGAGACTGTGGTACGTCTAACTGCAACAGGCCTGAGGAAGAGCGCATTGCGCCAGATTCCTGTGGCCATATATAGTTCAGGGACAAATATGAAGGCTACGGATTGTCCAATTTGCCTTGGAGAATTTATTGATGGTGAAAAAGTCAGGGTGTTGCCAAAATGTAACCATGGTTTTCATGTAAGGTGTATAGATACATGGTTGCAGTCACACTCATCCTGTCCAACTTGCAGGCAATCATTGCTAGAGCAGGCAACTAGTTCTGATGCTGCACCAGAGATAGAGGCTGGAATCCAGCAACATGGGAATTCATCAGGTGGACTAGCCGATGTTCCACTCGCTGCAGAGGAGATTGGTTGATCCTGGTTTTGAAATAGTTCTTAACCAGCTGAGAAAGGGGGCCATAGAGTAGCTTTTTTTTTTATTATTGTTGTTTGACATTTTTTTAAGTTTGTTTATGTATATGAATAGAGAGAAATATTGATTGCTAATGAACTGCAAAAGAAAATAGAAATGGTCTGAGGCTTTCTGAGGTTTTGCTGTTCCTCTACATTCTTTGCAGTGGGAGATTGAAAATTTCTCTGGAGTACCATAGACTTATTGCTTTTCTTCATGATTATAGGCAAAAATCCATACCAATTGATGTGCAGCTGTATGTGATTGTGATGATTCTATTGAGAAATATAATCGATGCACCTGTTTTCAACCTTTGCATAGAAAGAAGGATTGTTACACTTATGACAAACTATGATTTTTTTAAGGAGTTTAAGGTTCACAATCACTCAACAAGGAGTTTGAAAATTAATAGGAAGTTTTCAGGTTCATCAGCAAAATGGAACTGAGAAAGACCTCCATAATTTCAGCTTGGGCGGTGACTCTCTCCTGCTTGCTAACTTTTATTTCAGAATTGATATCTCAGATTAGGTCTTTAAATGTGCTGCCAACTGAACAGTGCTCACAGATGGAGACCTTACAAAAGGAAACCAGCTCTGGGGTTTAGATTCCTTGAGTTATCATCATTGCATAGCATCTATACAGTTTGTAAGCAAGCCCTTGTTGTCTAGAATGGTTCACAGCCAGGAGCCACTTGACATTTGAAGTGCTGTCATGCTGATGCAACATGGATATAATTTAGCCATTAGAAGTGTTTCAAAGTCATTTTGATTTACCATTGTTAGGTATTATAGGCTTCATGTGTAGTTTTCTTTTGACAGCTTTCTCTTCAAGTGAAACTTATTAGGAGTATTAGATAAAGTTAAACACAACTTTGTATTTAGAGAACAAACTCTTGATTTTCTTACACTTTACCCAATTTAACACTTTGTATATAGAGTATTTTTATAGTAGTAGTAAATAGAACGATTTTGCAAGTCACCAACTGGACAATCCCCAAATGAATGTCTCAAAAATCATGTTCCTTGGTCAAATAAAGGACGTCATTAAAAAAATTCCAGCTTTGATAAAATGATTTTCCTTCCTTTTGTTGGTTTGAATATGACACAGGAGATTGGTTGCTTATAGAAAAGAAATAGGAATCGCAAAATAGAGTATCATTTCTCAAGCACTTAGAATCACAAAAAGTAAAGTGTAATGGAGATGATCGCTTTAGTATATAGGCATATGAAGCATAAGGAATCAACAATTTATGCTTATAGAATGGTATCTCAATTCTTCAAAACTCATCTTTTTTTTTTTTTTTAACTCTGCTATGGCCTCTGGGCCTTCATTCTAGCTCCACATAAGTAAAGTCATTGATGCAACACATGACTCCAAAGCATTGTCTTAGTATTGAGGATAAAGACATTGTCATGCGCATGATTCATCATAATTGGACCACCATCTCTCCTTCTCCTTACCTTGTTCATCTATGTCGATTTCTAAGATTTTTTCCTAACTTCCAAAGGATTGCAGCAAAGAATTTGTCTTGCTCACTTGTGGAGCTTGGCTTGGCATTTGTTTTACATAATATAATGCCCACTTGCCCACTAATCCATAGTCACCAGCATTTTCAATTATGAGTAACTCCATACAAAGGACAAAAGTACTACTGTAGTGAAAAAGTTTGTCACGGAAGCACACAATTGGAGTTAGAAGGGAAAGCTAGGGAAATCAAATGGCCAGTGAATCTTTTGAATAATTGAATGGCCTTAACCACTCTTTATAGTTAGCATTTGATTAGTCAAAATCCTCAATTTAAAACAGGTGGCTGTAAACTGTTTTCATGCAAATCTGTTGTTGAGATTCAAGTAGGAGGACATGCCAGATTTTTGGATAGAATTACTTGGAAAGTGGACTAGAGGAGACTGAGAGGGTCCACATAGATATGATGTATGGGAGCATATGGGCATGTGTTTGGTTATGTTGAAAGAGTGCACAAGGGTTTGGGTTTGTGTTTGTTTGGGTAGAGAATACTTCATAGGACTAGAGGAGATTGAGAGTGTCTTATGAGTATTGATTGTTGAGTGAGGTTGATGATTTGATGTATGTTTGTAATTCTCTACAACTAGTGGATCTTGTTTCTCATCCGTGGATGTAGGTCAGTTGGATCGAACCACGTTAAATTGTTGTCTCTTGTATGTTTGATTTATTGTTTGATTTCGCTTCCGCTGGTGTGATTGGATTGGAGGCTTTTAGCCCAACAAATGGTATCAGAGCTGTGGTATTCCCCAACAAGTGGTATCAGAGCTGAAGGTTCGAAACGTGAAAAGAGTTGAAGATTCAAGATGTGAAAAGAGCCGAAGGTTCGAGATGTGAAAGAGTTGAAAGTTCGAGATGTGGGAAGAGCTAAAGGTTTGGGAAGTGCATGATTTGAGACATGGAAGAAGTAAGTCCAGAAGTGCTCGATTCAAGAGAAGAGTTCGAGTTTAAGTTTTGAAGATTGAGGATTGGTTTGTATGAAGCGTGAAGACACAAGAGAAGAGAAGATGATTGTGAGACTTTCATTGTAGGTGGAGCCAAGCATATCTAGCATGAAGATAGATGATTGATGGAATTTGAGTCAAGGTGGAGATTGTTGGGAATATTGACCCAAATCCCATAAGAGATTTGTTTGAGATTTGTTAGAGATTTGTTTGGGATTTATCAGATATTGCTTGATGGACAAGAAGACTTGCAAAAGAAGAATTTCAAGAGAAAGAGGATTCTTAATAGGTAAGTTTGACTTGCAGGAGAAGAATTCTAAAAGGAAAGGAATTCTTAATAGGTAAGTTTGACTTGCAAGAGAAGAATTCTAAGAAGAGAGGGATTCTTAATAAGCAAGTTTGTATGGTTATAAATATGTGAAGTCTCTACAGGGTTAGGTATGAGAAAAAGATGTAAGAGAGTTGTAGGGTTTTGTGAGATAGACACCCCATAGGAGTATTGGGGCTCTACGTCTTATGGGTGTGTATGTTTGTTTGTGAGTGGACTAGAGGAGACTGAGAGGGTCCACATAGATATGATGTATGGGAGCATATGGGCATGTGTTTGGTTATGTTGAAAGAGTGCACAAGGGTTTGGGTTTGTGTTTGTTTGGGTAGAGAATACTTCATAGGACTAGAGGAGATTGAATCTCCCAAGGGAAGCCATATTGTTCAACTATAAGCCAGACTATTTCTTTTTGGGAGAATTTGCAAAACATATGCTGTGTGACCATAATTTTGTGATCTTAAACGTGGGAAAGCAATGTTTTGATTGTTCTTTGCGATCTAGTCAATGTAAATGTTAGGTACAAGTTTGGATTTACCTCTAACTTTTTGTACTTCTTTTGGTAGTTGGGATACCGCAAATCAGCAAGCCAACGTCCTGAAGTTTGTATATATATCCTTCAGTTCTCTTATTATTATTTCTTTTTAAAAAGAAAAAAAAAAAGGGATTTGAACTTAAAGAGTTAAACAGGATCCAGTTTTAAGGGTACAAACTCTGACAAGTGTAAGATCACAAAACTATGTATGTTCTGCTCCATCATGTTCATCAATTCAAGAACCTTTGACAATTGGGAACTTTGGCTGCTCCAATAGCTAGTTCTAGTAGGTTTTGAGGAATAAAGCAATTAGACTCGTGAGAATGAGCTAGATACCTTCATTTCTAATATCATTCAATTTAAAATCCAATCTCCTTTTTGAGCTTTTAATCAAAGATTACTTTCTACGTTCGGGTAGAGAATTTTGCTTTTGGTTGGAGATGGAGGGAGGGTTCATGGAATTCCATAAGAAGTTTCTTTCTTTTTTGGTATTTAAGGTTGTTAGAGATTAAATCTAATCAGTGAAATTATAAGAGTTTAATATTTCATCGACAGACCATGCAATTGCTTTCTATCCAGGCAACTTCATGAATTTCTTTAAAACTCTCAATGAGTCGGAGTGTGAGGATTTGCATCCAATCAACTTGAAATATATTATTCGTTTTGATCCGAAAATCTCACAATTTTATCTTACAAAAAACATCTCATAAATTTAAATTTAAGCTTATATTTATATATTATAGTAAATTCTTAAAATCTACTAATGTGAGATTGAGTTGTCACATAGAGTCTGTGAAAAACTAGTAAATAGCTGATGATGTATAATGTTCTCCTACACTTTGGAAAAGAGGGTCAATCGTCTGGGAACGATGGATGAATCTGAGTATCTTCTATCGAGAAACACTTGTAAAGGGCATACCAGATAGAAGCAGTGATTCTTGCCTGAAATATATTAAGGGCATATTGTTTCTCGCATATAGTTCCTTTCATAGAGGCAATCAAGCATGTAAGTGAAAAGATGAAATCAAATTCTCGTACATTTTTTCTTTTTTTTTGTTTTGTTCAATCTTGGGAGTCAAGGAAATTGGGTTCCAAATAATGGGAAAAACTCTAACAAACTTGCATAGCATACTTTATTAGGTACAGAATCACAACAAACAGGCTCATTCTTAGACAAACTTAGAAAGAAGAACTCATAATTAGACTGCATAGATTCATTTGCATAACTCTCCGGAGAGGGCATTAGCTAGGGAGGTTATAGTGGTAGCAGATACTCCCCTCGTTCCTCCCAAGTACCATTTCTTGATCATCTCAACCACATTTGCATTCTCCACTTTGATTTTCGATTCCTCCTTTCCCTCGGTAGTAAATGCAATCTGCAAGCGCAAGCACACACATTCACACACAAAAGTCTGTTGTTAGTACATGAATGATTGGTTTTTTAAATACAGAGTATTGCTCATATGTCTCAAAATATACCTCAGCGGTCCCTGAATTTGCTGGAAAATGGTATGTGATGATTGAGTGCTTCTTGAAGTATTTAGACTGGAAGAATTCAACAACTTTCTCCAAGGCTTCTTCCTCTTCCTCTTCGTATTTGTCAACAGCGGCCAATCTGTCCCTCACAGCACTTTCTAGCTGCACTCCATATTGGGAACCTTTGATCTCCTTAATCACCACAACTCTCAGAAATTTCTCCACTGGAGCTGCGGGCAATATATGATCAAAGAAGAATTAACCATAGTTCTTTAAACAGATTGTAATGAAAGGTTTTACAACTTTGAATTAATGATGGGAATTGGCTTATGTACCATTAACAACAGCCTCAAAGAAGTCATCATCTTCTGCTAGCACGTTTCCAGGCTTACCCTTCCATTGTTGTAAGTGTCCTACAACTTCAGGTTCAAGGTAAACTCCAATTGCTGTGAACTTGATTTGAAGAAAGTGAATCTCAATGTCGGTAATTCCTGTAGCAGCCGCAGAAGGTCAATACTCATTACAGCGGGCATTGATTGGATGCAGATTGTAGAACCAATCAACAACAAATTATTATGAGACTTGTTTTCAAGGAAAAGAAACTAGTTTTCTTGTGAAGGGTCATGTAAAAATGATTGAATTTAATACAAGACAGTGAATTCTGATCTAATAGAACCAAGTACCAAAACGTAGTATGAAAAAAGGCTTACCATGACCCAAAAGAGATAGTGGCTTGGAAGTGGTGATATGTGGAGGAAAAGGGATTTCATCAACCAATACCATTTCAGTACCCACTGAGAAATGCAAAAATATAGAAACCAGAAAGGTTTTTTTTTTAAGAATAAAGAAAAATAGATGGTAAAATCAAAGCATTACTAAATTGAAGGAAAAACCACTTACTAGTTTTCTTTGCAGGAGATTCAGAGGCAGGCAAGAAAGGAATGAAAGGCAAAGCTGGTTCGTTTTCGATGAGAAATGGGAAATTGAGGAGTGTTGCTACCTTTATATCAAAGCATTAACATCAGCATTTAACATAGCATAGCTAACACTCAGGTACCTCTGTAAGTCTTGGAGGGCAAAGGTTGGTAGGTAGTGAGGGAGAGCTTGTGATTCATCTCATTTTCTCCCATTTGACTTGTAAATCTTAGCATAAAATAGCTAATTTGATGTGTCATATCAGCAATAGATCAACACAAATTTTTATTTTAATTAAAATTATCTTTTTCACCTGACCAATCCTTTTTGGCAAAAAAAAAAAAAAAACTTACCAGCCTCAAACATTTTAGAACTAAGACTCTGTTTTTATCGTGAAAAATAATTTTTATATGTTTAGGTATTTATTTGGTGAAAAAATATTGGTCAATAGAAAATGATTTATTCATCAATAAAAAATAATATTATTTTTAAAAAAATTATATCACGATTTAAAAAAAATATTTTTCGAAAAAAAACTATTTATGAGAAAAATTATTTATTAATATTTTTTAGTATAATTTTACTTATAAATAATATTATATTAATAAATAATATACTATTAATATAATATATTAATAAAAATATTATAATATATTCATAAAAATATTATATTAATGAATAATATAATAATAAATATTATTAATTTAATTTATAATTTTTATAATAATATATGAATAAATAATATATTAATAATAAATAATATACTATTAATATAATATATTAATACATACTATTAACAAGTAATATTATAATATATTAATAAACAATATAAAAATAATAAATAGTTTTATTTTAATATTTTTATATTAACATAATTTTTTAATATTAAATATTATTATTACAATATAATTTTTTTAATATTAATATTTTAATAATAAATAATTTTTAATATTTTAATAATTATATTAATATTATTTAAAAATAAATTTTAAAAAAATAATTAAATAATAAAAATATTTTTTATTAACTCATGTAAATAATTAAAAAAATTAATTCAAAAAATATAAATTATTTTTAAAATTATTTTTTAAAAATAATTTTTTACGAAATAAACGGAGGTTAAGGATATAAATTTGAATATAGGAGGGCACGAGCATGCTTTGGAATTTTGGGTGAAAGATGCATAATCTTTACCAAACAAGTTTGCTGAACTCGTTTGGTTTCTGTCACGCAGGCTACAACATTTTCTGTTTGATGGAATTCAGCTACCCACGTGGTTGAATCGGATGCTAAGTGCTAACAACCGTTCATTTTACCTACCGGCTTTTAATCCTATGTTTCATTATCAGAGTTGGTGCATCCTGTAAGAGTCACCTGTGAAGAAAGCTTAGCCAATCACTCATCTTTCTCTACTATTATTAATGAGCCTGTAAAAGAGTGGGGCACATGCCAATTACAACCCAAAACTAGACTCTTTGTGGGGTTCTATCCTCTTACCTTTCGAATGTACCAAAATGTTCAGTTGATCAGGGCAGATGGCGTTTTCTATAACCTAATAGCATCTACAAAATTTTCGTCAGGGCAATTGAGAGTTTGAGATATACAAATCACCCAACATGCAAAATCTTGATATGGTACACTTGAGATTGACTATTTTCAAATAGTTCGACTATGACTTTTGATTATTTTTTCCTTTAGTAGTATATTAACTGATAATTTATAGCATTCCAGTTTTAGATTTCTGAATTTGATCGCTTGGCATTGACAATGGCTCAATGACATACTGTCTAAGGAAATGTATACCTGCACAGCACATCGTTCAAAAACCAATTCTGGTCCCTCGTTCTCTAAAGTGTGTGTCCCCAAAATTGCCTATAGCTAAGAGAAATAGTATCTGAAAATTTTCTTCTTTTCAAGTTTTGAATGCTTTTGGAACTTATCAAGTTATGCCTACAGCAAAAAGGGCATAGCTACTATCACAAATCAGAGTCACTCGTCAATAGTTGTATATTTAATTTTGTGTAAATATGTTTATATTCTTTCATGATATAAATATACATATTATAATCCTGAATGGGATAGGATAGAATATTTGTTTTTTTACAATTTCGTTTCTTGGTAACAAAACGGTAGCTTTTCTTTTTTCTTCATCTTCAATTCTGATCCAAATATTTGTCTTATTCTAACAATTTTTTTTATAATATATATTTTTTAAAATTTTCTAATGGCTTCCAACAACCAATCCTCTTTCATACCATCTTTTTTCTTTTCCAATATTTCTAGTCTTATCTCTATTAAGTTAAACTCAAAAAATTATTTGTTTTGGCATGATTAAATAATACGTTTTTTTATTATGCAGTGATTTAATGGGGCATGTTGATGAAACCATTGCATCTCCTCTTAAAATAATAACCAAAGATAATGAAACCATATCCAATCCTGCATAGATAGAGTGGGTGAAAAAGGATCATTTTGTTCTCTCTTGTCCAAAGGCAACATTGCCGTCAAGTGCACAAGCACAAGTCATGGGTTTGTCATCTTCTCACCAGATTTGGATAACTTTAAAAATTATTTTTTATCAACAATGTCCAACAAAGTTGATCTATTACGTGATAAGTTATAGAGTTTGAGTAAATGAACTATGTTTATTAAAGAATATATTGCCAAGATCAAATATATTTATGATAATTTAGCAACCATAAATCATTTTATTTCTGATTCAAAATTGGTCACTCATACTTTGAATGGACTATCAAATACCATTAAATATCAATTAGTTGTCTGTGCTATTGAAAATAAAGAGAATCACATTTTCTTTAATGATTTGAAAGTATAGTTATTAGTTCATGAGTAGCACTTGAAAAGAATGCAGTTATTGTCATCACATCCTATGAATGCCATTGTCAGTTTCCATGAGACAACCATGGTAACTTACCCAAATAGTTGAGGTCAACGCTTCAATAATCTTCATCATGATTTTAGGTGCACTGGACGAATTAATCAAAGGTATGATTATCGTGATTCTTAGTCTTTTTCTCACACAAATTATATGCTTTAACGAGATTTTTAATCAAATAACTAAGATAATAAGAACTTTTCACATTCTCAACATGCAAATCGTACCATAAAGTGTCAAATTTGTCACAAAATCAACCATACTGCTGTAACATGTCAATACTGCTATAATAGATCTAATCATAATTTGAACAATTGTTTTGCTGGTCTTTATCTTTCTACCACTACTTCAAATGATACTCCACTTAATGCTCTAACAGACAATGACAATGATGCATATTGACTAGCAGATTTATGTGCTATTAGTCACATGACTTCCAATCCATCATTGGTACATTAGTCCACTCCTTATATTGGCAATGAAGGTATTTTTATTGGTTATGGTAATTCTCTAAACATCACTTGTATTGGTGATTTTGCTATATGCCTTGATTCTACAAAATTTTCATTGAAAAATATTCTATTTGTTCCAGCGTTAAAGGAAATTTTATTATCTATTGCTAAGGATATCGTTGTTTAGACCCTTTAATGGTCGAGTTTATATCTCATGGCATGTTGTCTTTAATGAAAATTGTTTTCCTTTTGCAAAATGTTTTGGTTTTACAATTCCTGAGATTCTTTCTCATCCTATTGACTCTTTTACATCTCCTAAGGTTAGTTTCGAGGTATCGTTGCCCACACCTCATACTACAATTGTGTTAGAACCATTACCAAATGCTTCAATCCTAAATACAATTGTTTTTGAACTTGATACAATTGTGTTAGTACCCTCTACTCAACCATTATCTGAGCTTTCCATTTTTTTTAGTTCTAGAACCATACATCCTATAGTTACTTGAAGGCCTAAAGTATCATACTCTTTACATGCTACAAATTATCTATCTCTTGAGCCAAGATCCTTCAAAGAAGCATGTCAAGATGAAAAATGGATTTCAGCTATGAATTATGAATATTCTACTTTGATGCAAAATAACACTTGGTCTGTAGTGCCTATAATTCACCTATGAATGTTGTTGGTTGTCGTTAGATCTATAAAATCAAAGAGCAAGCTGATGGTACCACTAAATAGTAAAAAACAAGATTAATGGTCAAAGGCTTCACATAACTAGAAGGTATTGACTTTGACTCCATATTTAGCCTTGTTGTTAAGGTTACCACTATTCGAATTGTTCTCTCTATTGATGTTAAAAATGTATTTTTACACAACAAGTTGCATGAAAAAGTTTATATGATATAGCCACCATGATTTGTGGACCCTAATCATCTTCATCATGTTTATAAATTACATCACTCTCTTTATGGTCTTCGTCAGCTCCACGAGCTTGGTTTCAAAGATTTAGTTCTACTCTTCATGTCTTTGGTTTCAAAAGTAGTCAAGTAGATCCTTCTATATTCATATGGCATTCCTCATATGATATGATGTTATGTTTACTTTATGTGGATGATATCATTCTCATTGGCTCTTCATTAAATGTTATTCATTCATTCATTCATTTCACAACTTTCTTCACAATTTTTAATGAAAGATCTCGATAATCTTCATTATTTTCTTGGAATAAAGGCACATCGTACACCTAAACATTTGTTGTTGACACAAATAAAATATGTGTTGTCTCTACTTTCACGTTTAGGTATGAAAAACTACAAACTTACTTTTACTCCAGTAATTGCTGGTAAAAAGCTTTCTCTATATAATGGAACTTTACTTTCAAACTCATCATAATATTGCACCATTGTTGGAGCTTTGTAGTATCTTACCTTTACTAGACCTAACATTACCTATGCTATGCAACAAGTCTGTCAATTTATGCATGCACCTCGTGATATTCATTTTTAGGTTGTGAAATGAATCTTGAGATATCTTAAAAGAATTATCAATTATGGTATTCGATTATTTCCTTATACTACACTGAATCTGGTATGCTATGTTGATGCTGTTGGGCTGGTTGTCCAGACACTAGATATTCTACAATTGGTCACTATGTTTACTTAGGTTCTAATCTTGTTTCTTGGTGTACTAAAAAGCAAGTTTCTATTGCTTAATCTAGTACTAAAGAAGAGTATATGGCTCTTTCTATAGCTTCTCGAGATATATTTTGAATTTCTTATATATTGAAAGAGGCAGGATTTCCTCTTGCACTACCTTATTTTGTGTATTTTGACAATATAGGTCCCACTCAACTTGCTGCCACTCTAATCTTTCATCCTCGCATAAAACATATAGAGACCTTTTATCACTTTGTTCGAGACCTTATTTGCAAGCATTTTTTTCAAATCCTTTTTGTTCATTCTCAATCATAACTAATTGATATATTTACTAAGGGACTTTCTTCCTTAATTTTTCATTCATTTAAGAACAAGCTTTTGTGGAATTCTCTCTAATCGCTTAATTTTCAATACTAATCCATAATCACCAAATGATTAATCATATTGTGAATAAACAAAATGATTATCTATAATATACAATTAAAAGAATCTCTAAGGATTCTCCAATAAACACCTATCCTTTTATATAAAAAGGACCATTTCAACTCTTAGTCAATCATAACTCTATATATATTTATATTTTATATATTAAAAGTATCCTATTAAGTATTAATGATTGATACATGTCCAGTTTTGTAGGTGAGATTAATAATTGATTGTATTATTTTTGTTAGGTTTGAAAAGAGGTAAATGAATTGAAATTTTGTTTGGTCCACTTTAGAAAAACTTATGAAACTCTATGAACTTACAGATAAACTTTATCAAATCAGATTTTCCATATTTATTTTTTTTTCCTTTCTTTTTTTTAAGGAGGAATGGGAGGAAGGGAAATTAAAAAGAAAATTGATGTGCTAAGAAAAAAGGCTCAGTCCAATGAGAGACAGGGATTGATAATTTATTATATAATTTTTTTGACAAAAATAGGTTAAAATATATAATAAAATAATTATTTAAAAATTCAAAGATAAACTAAAAATAATAATTTTTTAAATAAATTCTTAAGATAAAGACATTAGATCCATAAAAATGTTCAGAGTCAAAGAGTCAAAATTTTTTTTAATATATATGAAAATTAAGTAAATATATAAAAATATTTGAATACACAGTGTCATAAGAGTATTGACAAATCTTATTATCTATATACCCAATATATACTTAATATAAATATCAAATGTTGCAATATTTATAACTTTTCCTTTATTTTTTCTTTAAATTTTTTTATGAGTCAATTGATCAATACAACATTGTAAATATTCCAATGTATACATATTTTAATTTTTATAAAAAAAAAAAACAAAATGATATGATAAATTAAGTTTGTAATTGTGAAATATTTAGTTGTAATCATAAAATGAATAAAAAATATTTTAAGAAATAAAATTAAATTAATATCTAATAAATTATTACAAATATCATTATTTATATATTTTGACAATTTACTTTATATGTATTAAAATAAAAAAATCCCACAACGAAGTGTGGGATGCATTCTAAAGACAACATCATTCTATTAAAGCATAATAAAAATTTAATTAACCCAATTTTAGGCCAATTTCATTGAATATGCAGAAATTGATTACATTAAAAAACAAATAAACTAATCTCAAATAGATATTGTAATTAATGTGCATATGTCACGGATCTAAAAAAAAATTTTGAATCCCATATCGAACATAATAAAAGGGTTGTTAGGGTATAAAAAGGTTCACACCACCTTTTCTTTGTGAGGCACTTTTTGTAAGACAAAATCGTGAGACAGGGGATCAGAGTGAACAATACCTTACAATGGTGTGAACTGTGGCAGTTAGGCTGATCTGGGACGCTGGATGAGTGAATGCCTGGGTCTTAGAGCCGCACGGATCGAAGCTTAAGTCTCGACACATGATAAGTGGTATTAGAGCCAGCTCTAAACCGTTCAATCCACGTCAAGCGCCTCAAGGGAGGTATGCAGGGTGGCCAGCCTCCGTGACGAGGGCATCACTAGGTTGGGTGGGGAGAATGTCATGGACCTAAAGAAGAGTTTTGAATCTCACATCGAACATAATAGGAGGGTCACTGGAGTATAAAAGGGTTCAAACCACCTGTTTCTTGTGAGGTCCTTTTTGTAGGTCAAAACCGTGTGACCAAAGGGTCAGAGCGAATAATACCTCACAAGGGTGTGAACCATGACAGTTAGGCTAATCTGAGATGCCGAATGAGTGAATGCCCGAATCCTGGAGCAGCACGGGTCGGAGCTTAAGTCTCGACACGTGACACATACACTTTGATAAAAATGTTTATCAAGTTAAGTCAATCATATCCTTACCAGAATTACACATAAAATAAATTACATACTAATTTTGAATAAAAATTAAAGAAAAACTTATCTGACATTGCGACAGAGAATTATTTTTCTTTGCCCATAATTGTTTTAAAAATTCAGATTTTACCAATACATTTTCTAAATTTCTTTCTCTTACATTTTCATAAATACGAAATATAAAATTTTTTTTATAATTGTCTTTAAATTGTTAAAAAAATAAATAAGAGAAAAAATAATAAAAAATAATTTTAACTTTGAGGCATAAAAATACTTTCTTAAAGATAATTATGCCTTTAAAATACAACAAAACCTTAAAACTCTTTAAGCAAAAGTAGTGAAAATAATTATACTAAAATATCTATTTACAATTAATGAATAGACATAAATTTTTATTCAAATAGTTTGACATTTTATATAATCATAATTTTTATGAATAATAATCTACTTATATTCGAATAGTTATAACAATTTGCTATATAATAATTATTTTTATCTAAACATAATTATTTAAAATATAAATAAAATTAATACAAAAATTAATTTTATTTATCAATAATTAAATTTTTTTATATTCAATATAAAATGC
Organism: Durio zibethinus; assembly: GCF_002303985.1. Next base: position 4,261,365 of record NW_019167926.1, on the reverse strand, counting down.
ACTACATTTTAAACTATACATAATTATTCAATTACTTCATGCAATCTGCTGCTTTTTGTGGCCTATATTCTAATTACTTAAGGAAGCTATGAACACTTCACGTTGGAAAATTAATTTTTCAAGCGACGTCGGAGGCATCTTTTCCATCGAGTAATTAATGTTCTTTTAACCAGATTACTTCAAGCAGGGACCATATTGATGCCAAATAAATTCCCTCGGGAGTCCTGTTTAAGGATGATGAATTCAATGTTAAAAGCATTGTTTCCAAGCATCGTTTCTTGTAAATTAATTACTTGTCTTTTTTCCAGTTAGTTAGCAATGACAGCTAATTCCTTCCATTGTCAATGCCGTCCAACACAACGGACAAAATCACATAAATTTTAGAACATTGACTGAAAGCTTGGTGCTTTGAAACAGTCAAGTAAACCTGACCAGATGACTGGTAGCTTACTTTTCCAGGGAAAAAAAATTTTAAACTAATTAAAAACAATTATTCCAATGACTTGACTTCACTTATGGATAATATTTTCGATCTAAAACGCGGTTCGATAACTGATGTGTGGGAAATTGTCGCCCATAATGGGTGAGTAAGATCTTATATGATAAACAACTATTAAAGGGTAATTTGGAGAGGTTTTTGATTTAAAACAAAATAATTATTTTGAATGGTTATTTGTCTTTGAATTAAAATGGACAAAAACCTCAAAACCCTTCTCTGCTTCATAAAAAATGACAGCCTACCATACCAGAAAAATATGAAAAAAACATGAATATATCGTGTTTTTTTTTTCTTTTAATGAGATATGATATTTGGTCATGATAAGAAACAATAAGGATGAATATATTCATCTAAATCAAGAATATTTGATAAGTTAGGACTATACCATGAGTCAAATAGAGAACAAGGGAGAAAAATAGAGAGATCGGCACAAAGAAAAATTTTTTTTCAAAGAATGTTATGTTTCAATATTTGAAAATTTACACTGTGAATAATGAATAATTTTTAAATGCATGATCTTATTCTTAATCAATGAATTAAGTTAGCATCACTTCCATAAGGTTTTCATAAAAACATTTCTGCTATGCTTTCGTAATCTTTCGTAATTCAAGTAAGTCTTCCACATCATTTTCTATATATGATATTTTTCATGTTATTATATTATTCTTCACGATGTTATAAGATATTTATTTTTCTTTGATGAAGACATTTTTATAGAACTATTGTCCAAGCCAAGTTGAAGGGTGAGTTTTGTTTTTATAAATTGTTATGGTTGGTCTTTAATTACATCCTACTCCGGCAAGAATGGATATCCTGATTTGCCTTTCAGAGCCATGTTCTGACTTAAAAATACAATTCATTTCCTTAATTTTGGCAACTCTTAGTTGCTGTTCCTGTCTGCTTCAAATTTATAGTCTCACCACTTCTAGGCAAGAAACTTCCACCAGGTTCATTGGGATTTCCACTTATTGGAGAGTCTATCAGCTTTGTAAGGGCACAAAAACAAAACAGGACTCCTGAATGGTTTCTGAGCCGGATCAAGAAGAATGGACCGGTATTCAAGACCTCAATCTTAGGTTCAAAGATGGTGGTTCTAACTGGCCAAGCAGGAAATCGTTTTGTATTCAGTGGCGGTGACAATGGTATTTCATACAATCAACCAACTTCGGTGGTCAGAGTGCTTGGGAGGTACAGCCTTTTCGAGATGTCAGGGTCCCGCCACAAGCTTATTAGGGGTGCAATAGCCAACTTTCTAAAACCAGAAAGCATCCAACGGTTTGTTGCCAAAATGGATTCACTGGTTCAGCAACAGTTATTCAAGGTAGGATTGGAATTCAACTGTTTATTGTTTATTTCTACTAATTGATTGAACTAAGTTCAAGTAGCCTATATTAAAACTTTCTGTTTTGATTCATCTTGCTGATAAACAGGAACTTCATGGCAAGGATTCAATAAAAATTGTGCCTCTAATGAAGAAGATAACATTTAATGTAACATGCAGTATTTTTTTGGATTTCCTGACGGTAAGGAGAAAGATGAACTATTGAAAGACTTTTCACTCACTGTCAAAGGAGTATGGGCAATTCCATTGGATTTTCCAGGGACTGTCTTTCATAGAGCAATGCAGGCACGGCAAAGGGTCTGTAAACTGCTTTCAAATCTGATAAGAAACAGGAAAAAACAAGAAGAGGAAGGAACCGTGGATCCTACTGATGAAAACATTATATCTAGCCTCCTTGTCCTGAGAGATGAAAATGGACATTCTTTACTTGAAGAAGAAATTCTTGATATTTTCCTTTCCTTGATAATGGCTAGCCATGACACAACTGCAATTCTCCTAACCCTCTTCATAAGACACCTTTCAAGGGATGCAGAAGTATCAAGCAAGGTGCTTGAAGGTATACACAAATTGCCCATTAATTTTTTGAATTAGGATCTTCTGATATATGTATAATTTGCCTGTCAGGAGTAATTTTACATTGTCCTGAACTTGTCATTTTATCGTAGAACAAAATGAAGTTGTTAAGGCCATTAAAAGAAATGATGGAAAGCTCACCTGGAGTGAAATACAGATGATGAGATATACATGGAGAGCAGCTCAAGAGCTCATGAGGGTCAATCCCCCAATGATTGGCAGTTTCCGGCTAGTAACCAAAGACGTTACCTTTGATGGCTATGACATCCCCAAAGGATGGCAGATATAGTCACATGGATTCAATATAATCCTATAAACTTGGAAACAAAGAAAAGTATTTTCATTGGTTGCAAATATTGTACACAAAGTCCTAACTTATAATTTGTATTTTGTATAGATATTTTGGGTGGCTCCAGGCACTCACATGGACAGCAACATATTTGAAGATCCTGAGAAGTTTGATCCGTCAAGATTCGAAAACTCATCAAAAGCATTCCCTCCATATACTTATGTACCATTCGGAGCGGGGCCTCGAATTTGTGCTGGAGCAGAATTTGCTAGAGTTGAAGCATTGCTGATATCATTTTGTAACAAAGTATGATTGGACAGAAATGATTCCTAATGAGCCTGTCACCCGTGAACCAATGCCATACCCTGCCATGGGACTTCCTCTCAGGCTTTATCCAAAAAATTGATATGTAGAAAGCCAAATTTTATAAATTTAAATGAGGCCTGGGATTTTTAGAATGAACTGGATAAAATCTTTTGATCCTAACACTCTTTTTCCCGGTACTGACTTGACCACTTCATGCTGCAATCTGCATACATCAGTGAGGAAGATGTTAGCAGTTGAACAAGTCCAATAAGCATGGAAAGACGACATTTCAACACTATTTTCAATGAATTACACATTGGTGGCTACCTGACCAAAATGAATTGCACATGGGTGGCTTGAATTTTTAATTCATCATCTACCAAAATGAATTACACTTCGGTGGCTAACGGACAATTTTTGTATAAATGTATTGGGTGGCTTTAGACACTCACATGGACATCAACACATTGAAAATCTCGAGTAGTTCTAACCACCAAGATTTGAGTTCTAATAAAGTTGAAGTATTTCTTATCATAATCCATTGTCTTGCAACAAGTTATGGTTGGAAAGAAATACTAATTTATATCCTTCCTGAAATGGGATTTGTGAAGCTTTAACTAAAAAAATTAAATGTGGAAACTTAAATTTCAAAACTACTATGTTTATTTTATGTGACACTATTTTTTACAAAAAAAAAAAATCACAATATGATAATAAAATAAAATATTGTAAATGATAAATTTTCAATCTCATACTTATTGAATATAAGTTTTAGGGATTATCATTCAAAATAATGAGCTAAATGATGAATTAGAGATGGCAACAGATCGAGTTAGGATGAATTTTTTTCATCTTTAACCTCACTCAATTTTATATAATAAATATCTTAATCAAGTTGATATTAAAATATTATTTTTTATACTTACCCAATCTGCATATGCTTAAAATCATAATTGATTTGATTTAACCAGAAATTAATAAAATATTATTTTTAATATAAATAAATAATTAAATATATATAATATATAATTAAATAAATAATAAAAAAAATTTTATACATGTATTAAGTTGTGTTTGTTTAAAACTTGACTTTAACGTTCTTAAAAAAAAAATCTGATTCAATTTGAAACCTAATTTAAAAAAAAAAAATCTTATAAAATCAGATTAAATTTGATAGATTCGGATTGCGAATCCTAATTCCATCAATTATCATTACATTTTGAGACTATTTTGGGTTAACCTCCATGTTAAAGCTATTAAAAGGTCAACCCAGTCATGATGCATCATTGCTTTGCCAAATGCCAAGCTTAGTTGATAGCCCAGCCCATTGAGATGATCAGCCGAAAGGGCAAAACAGAATACATTCAATTTTCCTTTTTTTTTTTTCTATTTCTATTTTTGCCATTCCATAATTAATGAAAAGAGAAATTACCACTGGCACTTCATTGATTACAGAACGATTCATTGTAAATGTAAACGGTAAATTTCTATCAATATTATACTTATATTCAAAAATTAATAAATAACCAAATTTAATAAAATTTAATTGTAATAATAAAATTAAATATTTATATAATACATTAAAAAATTAACTTTAATCCCTTATTGTTTTGTACATTTTAAATCAGGTGCTGTTTTTTTTCTGACATGGAAGTCACGTGGCCAACATTTAAGAAACCAATTGGTGAGTGGGAAGAGCGTGTGCCCGCGTACACTATACATGCAATGTAGGCGTGTGACCACGTGCCTTTTCCCGGTCATCACGAACTGTCCTATTATCAATTTTCCACCACCAGATCAAACCTCAACGGCCCTGATTTTCCGACAGCCATATGTGACCAGTTCTCGTCGAGCACGTTTCAATCTCACAAAAGACATGCTTCTCGTGCAACTCCACTAATCCATGCAACTTCAGGTACTTATCCTCTACATTTCAACTAATTGTACTCTCCTACAATCAACCAATAGAAATCAAGCTGGAGAATATAATTATCTATTTATTTATTTTTATAATTCATGTAAGCGATATATCAATATTAGTAAGCTATTAGAATTTAATTTTAATAAAATTTAAATTCAATTTGATTAATAGTAAATTAAGTTCGAATTTTAATAATTTAATTTACCAATGAATGAGTTTGAATATTTTAAAATTCAATTTGAACATTTCATAAGTTTAATTAAAATTTTAAATCTTAATATATTTTATTATTTTAATTAAAAAATTATTATTTTATTTTTATATATCAATTCAAATTTAAATTTAAATATATAATCGAATTTAATATCAAATATAAGAATTAAACTCATTTTTATTAAGCAAATCTAACTAATTAAGTTTGAATAATTAAAATTTTATTTTAAATTAAATTTAAGTTTAAAAATTAAAACACAATTAAACTCAAATTAAATTTTAAATAATAAATTTCAAATCAAATTTAAATTTAAATTTTTATTTGTATCGATTTAATTTAATTTGCTTGCGCCTCTAATTTATATCTATAAATATAATATTGTTCTAATCCAAGCTGATTCGTTTCTCTTTCTTATCTTTTTAATCTTATCCCAAATTAATAGGTTGCACGAACTTCCCGTAAGGTTTGGGGTAGAGAATAAAAACTTGGATTGGAATTTCGTGGAAGCGATTTGTTAATTGTTAGATGCCAAAATGCCTTGAAGAAACAAACTTCGCCCGTCACCCCAATTTTGGTTTTCCAAATCCAAGCAAGACTGGGAAAAACTAACGCTGTCAACGAACCAGGCCCTTATATATATAAATCAATCAATATCTGATCATCCAATCTTCACCCTTTCAAGCATTTACCAATCCAATTCTTCTTCCCCTTAAAACCCATTTTTGTATTTTTTTTCCTTGGGTAACGAAATTCCATTTCCCAGGGGAACAAGAAAAACAACAATGGCGGTGGTGGGTAGTGTTGGTTGTGGTGGAAACGTTTGTCTTCAACGCCATGAATGTTCCAATCTTTTCAGCTTGCATAACCCAAATGCACGTCCATGTTCTTTCATGTTTTCAAATCCACATTCGTTGAAACCAAGGATGTCGTCCAAGATCTTGGCTTCATTCTCGTCGTTGTCGTCGTCTAAGGTAAGTCTTCAACCATTGCTGAAACAAGAAGAAAAGAAACGGAACGAATTGTCGTACGAGAAAATAGACGAGTGGATGAGAGATTCAGTGGTTGAAATCGTCAAGAGGTTGCCAGAATCGCCGCTTTTGGTCCAGGTGTACTCCAATGACAACACGACGAAGACAAGGACGGAAAAAGCGGAGGAAGACAAATGGGTTTTGGTGAAACAAAAGTGGGAAACAGGTGAGACACCAATGCCTGATGGGGTGATTTTTGTTGAACAAATACAAGAAGAAGAAGAAGGCAAAAAGGGTGATGAAAAAGAGAAAAATGAGGAGGTTTCTAGGGCATGGGGGATTGTGGTTCAGGGCAAAGGTGAAGAAGGGAGTGGATCACCTCAAGCTTGTTATTTGTTGAAGACTAGTAAAGTGGGTTCAGGGTTTGGGTTAAGGTGCACCCATTTTTGTTTGGTGAAGGTTAAGAGTTTCAGGGAAACTGCTTTCTCACAGCTCAAGAATTGTTGGCTGTTGCAGGGGAATTGAACAAAAACAAAAGGTTGATTCTTTTTTTTTTTTTTAATATTTTTATTGTTAATAAGCCTTGAGCAATGCCTTTGAATTTGTAGGCTGGGGGTCCTCTTGATTAAAGTCAAACTGGAAAATTGATGTACAAAATTATTATAGGAATTAAGAGTTCGAATGATTTCAACATCAGTTTCTGTTTGCAACTTTTGTAAATGGAATAGAGATATGTGAAACAGAGCTAGGGCATGCGACTAAAAGAATCCAGGATTGGTTGGTGCATCACTGTTGCTTCATTAATTCTGCTTGGATATATATGTTGCGAGAGTTAAATTTTACCTGTGACATGTGTCTAGAACTGTAAATTGGCGCACTCAAACATTTGCCTCAATGACTACTGGATGATAATTTACTCAAAACATAGGCCTTTTGGAGAAATCTATGCAAACAACCAATTTTACTGCAAAATTAGCTTCAAATATTCAAGATGTAAAATCCATATTTTACATTTCTGCTGTCTGGTACTTCAATTGGAGAAATCTGTGCAAACAACCAACTTCTAAATCCATGGCTTAACTTGATCTGTTTGAATGATCTGCATATAAGGTATAAGGCTCCATTTTGCACTTCCATATGCCGAAATATGAAGATTACAAGCTTTATGATATGATATAAATGACAATTTTCATCGTTATTCTGTAGCATTGTCCATGATTCTCTTTCCTCAGGAATTTCGAAAATGCTGAAATTCCTGGTTCCAAATGCTTTTGGGTACTTGAAATTTACTGAATTCTGAATGACAATTTGCCAAATATGTATAGTCTTTAGCAGAACCTGATACTTGTGCTTGAATAACTCTGAACGATTCCTTCCCAGATGTGCTCCTCTAAAAAACCCAAAGCCAAGCATATTCTCAAGTCCTAACATTGTGAGTAGCCGGGTCCAGCACCACATTTCAAAGAGAGCAAGGAAACAGAATGATTAAATTGAATTTCCAAAAAGATTGAATGCCACCAAATTAAACAAGGTTTTAACTATTTTTACAATTGAGAACAATGAAATGCTTATGCAAAGAGAAAAGATAACAGAAAAAAGCAGTAAATACGGTCACCTCAATTGCCGGATTGCTGGTTGCAATATCCATTTATCCCGAGGCTCAGGGCAACTTTTTCAATTTAATGATTAAAGATTGTTCGAAGTGTAATCAATTAAGTTCAAATCAATATAATATTAAGTTTGAATTAAATTTTGATTTAAAACTTAATTTGATTAGATCAAATTTTATTTTTTTAAATCAAATTTGATTTGAAATGAAAATTAAATTACTCAAATTCATTTGATTAGATTTGATTAACATATAAAAATAAGTTTAATTTTTATATTCGATAAAAATTCGATTATTTATTTTTAAGCTCAAACTTGAATTTTAAAGATTTTATTAATTAAAATATAAAAATTCGATTAGATTTACGAATTATTTGAGTTAGGTATGAAAACATTCGAATTCAACTCGTTTGATAAGTTGAATTATTTGAACTTGAGCTTAACTTAAAATAATTGAGTAAAATTTTAATTTTATTTGAATCGAATTTGAATAACTTACAATTTGTAACGTATCACTTATAATTTTAGTTTCCATTGAATCATATATAACTAAAATAATATGTAATACAAGTTTTTATAAGTCTTCAAACCTACCTTACCTTAAGCTATATATTTTTATAAGTCGTCATATATTAAACTTTATTATTGAACAAAGAAGAATGCAACGAATATATCAATATTAGTATATAATTTACGTATCTGAAATATCAAAATTAATTACTCTCAAATAAATATCTCAAATTTTAAAATTTTTTTATTTTAATTTAGAAGTCTCGAAATTAAAATTTTAACAGTAATTTTTAATTCTATATTTAAAATGTTTAATTTTTTTTTTAAATCTCAAATTCAAATCTTATATAAAATATTATTTTTATTATAATTCAAAATTATATACATAAAAAATTGTCAAGAAGCAGGCAAATAAAACCCAAAAAAGTGATATTAGGAGTGTAAATGATACATTAATACTCACAAATTATTTGAGTTCGATTAGAATAAAATTCGAATTCGGTTTGATTATTATCAACTCGAGTTCAAGTTCGAGTAGCTCGACTTATCAATCTAGCTGAGTTTCAGTATTCTTATACTCGATTCGAATAGCTCGTAAACTTAATCGAATTTTATATTTAATTTTTTTATTATTTTAATTAATAAAATATCTCAAATTCAAGTTCGAGTTCGAGCATAAATAATTAAACTCTTATCGAATATAAGAATTAAGTTTATTTTAATATATTAATCGAACGAGTTCAAGTAATTTGATTTTGATTATAAATCAAGCTCAAATTAAAAAAATAAAATTTAATCGAATTCAAATTAAATATCAAACCTCAAATTAAGAATAAAATTCAAACTTAAATATTTTACTATATCAATCGATTTATTTACCTTCTAAATGAGATTGACGTAGAAACGCAGGGTGAGGAGTAAAGTCTAGGCCGTGGCAAATACGGCAAAAGTCGCTGCATCGAGCCTCGTATTTGAATTTGAAAAAACAATGAAACATAAAAAAGGTTTCTCTCAAAATCGCAATCCCGTATCAATGTGTAAAAGGTGTAATTAAGTCATATTAAATTGGTATAATAAAAATTTTGAGTTTGATTTTAAAATTTAATTTAAGTTTAATTAAATTTTAAATTTAAATTTAACTCTAAATAAAAATTAAATTATTGAATTCGTTTAATTATATTCATTTATTTAATAAAAAAATTGATTTTTATATTTAATTTTAAATTTAATTATTTATATTTGAATTTAAATTTATATATATTAATAAAATAATAATTTTTTAATTAAAATATAAAAATTCAGTTATGTTCAAAAATTATTTGAATCGAATATTAAAATATTTAAATTTGATTTATTTAATAAATTAAATTATTTAAGATTAATTTGATAATAATTAATTTAAATTTAAATTTTATATAAATTAAATTCGGTTAATTTGTGAACAATGGTGTATTATTTATACTTTACCATTTTATTTGTTTTTTCTTTGCTTAAATACTAACTCAAAATGAAACTCCAAAAAAAAACCTCACACAAAAACCATTCTTAATCTTAAAAAGCGCGCTGTCCCTCTCTTGCTTCAGCAAATTCAAATCCCACAACACAACCACCAAATCCGCCTTTGAACTGAACATTCAAAAAAAAAAAAAAGGCAACGCCCAAAAACCCAACAGATCTACCCTAACTAAAGCCATCAATCTCTCTTCACCCTTAACTTTCCATTCATTTTCACGGATTCTCAAATACCCTTTTCAGCAAAACCTCTATTTCTTCCAAAGTTTGGAGCTTTTCTTCATTCTTTTCTCAAAACCCCCAATGAACTTGGTTCTTGCAAAGTTTTGAAATTTGAAATTTGGGTTTTCTAAGAAATGGAAGATCAAGCTGATTCTGCCATGGTTTCTAAAGTTTTGGAATTGATGTCTGGATCTGATTCCAAGGTTGGCTCTTTTTATTTTTTTCTTTCTTTTTTTTTTTTTTGGGTTCAAAATATGTTGTTCATTATCTTGGTTTTGGATTGTTTTTTAGTTAGTGGGAGTGAAGAGGAGCAATAATGATTTCGAACAAAGACATGATGTTTCACCTAAGCGAGTCAAAATGAGAGATCTTGGTTCTGTCATCCGCTCTGAGGGTAAATTTTTATGCTTTTTTTTGGAGTGAGGGAGGGGTTGTTGTTCATTTGAATTATTGGTAAATTAATCTTCTTAAAACATTTGAACTGATTATTGTTTTGGTAGCCTATTTTATACCCTTTCTGCTTGAATTTGTAAAAAGAATCAAATTTTGTAATGATATTACTATGTAACTTACATTTTTGAAAAGATTTTCTTTTTTTTTTTCTTTCATTTATGCAACAGAAATCAATGCCCACAATTCCAAATCTTTGAAAGGGAAAGAATGTAGTCAGCAATTGCAGTTTAGTGGAGAAGGGGTATCTCAAGTTACTGAGGTACCAGTAACCATTTCTCAAGTTGAAACAACTAAAGGGGAAAAGTTATTGGCGGTGGTCCATCCTATCTCTCACCCTCTTGACCTTAACACTGAAATTTGCAGTCCTATCAATGAATCATCTGATAACAATCTGAAATATGAAGAAAAGTTTGACAAAGTTTGTTCACAGGAGAGTAATTGTGTAACCTCGAAAGGCATTGGCTTGGATCTGAATGTGGAAGATGTTTCTAGCTCGTTAAACCATGAATCAGTTCATCACAAACATGTCAACAATTTGAAGTCAAAGGATGTTTCAGAGTGCGGAAGTTATATTGGCCCAGTGAAGGAGAAAGACTCATTGAGAATTTGGAAGGAGATGAAGCAAAATGGTTTTCTTTCATCTTCTCATGGAGGTATATCTATGCAAAATGGTTTACTCTCACCTTATCATGGAGGTATAGCTATGCAAAATGGTTTACTGTCATCTTCTCATGGTGGAATACCAGTTCCCAAGCAACGTGGGAGGAAAAGTAAGAATGATGTGTTCAAGAAGAAGATGGAGCTTGCAAAGAAAGAACAGGTTGACAGGTTCACAAAAATTGCTGCTCCAAGTGGACTACTCAATGGATTAAACCCTGGGATTATAAATCATGTTAGAAATAGAAAACAGGTCCATTCCATAATAGAGGCCTTAGTGAAGTCTGAAAAACTTGAAATTTTGCATTCAGAAAGCAAACAGGCAAGTCATGTCAAAAGTGGAACTAAAGATGATGATGGTAAGAAGGATAATGGAAATATGGATGATTCTGCATTACATCAATCCGGTTGTTACCATGAAGATGGGCCTCCAAATGCTACATCTATAAGCAAGAAAGCAGGAGGTTATCTAGTGCCAATGAATAAGGGATTTTCGTCAATTTCAGAGGAAATAAGTGGAGATGGTGATTCAGGCATGGTAGACCCACTCAGCGAGGATGATGCACTAATGTTGAAGTTGTCATCATCAACTAAGGCATCTGAGAATGCTAGCTCTTTGTTTAATGAGGAATCAACAAACTTTGCCAGTGCCTCTTCTCTTTCTGTAAAAGGTCAGAATTTGTATTTGTTATCTAATTCTTTATATCAGAACATCCTTGAAAAAAGTGAGAATAATTGGTAATAATGAGTAGATGTTGAAAAGGTGGTAGTTAGGTGTAGCCCAGAGAGCTTATTCCTTAACATATGCATCTTTGTTCATGAAAAAAATGGCAATTGACCAAGATTTAGATGCCTGATGTTTGTTGTTGTCTGTACAATAAAACTATCTGGAATCAACTATTTTCAGTTGCTAAAGATGATTCATGTTTTTATGGTGATTGTAACAAAGAAAAGAAGCCCAAACTGATATAAATGACACATTGTTTTTCAGCTGCCACTGTTGCATCTCAATGGTTGGAACTTCTTCAGCAAGATATTAAAGGACGTCTTTCAGGTATTTTTCTTTCACTCATATTGTTTTTAGATGGTTAGGCTTTAGAGTGGGATGTGTATTTACGTACTTTTTTTGTTGTATTGCGCTCAACCTTGTAGCATTGCGACGAAGCAAGAAGAAAGTGCGAGCCGTAATTACAACAGAGCTACCTTTTCTTATATCAAAAGAATTCTCCTCTAACCAAGGGAGTGATCCTAATATCACAAGAAGTTCTGCTGATGGATTTTCCCATGATGCTACTGCTGAGATGCATAGAGTGAGATGGAGTGCATTGTTTGATCAGATGGATAAAGCTCTTTCTGAGGAAGAGAAACAGCTAGTAAGTTGCAGAGAACTTGTCATGTTTAATGTTATTTAAAGGGTTTCCAATCTTTCTTACTTTCATAATTATATTCCAGGAAAGTTGGTTGAACCAAATAAAAGGGATGCAACTGCATTGTGATCAGGGCTTGCAACATATGCATTGGAATGTGCTTTACGGTTTACCACAACTAGGAGCAGCAGAAAATGATATCAGGTTTGACTATAGTTTTATTCTGATTCTGTTATTATGATGATTAGATATGCCTTAGATTTTTATATCCATTGGAACTTCTCAAAACTGATAATTTCTTTATGAAAACAAAAAATGTTGAAACTGGGCATCCAAGACCAAAAGTATTTTGTTGCTTTATTCATCACACAAGTCCGTAAAATTTTGATTTTGTGCTAAAAAAGATTTAAAACAGTTTTGTACCTTCATTCTTTGTTCCCGATGTCCACTATTGCCCTCAGATATCATTACTACGTTGTTTATGATGCAACTTAAGATGAAGGCATGAAATCTCATTCATACGACCATAGACATTTGGCTTGGTGGCCACATATCCATACCTTAATGGTTGGGAAGTTGCAATCCAGCATTAAATCCCCCACCGATACTTGGATCCTTTTAATTGCAACCCTCACAGAAAGACCCTATATATGTGCTATTATCTAGCTTAATATAGCTCAGTTACTTAGTTGATACCAACGTCTAACCTTATCCATCTTCTTGTTCCTGCGTCTTGTGTTGTCTGGTTGATAGTCATGTTCTCGTGCAGGTCGGGGATGGGGGATAGCTTTGATAGGGAATTGGCTGTGAGGGCGGCTGCTGCTTCCATTTATTCGACATGCAATTTCATGCTGTCAAAGGAGAATGCACCCTGTTCCTTAATCTGATTAATGCTATCCTAGAAATATCAATGTGCATTATGCAAACTAGTTATTAGGTTTATTAAGCTGATAAGGCCTTGCTGGGTTGTGAATTTCTAACACTAGAAGTAGGGCCATATTTTTTTTTTTTCAATTTCATTTGTAAGCCTTTATCAGCATATGGGCAGAATTTGATGTTAGAATTGCAATTGTTCGCACTGTAAGGTTCTTTGATACACATTTGCTGAATCTGAAACGAAAATGAAAATTTGTTCAAACTTTTTTTGCCGTTTTATTGCACTTATCTTATCACCGTCGCTGTTTTCAACTTATCAAAGTTAATTTTATCGTTCATCCGAATAGAATTCCTGGTTTTGTCATTTGTGATGCTTACCCTACTGTATTGAGCTGTCTCAGATTGGGTATTTTTAAAATTTTCTATTAATAATTTATCTTTTGCTTTGAAAAAAAAGGTTTGTGATTAGAGTCATAAAATCAATTCAAGTCATTTTATAAGTGAAAAAGAAACGTTAGATATGTCTTTGATCACAAAGAGAGTTTTGACTAGAAACAACACACGTGTTAAATTTACAAAAACAAATGTGAACCGGAACTCTCCTATAGTTTATTCAGGTTAGTCAAAAATTTCTCTCATAAATCAATTAAAGATTTAAATCTTAAAATATGTTTGCACTTATATATCTATATATATATATATATATAAATATATTCTTCTTCAACCAAATATTCATTTGTCATTCTTCTAAAAATAAAATCATTTATCATCTAGCAAAAAATAAATAAATAAATAAATATTTGTTTGTCATTTTATATCATCAACTTAATTAAAAAAAAAAATTCATGTACCAACTCCAAAGCACGATCATACTTGCTTTATGCCATTTAAAATTTTTAATTTTGATTTGACGAAAAATTTTCATGACACAATCATAGAATTTCAACTGAAATAATTTTTTTTAAAAAGATTCAGATTTATCATATAAAAACCTTAGAATATTTGAATTGCAAATCAAGTATTTTTCACATGGATTAAAGCTCGTTTTCCTCATTGACATGTGTTTTATCTTATGACAAATTCTACAAATGTTGGGACCTCATAGTCCGTTGACACTTACCCAATATTTTAGAAAAAAAAAATTAGGATTTATTAGGACCACATGAATGAACCAACAAGATTCTCTATTTTTATGTGCAAATTTTTGGGTAATCAGTAGATAGAATTAGAATAAAGATTAAATTTTTAATTTTTTTAATGAATAAAATTTAAGGTAAAGTAAAGTTTTTTTTAATTGCAACTTGTATTATTTATTTTTTTAAGGTAAACTTGTATTATTTACATCCAAATCTTCTCTTAATTTTTGTTGTATACTTTATATTTTTATTTTTTTAAGAAATAAAAATAAATAATAAAAGTATTATTTAAATAGAGTTTAAAATACTGTTTCAATATCAACTAAATCTAAAAATTAAGGCAACATGTGTTGTCTTCAGTTGCTTCACTTAATGATTAAAATAATCTTAAAAAAACATTAAAATTGAGATTAATCTCAACTTTGTTCTCTTTTTTTTAAGGTAAGGTTCTGTCTTTTTAAATGATAAAAAATAAAAAGTCAATGTCTTTACCACCATATAAAATATTATTTGCTTTTGACTTTTTGATTTCACGTGAATTGAAGAGGAAAAAGACACTGATATATTTTAAAATTTCACTATAATTATATAATTGATGTGAAATTCAATATGCGTCGTCGACAACTTAAGATGCAAGCATGTTGGATTATTGTTTTTTATTTTATACATGGGAATTAAAGGTTATGGAGCGAAAGATTGGAGTGGTCCAAGCATGTACATGGGACCAATTTCATGCATATCATATTTACGTAGAAATTATAGAAAATTGTAGCAAAGTTCGAATTTGATTTTTATATTATTTTAATTTTCAAAATTTTAGTTTTTATTATTTTAATTTTAATTTTTATATTATCTATTATGCCAAAACTCAATCTTTGATGACCGTTCAGTTATTATTATTTTTTTTTGGGGATATTTACTTCCAATTTATTTGTTTAATGCTATAATAGTAACTTAGTCATAAATTTATTTATTTATTGATAAAAAAAGAATTTGATCAAAAAATAAAGGAAAGAGATGTAGGAGTTAAGATTTAAACTCAACATTTATTCGATATTACTTCTTACAAATAACTGCGAGAATTAAATATTTAAAATTAACCTATTTGGATATTTTATTTTTGCCCTAAAATCAAACTGGTCAGTACTGATCATACGGCTACTGACAAAGCTTTTTATCGGTTCTAAAGCTGAGTATATAGTGCAGCAGGCAAGCGAGGTTTAGCAAGTGCATGCAATGGTTTCGCCAAGAAAAGATCATCTTCAGATTCAGAGAGGTCAATTTTCGATTCATTAGGAGGTACGTTCCATGTGAAACCTTGAATCAGCCTGGCAAACAGCATTATTGTCATTTCAGACCCAAGAGCCACTCCCATGCACCCTCGCCTTCCAGTACTAAACGAAATGAACCTCAGTTCTGTCTCTGTCAGATCAACTTTACTACCACAACCATCCTTCAAATGCCGCTCAGGTTTGAACTCCAATGGTTCATCCCAAATTTTCGGGTTCCGGCCTAGGCCTGTTCGGCTAAGCAGGACATGACTGCCTTTAGGGATGAAGTAGCCGGCAACAGTGGCATCGGCGTTTGAGACATGGGGAATGTTGAATGGTGCAATGGGGTGAAGCCGAAAAGCTTCCCTTGCACAAGCCTTCACGTAGTTGAGTTTTGGAATGTCAGCCTCTTGAACCAATCTGTCCTTTCCAACAACATTGTCTATTTCCTCGCTGGCCTTTTGAAGAATTTCAGGTTTGTTCAGCATCTCTGCCATTGCCCATTCTGCTGCATTAGCGGGATTATCTATTGTTGCAAGCATTAGTTCCTGCATATAAAATAATGATCTTAGTTAAGCAAAAAATCCAGCAATTAATGCACCGTAAAAAAGTCCACTAGTGTGTCTCAACGGGAAAGACTATTGTATAAGTGAAGTTTGTAAAATTTTTTATTAAAAATACGTAAATTAAAATTGATATATTGAAAGATTTCATTATATAAATTAAGCGTAAAAAATTTTGAAAAAAATTTAATAAATTTAGATATATTTATTAAATAGACATTTTTAGTAAAAATATTTATAAAATTTTTATCGTTGGATAAGTATCGATAATATTTGAATTATAAATAATTTGTTTAATAATATTTTTATATATTATTAATTTTTATATTAAACTCTATTAATTTATCAGTTGAATTTTTATTAAAATTTTTATTTACTTATTTATAATAAAGAATTTTACAAACTCTACCTATGAAACTCCATGTAAGTTTTACTTAGAGATATTCATTTGGTTAATTCGATTAATTTCGAATTGAATTATCCAAAACTGAATTATATTATTTTATTTTCATTAATCGAATCAAATTTTTTAATTTTAAAAATTAATCAACCGAATTTAATTCGATTGATTTTGTTAATTTTTTTTATTAACCGAATAATAAATATATTTTAATTAAAATATATTTTAAACTCTTAATTTCTCATATTTTATACAAATTAAATAAAATTATCCAATAAAATATTCAAATATCAAAGTATAATGTCAAAAACTCTAATAAGTTATAAAATCAAATGATCTATTTCATGTATTTTTTCATTTTATATTTGGATTTTATTATATTTTAATTAAAATTTCGATTAATTTTATTAATTCGATTTTCGAATTGAATTAACCAAAAATCAAAACTATTTTTAAAGTTATTTTCGTTAAGCGATCGAAATTAATTCGTTGACCAACTGATTAATCGATAATCACACCCTTAGTTTTACCTACGTGCCACCAGTCGTGTAAATAACATTCTCACCGTGCATTGGGCTTTGATCTCTTCAACTGAAAGTGTTGGCTTCCCATTTGAATCCTTTGCTAAGATGAAGGCATCAAGCAGGTCGTCAGGCTCGTTCTTCTTCCCTTCTCTCCACTGTTGTACTCTCTCATCAATGATGGAATCATGGTAGCCATTGACAATTTTCATAGCCTCACTTACAATCTTTTCATGACCCTCCAAATCTAATGGTCTCAGCCAAGGTACATAATCTGATAGGATGAAAGAGTAAAGGTGCTTGAGAACTGTAAAGAGAGACTCGACGTGTTCTTCTTCTTCATATCCAGGTCCTCCATCTGCTTTACCTTTTCCAAAGTATCTTTTGTTGAACATCATCCTCCTGATAACATTTCCAGTATATTGCCTGACTGCAAGTCTCAGGTTTATAACAGAGCCATTGGAAATACTATCATTTTCACTGTTGATGCATTGGTTGTAAATGAACCTGACAAGATTATCAGCTTCTTGGGTTCTCTTATGGAGTAACCAGCTAAGTCTTGCTGGACTAATTATGTTCGAAGCAAGCACTTTTCTCATTTTCTTCCATTGATCTCCCCATGGCACCAAAGCAGTTGACAAGAAACCTTGAGAAGCATACTCAGTTGCCATTGTAATAGGCCTGGATGCGAAAACTGAATCATGCTTCTTCAAGAATTCTCTAGCAATTTCAGGTGAAGTGACTGGAATGACATGAATGTTTCCCAGGCGGATACAAGCAATATCGGTATCAAGTTGTTTCATGAGGCCATGAATCCACCTGAAGACTGGCTTGTTTTTCCATATTTCTGGAAGGTTTCCAATGACTGGCCATGGAGTTGGCCCTGGAGGGAGAGGTGCTTGGTTGCTCTCCTCATCATTTCTAGTACTCCCTTTCAATTTGGCAAAGACAAGCGGTGCAAAGAGAAGCACTAGAACAAGTGCTGAATGAAATGAACTAAGTAATATAGAGATGGCAAAATCATGTGAGCTGCTCCAATAAGGCAGCTGATGAAATGGAAAGGAAATATTGGTCGAGGTAGAGAAGTTATCCATGTGGTTACAATTGAACAGAAGTTATTGTCTTCTATTCTTCGGTCTGTTATGTTTGAAGGAAACGAAGATGGTCCGAGGCATATATATAGAGAGATAGAGAGGTGTGAGCACATTTTGGCCATTAATTCATCGTGCTCTTTTAGAATTTTAAGAGGCTGTTAACATCACTGTATAGCAAGTGTCGTTTTGCTAGACATTATTGGTATTTGTTGATTTTTTTAATTTGTTTTTTAAGACAAGCTGAAAATTAAGCGAAATTATATTTTTTTGGGATCATTATTGAAATTTTGTTTTAGCATTCAAAGAAAGCAGGAATATATTCTGCTACAATGTTTATAAACCCAGAAACAGCAGCTAATTATTAACTAACTAATTACTTGGTAAATACATCCCGGCCTATGTCTATCTCACAAAATTATATAATTTTCTTACATATTTCTTTCATACTTAATTTTACAGAGATTCTTACTATTTATAATAAAATTAACTTGCCTATAAAAAATGTTTTTATTTTTAAATTTTTTTTTTACAAATTTTTTTATCCATAAAAAATATTCGGCCAATCTCGAAAAATCTAAATAAATTTTGAGTCATTATTCCCGATAACTTAAATTAGAGTCAATCTTCATATTGTAAATAAAAGTATATATTTGATACAATATTAATATAAAATCACTATTAAAATGCATAAATATAAATTCTATAAGTAATAGAAAGTGGTGTCAATCAGTATGCTAATTATATAAGTTATTAAATTCATCTGAATTGAAACAATGTTATTATTATACCACCTATTCTCCCTTTCTAATTTATTAAAGAGGAAGATAAGAAAGAAAACAGAGGCTGTGGTCACATGCAGATGAGAATCAGCAAAACAAAAAAATAAATAAATAAATATTACGAGTCTGAGAGACCACAAGTATGCCTAAAGCATCAGCAAAGGAGTTAGCTTCAGGCATAATGTGATGGAAAGAAACAACATTGAGTCTTCTTTTGACAGTAGTTGCAATCTGATTTGAAATAAACCTCATTTGCCAAGGAATTGGCTTGGAGAAATCAATTTGACAGTAGTTTCCATCTAAGATTAGAGTCCTCAACCCCAATTGCCTTGGAGAAAACAATACTAGAATGTATAAGTATAATTTAAAATTTCAAAAATCATATGTGAATATTAGAATATCAAATTTAATTATATTACATTTTTATTTGGACAGATGTAATTGATAAAAAAAAAAAAAAAGCAATTATAATTTTTTGAAAAGATTAAATCTTCTTCTTCTTTTTTTTTTTTTTTTTTAACCGGCAACTCTCAATGCCCAGATAACATTATTTACAAGTGAAGAAAGTTTATTAAGTTAAAAGCTTATACAACTGTTAAGTCACAATAACCTAATAAAATATGTAAAGTTTACATGTAAATAATCCTAATTAATTACTTGAACTTTCATACTTGTATGTATTAAAATTAAATTTATCAATTTATTTTATTAAATTATAAAATTATTAATTAATAATAGTCCATTTATTGAAAAATTCAAACAAGATGATCTCGCAAAACACCACCGACAATGGTCGGTTCTGGTCTGACGATAGACGGTACGAAGAAGAAAGCATGCATACGTAAAACCCGCCGACTGAATCCTCACATTTTTTTTAAAGAAAAACGTTAACATTACCTTAGAGTGAGAGACGTGGAAGTGATGACTTTGAAAATTCATGGTATGAAATTCCTGGTGGTTTGTCAAGGTGAAAAAAAAAATTCATGAAATAATTAAGAAAAGGCAAAAAACGAAATGCATTAAATTGAAAAATATTTCCTAAAATAGACTCTCATAGCGTTACTTAAGGTGTAATTAATGAACTATTTCTTTTAATTTAATAAAAATAATAAATTAAATAAAAAAATGCCTTTTTAAAATAATAATTAAATAATCCTTAATCAATGTCTGCATGCTTTCGTTAAGCATCGGACTTATTTATTAAATTATTTTTTAAAAATTTTTATTTGTGGCCACAAATTATTTTTTAAAAATTTTTAATAATAAAGGAAAATATTATTTGTGGCCAAGAAGAAAACAATAATGAATGGTCCTCCTCGCTTTGGATTACTGTGAATAGAGGCCACAAAATTAATGAGACAAAAATCCTAGAGTCAAACAATTGCGCCTATTATTTCTTAAAAAAGAAAAAATCCACGCATGTTTGTAGCAGGTACAATGGAAATTGTAATAAAAATGAATGAATCAATTTTGCATTGAACATCTAATGAGAGGCCACAAACATAGGATTGTTTGCCCATGTTTACATTGCTTTGAACATCTTTCTTATGTTGTCCTTCTAAAACCCATGAAAACAACGTTTCCTTCTTTGACTCTATATTTAGCTATTTTCACTTTCATTATTTATATTAAGGAGGTAAATCATATATTAATATTTATAAATTATTTTAGTTTAATTTAAATAAAATTTAAATTTAACTCGATTATTATCGAATCGAATTTGAGTAGTTTGACTTATCAATTGAGCTGATATTCTTATACCCGACTCAAATTATTCATGAATATAATTAAACTTCTATATTTTAATATATTTTAATTATTTTAATTGATAAAATATCTCGAATTCGAATTTAAACTCGAATACAAATAATCAAGTTTTTGTCAAATATAAAAATTGAACCTATTTTTACATATTAATCGAGTATCATCGAACGAACTTGAATAGTTAGATTTTTATCTCGAGTCGAACTTGAGTTAAAAAAAAAATTCAATCAAGTTCAAATTAAGTTTTGAACATCAAATTTGGAGTCAAGCTTGAGCTCAAACTCAAGCTTAATACTGTATCAATTCAAATTTGATCGATTACACCTCTACCTTACATACTTTCTATGATCAAATGTTATCTATAAGCGTGTAAGTTTTAAATTTATGGTCATTTATTTTTTTATTAATATACATATATATTAAAGTACAAAAATTGTCTATATTTTCTCAAATCTAGTTAATGCACACTTAACTAATTTTGGGTTAAAATTAGAGGTCTTTATGGGTCGGATTTAGTTAGATTTGATCTAGACTCATATTTAGTATTAATAGCTTATATACTTATTCAAGTTCGATCCGAAATTTTAAATCTCAAATTTTTTTAAATCCAATCCAAATTAAAAAATAAATTTCAATCACTCATTAAATTTAATTTATATAATAAAAAATTAATGAAATGTGATTAAATTAAATTTAATAAAATTATATTCAATTCATATATATAAATTAAAATTAAAATTAAAAAATCTACTATATAATTTTTATTTTTAATATTTATATATATGAATTAATATATATATAGTTCACGTATAAATAAATAAAAAATTTATATATATATGAATTCAAGTATAGTTAAATTGGACTCAAGCTTTAAATTTTTTTGTTCAAGAGGTAACCCAAAATTTAAATAAGTTTAAAAATTATGTTCAAACTTTTTTAAAACTTGAATGAGCTTTTAGATTTAGATAAATAACCCGACCTTTGAACAAGTTTAGTTAACACCTAAATGAGCTATTAAACTAATTTACTAAAAAATAAAAATAAACCCTCAATATGTGATTGCATTTGCTTGAATTATGGTGTTAAACATTTACTTTATTATAATTATAGCCGATAAATTTTACAAATAAATGAATAAAATCATTGCTAGAATTATTATTATAATAATATTCTTTCCAAAAATTTGTTCTTCAAATCATCCAAATATGTAAGTTTTAAATTCATGATCATTTTATTGTTTATTAATATATTTAAAGTATTAAAATTGTCAATATTTTGTGAAAGTGCTAAAATTATTAATATATTATTTTTTAATTATATAAAAAAACATATATACATTTCAAGTCACCAAACTTTTAAATGTGTGTGTCACAGGCTAAGACTCAACCTCCAGGCTCTCGCGGCTCCAGAACCCTGACAACGACTTATCTAGTGTTCGAGATCAGCCTACTTGTCACAATTCACACGCTAATAAGGTATTGTCCGCTCTAACCCATCTGGCCTTGCGATTTTATCTTACAAAAGGCCCTTGATAAGGGAAATATGATGTGAACCCTTATATCTCAAAATCAATTCTAGTACTCAATCGATGTGAGAGTCTTGGCTTTACTTCAAGACTGTGACATCCTCTTCCACTTCAACAAGGGTCTACCATCTTCAATGGTACATCACTAGTACTCTCAGAGCTGGCTCTGATACCATTTGTCACGAGCCAAGACTCAATCTTCAGGCCCACACAACTCCAGAACCTGGACATTCACTCATCCGGCATCCTAGATCAACCACGCTTGTGTTTAAGGCTGACTTAGGCTAGAATGAGGTGACAAAGGCCTAGTCCGGAGGTATGAAGGACCTTTTCGAGTAGTCAATAGGGTAGGAAAGGTTGCCTACAAGCTAGATATGCCACCCAAGCCGAGAGTACACCTGATGTTCCATGTTAGCATGCTCAAGCCATTCCATGAAGCTAAAGAGGATCCAAACTGCATATTCAAAGCGTGCCCTATTGGACTAGGCCTTATATGAGAAGGATTCCACGCATTAGCTGACGAGAGGTTGTAGTCTCACTAGTAACACGTGTACTTGAGATTTAATATTGTGAAGAATTATCTCCTAAAGTATTAATACATTTAATATATTAAATTAGGGTAAGATTAATATTTAATATTTAATAATATTTGATCATTCAATAAAAATGTCAATTTAATAGATTATTATCAGGTCGATTTAAATTTAAAGTTATTCAACTTATCAATCAACTGAGGTCGAAATTTTATATAAACTAAAATAGTAATAGTCTATAATCAATTTTTATATTTTTTATTTTAATTAATAAAATTTTTTAAACTTGAATACAAATAATTAAATTTTTATCGAATATAAAAATTAAGTTTATTTTTATATATTAATTAATTTGAATTAAATAAATTCAAATAATTTAATTTTTATCTCGAATTAAATTTAAATGAAAAATATAAATTTTGATTAAATTTAAACTAAATTTTAAATTTTAAATATCAAATTAAATTTAAATTTAAATTTAATGTTATATTAAATTAAACTCGATCGATTACATCGTGATTGAGACTCAAACCAAGAGCAAAGGAGCAGTCTGCTTCATAACTAATAAAAGAATGAATGATGTTCCATAAATATCTTATCTTTTATAAAATAGGTACAACCTATCATTCTCTCTTTTCAAAAGTGAAAATCGAAATCCCAATTCAGCTCGGCCCACCATTTGCTTATTATTTTATTATTAAAATTAGTATAATATTTATTAACATTTTCAATTATTTCAAAATTAAAATAAATAAAAACATTTTATCTTTTAATAAAGTAATATAATCAGGTCGAATTAATCGGGTTTAAAAATCAACAATTAGGCTCGTATGTCACGGGTCGAGACTTAAGCTCTGACCTACGTGACTCCAAGACTTGGGCATCCACTCATCCGACATCTCATATCAATCTACCTATCACAGTTTACACTCTTGTGAGGTATTGTCCGCTCTGACCCCCATGACCTCACGATTTTTTCCTACAAAAGGTGCCTCATAAGACAGAGGTGGTGTGAACCCTTTTATACCCTAGTGACTTTCATTTTATATCGGATGTGGGATTCATGACTCCTCTTTAGGTTCGTGACATTTTTCCCCACCTAACCTCGTGACACCCTCCTCACGAAGGCTGACCACCTTACCTACCTTCCTCAAGGTGCTTGGCTTGGATCGAACGGTTTAAGGCTGACTTTGATATCACTTGTCATGAGTCAAGACTTAAGCTCTGACCCGTGCGGCTCTAGGACCCAGGCATCCACTCATCTAGAGTCCCAGATCAGCCTACCTATCACGGTTCACACTCTTGTGAGGTATTGCCCATTCTGGTCCCCCTGACCTCACGATTTTATCCTACAAAAGGTGTCTCACGAGACAGAGGTGGTGTGAACCTTTTTATATTCCAGTGACACTTCTTTTATATCCGATATAAGATTCAAGACTCCTCTTTAGGTCTGTGACATTACTGTCATGGCCTCCGACCTTAAACTCAAAATCTGTGCAGTCTTAGGCTTGGAATCACCTCCTTCTAGCCTAAGTTAGCCTAAAACACAAGCGTGCAGGCACTAAAACAATGGGAAGGACAGAATGCGTAAGTTTGAGAGAAACAGAAGAACAAAAAAATTATTGAAAATATGCTCTGTATTACTAAAATAGAAGTGTGTATGATAATGTACAAATGATGGTGAAATAGCCCTCTATTTATAGTTGAGGCTCCTAGCTATACTTAGGGTTAAATCCCTAGAATCAAGGCTAAAATCAAAAAATTACAAAGATTACAATCAATCAGGATTTTACTTTCTAAATCTAAGGGTCAACTAGATCTACCAGAAGGCTCCTGCTGATCCCTTGAGCTTCTAAAAGATCTTCTTGTGCATCTCCCCTCTTAGACCCTTCTGGATGTGGTGTGGGCATCATGTAGGCTAGGCCTGTAGGCTATACGGACGGTTTGGCTTTCTCTCTAAGGCTTTACGCATAAACCTCCGCCAGTGCACCTAGTGTGCGAGCCTCAACCTCAGGTGTGCGTGCTGGTGCTCTTGTTGTGGTTGGCACGCCTACCCAAAACATGACATTCTCTCCCACCTAATTGCGTAATGCCCTTGTTGTGTCTTCTGTATGATACTACCTGATCTGGTCCTCAAACTGCCATAAGTTTTCTGTCAGTTCCCAGCTCACTTCACTGTTTGAAAATCTCTTCCAACGCATCAAGTACTCCTGTCTTGGTTGGTAGTTTTTCTGCCTCACTTTTCGATTAGCTATGATGTTGTGGACCCCCTTCTTATGTAAGGCCCTTACTTTCAATGTCTTACATTTTGACTCTGCTCGTCTTAGATCTCTCTCATCCCCATCAAATGGCTTGAGCATGTTAACATGAAACATTGAGTGTACTTTCAGCTTAGGTGGCATATCCAGCTTGTAGGCAACCTTACCTACCTTCTTAACTACTTAGAAAGGTCCTTCATACCTCTGAACTAGGCCTTTGTGCAGCCTCCTATGGCGCATGATAAGATACAGCTTCACCAAAGCCAAGTCTCTTACCTGAAACTGCACATCCCACCTATTCTGGTCTGTCCAATTCTTCGACTTCTTTGTCACCTTATGTAAATAGATTTCGACCAAGTCAGCTTGCTCCTGCCAAGCCTTGGCAAACTTGTATACTGCTGGATTTGGCCCTATATAACCTGTAACAATCGAACTGGGTGTTAGTGGTTGTTGACCTGTCACAACCTCAAATGGGCTTTGGTTCGTTGCCTCACTACTTTGCAAGTTATAAGAAAATTGGGTAACATTTAGCAGCTGCTAGTCCTTTTGGGTGGTAGTCACATAGTGCCTAAGGTAGACCTCTAATAGTCCATTTACATGTTTAGTTTGCCTATTGATCTGTGAATGTATGCTGATGGAAAAGTCCAAGTCTGACCCCAATAGCTTGAACAACTCAGTGCAGAACCTACCCTTAAAATGCCTATCTCGATTACTAACAATGGTTTCCGACACTTTTCAGTACTTAACCACGTTCTTCAGGAACAATTGAGCTACCTCCTCGGTTGGGCACTCCTTAATTGCTGGAATGAAGATTTCATACGTAAAAAACCTATCCACTATTACCATGATGCTTTCGAACCCCTCTATCTTAGGTAGACTGACTATAAAGTCTAAAAAAACACTCTCTCATGGTTGCTCTAGCACTATCAATAGCTCCAAAAGATTGACTGGTTTCTTGAGCTCTATTTTATCCTATTGGTACATAAGTTAAGTCTTCATATAAACCTTCACATCATCCCTTATGTGCTGCTAGTAGTACCGATCCTCTAGCAAAGCCAAGGTGTGACTCACTTCTGGGTGTCTAGCCCACTTTGAGTCACAGCACTCTTGTAAAATTTCATGCGGACCTTTTCATGCTGCGACACAAACAGTCTATTGCCCCTGGTGTACAACAAACCATCATGCACCTAAAATCGCCTAGTCTTACCTTGCTGGGCATACTCTATAAGAGCCTTGGCTATAGGATCGTGCGTAAGTCCATCCTTGATGTGCGACACCAATGACCCCTCTAGTTTACTAATGGCAGCAAGGTTAGCCTTCCTGCTTAGGGCATCTACACCCAAGTTCACTTACCCTGGCTTGGACTCCATCTAGAAATCAAATTTCACAAGAAAATCTTACCATCTCGCCTACTTGAAGGATAACTTCTTCTGCGTTTGGAAGTAGCTAGTCGCCACATTATCCATCTTAACCACGACTTTAACCCCAACAGGTAATGGCTCCAAGTGCGCAAGTAGTGCACCACTACAGTCATCTCCTTTTCCTGGATCGTGTACTTATGCTCAGTCTCATTTAGCTTCCTGCTCTCGAACACGACTGGATGTCCCTCCTGTATCAACACGCCCCCTATTATGTAGTCTAATGCGTCCATATGCACCTCATACGGCTTGGCATGGTCTGGCAAGGCCAAGACTGACTTTTAGATATATATATATATATATATATATATATATATATGAATTCAAGTCTAGTTAAATTGGACTCAAGCTTTAAATTTTTTGTTCAAGAGGTAACCCAAAATTTAAATAAGTTTAAAAATTATGTTCAAACTTTTTTAAAACTTGAATGAGCTTTTAGATTTAGATAAATAACCCGACTTTTGAACAAATTTAGTTAACATCTAAATGAGCTATTAAAGTATTTACTAAAAAATAAAAATAAACCCTCAATATGTGATTGCATTTGCTTGAATTATGGTGTTAAACTTTTATTTTATTATAATTATAGCCAATAAATTTTACAAATAAATGAATAAAATCATTGCTAGAATTATTATTATAATAATATTCTTTCCAAAAATTGTTCATCAAATCATCCAAATATGTAAGTTTTAAATTCATGATCATTTTATTTTTATTAATATATTTAAAGTATTAAAATTGTCAATATTTTGTGAAAGTGCTAAAATTATTAATATATTATTTTTTAATTATATAAAAAAACATATATACATTTCAAGTCACCAAACCTTTAAATGTGTGTCTCATAGGCCAAGACTCAACCTTCAAGCTTGCGTAGCTCCAAAACTCGAGCATCGACTCATCCAGCATCCGAGATCAGCTTACTTGTCACAATTCACACTCTAGTAAGGTATTATCCACTTTGGCCCCTGTGACCTCACGGTTTTATCTTACAAAAGACCCCTCACAAGAAAAAGGTGATGTGAACCCTTATATCTCAAGACTAACTCTAGCACTCAATTGATGTGAGAGTCCTGGCTTTACTTCAAGATTGTGACATCCTCTCCCACTTCAACAAGAGTCCACCGTCTTCGGTGGCACATCGCTAGTACTCTTAGAACTGGCTTTGATATCATTTGTCACGAGTCAAGACTCAATTTTCAGGCTTGCACAATTCCATAACCTGGACATTCACTCATCCGGTATCCTAGATCAACCATGCTTGTGTTTTAGGTTGACTTAGGCTAGAAGGAGGTGACAAAGGCCTAGTCCGGAGGTATGAAAGACCTTTTCGAGTAGTCAAGAAGGTAGGCAAGGTTGCCCACAAGTTGGATATGCCACCCAAGTTGAGAGTACACCCGATGTTTCATGTTAGCATGCTCAAGCCGTTTCATGAAGATAAGGGAGATCCAAGACGGGCATAGTCGAAGCGTGCTTCATTGGGAGCTAAGGCCTTATATGAGAAGGAGATCCATAGCATCATAGTTGACCGAAAGGTTGAGTTTCGACCAGTGATATGTGTACTTGAGATTTAAATATTGTTTGAATTATCTCCACAAAAGTTATTTAAATAGAATTTTAACATATCAAGATTAGGGGTGTAAATAATATATTAATATTTGTAAATTATTTAGATTCAATTCGAATAAAATTTGAATTTGATAAGATTATCATCAAGTCAAATTTGAATTTAAGTAACTCAACTTATCAATCAAACTGAGTTCGAATATTATTATATACAATTCAAATAGTTAATGACTCTAATCGAATTTTTATATTTTAATATATTTTAATTATTTTAATTAATAAAAATTTTTAAACTTGAATACAAATAATTAAATTTTTATCAAATATAAAAATTAAGTTTATTTTTATATATTAATTAATTTGAATCAAATAAATTCAAATAATTTAATTTTTATCTCGAATTAAATTTAAATAAAAAATATAAATTTTGATTAAATTTAAACTAAATTTTAAATTTTAAATATCAAATTAAATTTAATTTTAAATTTAATATTATATTAAATTAAACTCGATCGATTACATCATGATCGAGACTCAAACCAAAAGCGGAGGAGTAGGCTGCTTCATAACTAATAAAAGAATGAATGATGTTCCATAAATATCTTATCTTTTATAAAATAGGTACGTCCTATCATTCTCTCTTTTCAAAAGTGAAAAGCGAAATCCCAGTTCAGCTCGGCCCACCATTTGCTTATTATTTTATTATTAAAATTAGTATAATATTTATTTACATTTTCAATTATTTCAAAATTAAAATAAATAAAAACATTTTATCCTTTAATAAAGTAATATAATCAGTTAGAGTTAATCGGGTTTAAAAATCAATAATTAGGCTCGTATGTCACGGGTCGAAACTTAAGCTCCAACTTACGCAGCTCCAAGACTTGGGCATCCACTCATCCGGTGTCTCAGATCAGTCTACCTGTCACAGTTCACACCCTTGTAAGGTATTATCCGCTCTGGCCCCCATGGCCTTACAATTTTGTCTTACAAAAGGTACTTCATAAGATAGAGGTGGTGTGAATCCTTTTATACCCCAATGACCCTCCTTTTATATCCGATGTGAAATTCAGGACTTTTCTTTAGGTCTGTGATATTCTTCCCCACCTAACCTCATGATGCTCTCGTCATGGAAACTGGTCACCCTACCTACCTCTCTCGAGGCGCTTGACGTGGATCGAACGATTTAGAACTAGCTCTAATACTACTTGTCATGGGTCGAGACTTAAGCTCTGACCCGTGCGGCTCTAAAACCCGGGCATCCACTCATCCATAGTCTAAGATCAGCCTACCTGTCACGGTTCACACCCTTATGAGGTATTTTCTGCTTTAATCTCCATGACCTCATGATTTTATTCTACAAATGGCGTCTCATAAGATAGAGGTGATGTGAACCCTTTTATACCTAATAACCCTCTTTTTATATCTGATGGGAGATTCAGGACTCCTCTTTAGGTCTATAACATTACTGTCACGACCTCTGACCTTAGACTCAGAATTCATGTGACCTTAGGCTTGGAATCACCTCCTTCTAGCCTAAGTCAACCTAAAACACAAGTGTGCGGGCACTAAAACAATAGGAAGAGCAAAATACGCAAGTTTGAGAGAAACAAAAGAATAAAAGAATTACTGGAAATATACTTTGTATTACTGAAATAGAAGTGTGTATGATGATGTACAAATGAGAGTGAAACAGCCTTCTATTTATAGTTAAGGCTCTCAACTATACTTATGGCTAAATCTCTAGAATTAAAGCTAAAATCAAAAAATTACAAAGATTACAATCAATCAGGATTCTACTTTCTGAATCTAAAGGTCAACCAAATTTAAAATAAGGCTTCTGTTGATCCCTTAAGCTTCTAGAAGATCCTTTTAAGCATCTCCCCTCTTGGGCCGTTCTAGATGTGGTGTGGGCATCATGTAGGCCAGGCCTCAGTCGTGCAGGCTGGCCTACAGGCTATGTGAGCGGTCTGGCTTTCTTTCAAAGGCCTTGCACCAAACCCCCGCCAGTGCACCTAGTGTACGAGCCTCAACCTTAGGTGTGCGTCCTAGTGCGCTTGATGTGCCTAGCACGTCCGTTCAGGGCGTGACATTCTCCCCTATCTAATTACGTAATGCCCTTGTTGAATCTTTTACATGGTACTGCCTAATCTAGTCCCTAAACTATCATAAGTCTTCTGCTGGTTCCCAGCTCACTTCACTGTCTGAAAGTCTCTTCCAACGTATTAAGTACTCTTGTCTTGGTTGGTAGTTCTTTTGCCTTACTTTTCGATTAGCTATGATGCTGTTGACCTTTTTCTCATATAAAGCCCTTACTCCTAATGACACACGCTTTGACTCTACCCATCTTGGATCTCTCTCATCTTCATGAAACAGCTTAAGCATGCTAGCATGAAACATCGAGTGTACCTTCAACTTGGGTGGCATATCCAACTTGTAGAACTTTACCTACCTTCTTGACTACTCGAAACAATCCCTCATACCTCTGAACTAGGCTTTTGCACAGCCCCCTGTGGCGTACGATGGGATATAGCTTCACCAAAACCAAGTCTCCTACCTAAAACTACACGTCTCACCTATTCTGGTCTGCCTAATTCTTCAACCTCTTTATCGTCTTGTGTAGACAGACTCTGGCCAAGTCAGCTTGCTTCTGCCAAGCCTTGACAAACTTGTATGCTTCTGGATTCGACCCTGTATAACCTGCAACAATCGAATCGGGTGTTAATGGTTGTTGACCTATCACAACCTCAAATGGGCTTTGGTTCATTGCCTTGCTCCTTTACAAATTGTAAGAAAACTGGGCAACATTTAGCAGTTTGGCCAGTCCCTTTGGGTGGTACTCACATAGTGCCTGAGGTAGACCTCTAATAATCCATTCACATGTTTAGTCTGCCCATCAATCTACGAATACATGTTGATGGAAAAGTTCAAGTCTAACCCTAACAGCTTGAACAACTCAGTGTAAAACCTACTCATAAAATGCTCGTTCTGATCACTAACAATGGTCCCCGACACTCTTCAGTACTTAACCACATTCTTCAGGAACAATCGAGCTACCTCTTCAGCTGGGCACTCTTTGGTTGCTGAAATGAAGATTCCATACTTGGAAAACCTATCCACTACTACCATGATGCTTCTGGACCCCTCTGTCTTGGGTAGATCGAATATAAAGTCCAAAGAAACACTTTTCCATGGTCGTTCTGGCACTGACAATGGTTTCAAAAGATCGACTGATTTTTTGAGCTCTACTTTGTCCTGTTGGTACACAAGATAAGTCTTTATATAGGCCTCCACATCATCCCTTATATGCTGCTAGTAGTACCGATCTTCTAGCAAAGCCAAGGTGTGGCTCACTCCTAGGTGTCCAACCCACCTTAAGTCATGGCACTCTTATAATGTGACACAAATAGTTTACTGCTCTTGGTGTACAATAAACCATCCTGCACCCAAAATCACCTAGTCTTATCTTGCTGGGCGTACTCTATAAAAGTATTGGCTATAGGATCGTGTGCAAGTCCATCCTTGATGCGCGACACCAATGACCCCTCTGGTTGACTAATGGCAGTAAGGTTAGCCCTTCTGCTCAGGGCATCTATCACCACGTTCACCCGCCCTAACTTGTACTCTATCTCAAAATCAAATTTCATAAGAAAATCTTGCCATCTCGTCTGCTTGAAGGATAACTTCTTTTTCATTTGGAAGTAGCTAGTTGCCACATTGTCCGTCTTAACCATGAACCTCGACCCCAATAGGTAATGGCTCTAAGTGCGTAAATAGTGCACCATTACAGTCATTTTTTTCCTGGATCGTGTACTTATAATCAGTCTCTTTCAGCTTTCTGCTCTCGAACGCGACTGGATGTCCCTCATGTATCAACACGCCCCCTATTACGTAGTCTGATGAGTTTGTATGCACCTCATACAGCTTGGCATGGTCTAGCAAGGCCAAGACTAGCTTTTTCGGTCATAGCCTACGTCAACCAATCAAAGGTTTCTTGGCACCCTGCGTTTCACTCCCATGCTCTCCCTTTCTTAAGCAAGTCAATCAATGGCATGGCTATTGCTAAGTGGCCTTTGATGAAATGCCTGTAGCAGTTGACCAACTCAAAGAATGACCTCAACTCAGTGACCTTAGCTAGCGGTTCCCACTTCAAGATGGCATTTACCTTGCTTTCATCTATGCGTATCCTGCCATCCTCCACTATGTGGCTTAAGAATGAGATCTCATACTGGGTAAACGAGTACTTCTCCCTTTTGACAAACAACTTGTGTACCCGTAACACCTCGAACACCTACCTCAAGTGGTCTATATGCTCTCTCAAAGTCTGGCTGTAG
The DNA here is from genome assembly GCF_002303985.1 of Durio zibethinus. Next base: position 4,228,883 of record NW_019167926.1, on the reverse strand, counting down.
ATCACAATGTCATCTAAATAAACCATAATAAATCGATCAATGAATGATTGAAGTACCTTATTCATAAGGTATAAAATGTTGCTAGGGCATTCGTGAGTCCGAATGGCATGACCAAGAACTCATACAAACCATACCAAGTGACAAATTCTATCTTAGGCTCATCTTCCTCTGCGATCCTAACTTGGTAGTAGTTCGACCTCAAATCCAGCTTAGTGAACCACCTTACGCTCCCAAGTTGGTCGAACAAGTCTGCAATGAGTGGGATAAATACTTGTTCTTAACAGTTAGCTTGTTTAAAGCCTAGTAGTCTATGCATAGTCGCAACGACCCATCATGCTTACACTTGAATAGAATCGGTGCATCATATGGTACCTTCGATGGCCTGATGAAACCAGCATAAACTAACTCCTTAAGCTACTTCCTTAACTCTTCCAACTCTATGGGGACATTCAGTAAGGGGCTCTAACTGGTGGCTTGGCCTCGAGCATCAGCTCGATTTTGTGGTCCACCTCCCTTTTAGGTGGTAGCTTGCCAGATAGCTTTGTGGGCATCACATCACTAAAGGTCTTCAGCACCTTTAGCACCTCTAAAGGTGTCTCGATCTCTTTCTCCCTTGGCTTTTCATACTTCAGGGCTACCAAAAAGGTGTCTTCCTCTCTGCTCACCGCTTGGCAAATTAGATGGTTGACACCCGTAACCTAACTCTGTACCCTCACCTCAATGGTACTAAACATTGGCACTATACATCCAAGATGCAAATACAATTGGTAAAAGGCACAATGAGGGCGTTAATTCGAACAAGAAAATCCAACCCAATCACAAACTCATAGTCATCTATGGGTATTACCTCTATGGTCTTCTTGCCTTTCTAGTCTCCAAGCTGTAACTTTACTCCTCGTGCTACTCCAATGGTTGGAACCCCCTTGGAGTTCATCGTTTTGATGGTACCAGTCATTTTTTGTACCTTTAGTCCTAGCTTTTGGGCTCCATCACTTAAAATAAACAAGTGTGAAGCACCTATGTCCACTAGTACGCTCACCTTTTAACCCGCAACCATTAGATCCACAAACATCAAGCCCTTTGGCTTGCAACTCCCCTTACTCTACCCAAGTTTTGCTGCCTTTACCTTTGGCTCCTCGTCAAACTCCTTGTCTACAGCAGCCAGCTTGCCCTTATATAGGCCGTTGTGCGCTATGTGGCTCCCTTCACATAGGTAGCATGCAAACGGCTCTCACTCCCTTTTCGCTTTCCACTTGCTTGCTGGTAGCTTCCTCTTACCATGCTTGTCTGAACACTCTCGGTTTCCATCCTTGGACTATCGGTCATGGTTCCTACCCTTGGACTACTTCTTACAGTCCCTCTTATCCTTGGCCTTACCCTTGGGCTTAGAAGACTCGAACTTGTTCAGTGACTTAAACTCTATCAAGGACTCAGCAGTAGTTATGACTTTAGCCAAATCATGAACTCCCCTCCGTTATAACTCATGCTTCACCCACGACTTCAGCCCATCCAGGAAAGCAAACAGGGCATCCTTCTCACCTAGATTCGAGATCTGAAGATCAGTTCAAAAAATTTTTAGACATACTCCCTTATGTCCCCTTGCTGGCTCAGCTTGTGCAATTTTGCTCGTACTTCATCATCGGCATACTTTGGGTAAAATTGCTCCATGAACTCTTTCTAGAACATTACCTAGGTTCCAATCTTGGCACTCCCATGCTTCACATCATCACTCTTATGCCTCCACCACAATAAGGTCATGTCAGTAAGATACATAGCAGTGGTGCTTACTTTAATCACCTCGTCTTGCATGCTCATGACCTAGAAGTATTACTCCATACCCTATAGGTAGTTATCTACTTCATTGGCCGCCTAGTCCCCTTAAACTCTTTGGGCTTAGAGACATCCATCCAGGACTTAGATACTTCAGCAAACATGCCATTCCCAATGGCAGTCTTGCATGCAATAAGCTCGCTAGTGAGCTCCTCTATCCACTTGCGCATGGCCTCCATGCCATCATGCATGGTCTCCACTTCAGCCTCCAAGGCCTCGTTCCTTTGGGTGATCGCATCCATGCCTTTATTGATAATAGCTTGTAACTCACCCTGGAGCTCATCCCCCATGGAGTCTAGCACTTCAACGTGAGTCTCCACTTCATCAAGCTTCTCCCTCATGTCGCCCATGGTCACCTCCACCTTGGCCAGTCTTCCATCCATGGTAGATCAAATATCTCTCGAATTGGCCTCTTGCCTCTTCCATGCCCCTGCTCTTGGGCCTCTGGTTGTTGGCTAGCAACGTCACTCCGAGATGCCATCTCATCGACAGTGATCTAACCTGCATAACACAAACACGCAGAATCAAAACTGCTCTGATACCAATTGTCACGACCTCTGACCTTAGACTCAGAATCCGTGCAACCTTAGGCTTGGAATCACCTCCTTCTAGCCTAAGTCAGCCTAAAACACAAGCGTGCAAGCACTAAAACAATGGGAAGGACAGAATGCGCAAGTTTGAGAGAAACAAAAGAACAATAAAATTACTGAAAATATGCTCGGTATTACTAAAACAGAAATGTGTATGATGTTGTACAAATGAGGTTAGAGCAGCCCTTTATTTATAGTTGAGGCTCCCAGCTATACCTATGTCTAAATCCTTAGAATCAAGACTAAAATCAATGAATTACAGAGATTACAATCAATCATGATTCTACTTTTTGAATCTAAGGATTAACCAGATCTACCAGAAGGCTCTTGCTGATCCTATGAGCTTCTAGAAGATCCTTTTGCGCATCTCCCCTTTTGGGCCCTTCTGGATGTGGTGCGGGCATCATGCAGGCCAAGCCTTAGCCGTGCGGGTTGGCCTGTAGGCTGTGCGAGCGATTTGGCCTTCTCTTCAAGGCTTTGCGCACAAACCCCCGCCAATGCACTTGGTGTGCAAGCCTCAACCTTGGGTGCGCGTGCTGATGCGCATGATGTGCTTGGTGCGCTTGTCTATGGCATGACACATAAACTTGGTTGGATATATACTTCGATCGTTAAATAATTCTATATTATATTCTATTATATAATAAAATTTTTTAATTTTACAAATAAAATTAAAAATTTGACACATATTTCATTAAGTTATTTGTAAAAAAAATATTAATAAATTATTAAATTTATCGTTTATAAAATTAAAAACTTGATTATAAAAAAATTATAAAAAATTATAATTAAGTATAATAAAAAACAATCAAATAATTATCATATATAATTAAATAAATCTAATATAAAATTAAATCAAATTTACACGTAAATTTTGATCTAAAACATCAAAGCTTTAAAGCTTAAAGGCTTCTTCTTTACACCATACCAAGACGAGGCCTTGTTGATAAGAAATTGATAAAATCATTGCACAGTAAGGGGCTTTATTTTCAAATGTTTGACCACGATTTTATTTATTATTCAAATGTGATCACTACAGTAAGAAATTCTAATTAACCATCAAATATTCAAACTATTACGATGATATTCCTGCATTTAAGCTTTTCATCACTGGTTAATTGGGTGGATATAGATGAGCAGGCAAGCGAGGCTGAGCAAGTGCATGCAAAGGTTTAGCCAAGAAGAGATCGTTTTGTGACTCGGACAGATTAATCTTTGCCTCATCTGGTGGAATCCTCCATGTAAATCCTTGAATCACCCTTGCCAACAGCATCAGAGTCATTGCAGTGCCAAGAGCCACGCCCATGCACCCACGCCTCCCTGTACTAAATGAAATGAACCTCAGTTCTGTCTCTGTCAGATCAATTTCAATCGAGCCATCCTTCAAATGGCGTTCAGGTTTGAACTCCAATGGCTCATCCCAAACCTTGGGGTTCCGGCCTAGGCCTACTCGGCTGAGGAGGACATGACTACCTTTGGGGATGAAGTAGCCAGCAACAATGGTATCGGCATTTGAGACATGGGGTAGGTTGAAGGGTGCAATGGGGTGAAGCCGATAAGCTTCCCTTGCACAAGCCTTTACATAAATGAGTTTTGGCAGATCAGACTCCTGAACCAGCCTGTCCTTTCCAACAACTCTATCTATTTCCTCAATTGCATTTTGGAGAGTTTCAGGTTGGTTGATCATCTCTGCCATTGTCCATTCCGCTGCATTCGAAGGATTGTCCACTGTTGCAAGCATTATTTCCTGCATAATTAAATAAATTCGTATATATATTGTTTAATGCAAGCCACAATTGAATTGATGACAAATTATAGAGGAATTTCAGGTATCCGCCAATTGCTTGTCCTCAATTATGGATAAGAATTAAATTGGGACACTAAAAGCAGGTGAATTTCCTCCTGATTAATTAAGTCGAATAGCAATTTTTTTGACAAACCAAAACATATGGCAAAAATCCACCAGGGTTAGTCCAATAAGAAAGGGATGAGTCGTTTTTCTTGTCAGTCAGGATTCAATTTGGAGAGTGTTCCGAGAATAAAATACTGAATGCACCAATCCGATTTGAAGGAATGCACCTTTAAAATCATCCAAGAGGAGAGATTAAATCCAAATGAAAATATACAAATACATGGCGGAAAGGTGTTTATGATTAGATTATATATCTCACCGTGCATTGGGCTTTGATTTCTTCCACAGAAAGTGCTGGTTTCCCGTTTGAATCCTTCGCTAAAATGAAAGTATCAAGCAGATCTTGAGGCTCTTTCCTCTTCCCATCTCTCCATTCATGTACTCTCTCATCAATTAAAGGATCATGGTAGTCATTCACAATTCTCATGGCCTCACTTACAATCTTCTCATGACCCTCCAAATCCAATGGCCTCAACCAGGGTATATAATCGGATAAGATGAAAGAGTAAAGGTGCATGAGCACTGTGAAGAGTGATTCAACATGCTCTTCTTCTTCATACCCAGGCCCTCCATCTTTTCTACCTTCCCCGAAGTATCTTCGGTTGAACATCATCTTCCTGATAACATTTCCGCTGTATTGCCTCGTTGCTAGTCTTAGATTTATGACTGCTGATGAGCCTGTAGAATTATCATCTCCATTGCTCTTGCATTGGTTATATATGAACCTAACAAGATTATCAGCTTCTTCGGTTCTCTTCTCAAGTAACCAACGAAGTCTTGATGGTGCAATTATCTCAGAAGCCACCACCTTTCTCATTTTCTTCCATTGATCTCCCCATGGCACCACAGCTATCGTCAAGAACTTTCGGCTAGAGTATTCGGTTGCCATTGTAACTGGCCTTGATGCAAAAACTGAATCATGTTTTTTCAAGAACTCTCGAGCAATCTCAGGTGATGTGACAGGAATGACATGAGTGTATGCAAGCCTGATACAAGCAATATCAGTGTCGAGTTCTTTCATGAGGGCATGAATCCACCGAAAAGTAGGCTTGTTTTTCCATATAATTTCCGCAAGGTTTCCAATAATTGGCCAGGGTGTTGGCCCTGGAGGGAGAGGTGCTTGATTGATTTTCTTCCTGGATTTGCACTTTGCCTTGACAACAGAAAGGGATAGAAACAGAAGCACAAAGAGAAATGTTGATTGCACAGAAACGATTCTAGTGGTAGCAAAATCATGCAAACCCCATGAAAAAGCTGAAATTGAAAATTTGTTTGAGGAAGTATTGTCCATGGCACACAAGAATTTGACTATCAAAGGCTTGAATTGGGTATTCTAAAAGATGGTAGCTAGTAGTGCATAGGGAATGAACAGCTGACAATGTGAATTCTTTAGAACATGATATATATACATGAAACCTCACATCAATGAATTCCTTTACTTTACTACCATTTTTGGATTATAAATGTTTTGAATAATGAGTCGTAGGTGAAACTTTAAAACCTAAGACGTTACATATTTGAATTTTCACCATCCTGCCTTTTTTAGACAAAAATCAAATGAGATATTTTACGTTGTTTTTGTTAGGGAAATCACCATGCACATGCAACACCCACGAACAAAATAGTTTGCTCAAATCTAGAATAAGAATATACAAATTTATTTGTTTCAGCTCAACTCAGAATGACTTACTCCAAACCAATCCACTAACAAATAAATCTATACAAATTTATTTGTTTCAGCTCAACTCAAAATGACTTACTCCAAACCAATCCACTAACAAATAAATCTTTACAACTGTGAGACTTTTAGAATGAGAAAAGTCACCAAAAACTTCTTACTCAAAACTTAACTCAAAACTTAATTACACATTTTAATATCCTACTCACTTAACTATTCTCTTTATGTCTAATTCTCTGGAGCTACCAAACCAAAATCAAAACATCTTATTTATAAAAGTAAAACTCCTTATACATTTACTAAACTCCCGATGTGGGATACAAGACAAACTCGAAACTCACTAACTTTTGATGTGGGATTGTGAGATTCAAGGCAAATCCTAACAAATTTTCCCTTGACTTAAATCTCCAAACACTTTAACAGTATCTGCAAAGCTAACACTAGGGGTGAGTAAATGGTCGGTTCGATCGATTTGGTTTGAAAAAATCAATAACCGACTTAACTGACTTTCATTTAACAAATAATCGAACCAACCGAATATTGTTAAATAACCGACCATAATTGAACTGATCAAAATCGTTTCGGTTCGGTTAAATAATTAATTTTTTTTATCATTTTTTTCCTATTATGAATAATTATTTAACCACAAATTCAATTCAATAAAATTCAAACTCTAGTATCATTCAAACTAAATTACTAAAGAATTTAATAATTTCAACAATATTTTACAAAAAAAAATAAAAATATTTATCTCAATTTTTTTATTTTTAATTATTAGAAAGTCGATTAATTCGGTCAATGCGGTTATCAATTTTAAAAACCAAAAACCAACCAAATTAACCAATTTAACCGATTTAAAAAATCAAATATAATTAAAACTGAATAAACCGAATCGATTCAACTGAATTCACTCGATTTCGGTCGGTCTAGTCGATTCAACCGACTTTTGCTCACCTCTAGCTAACACGCTTACCTTTCTTCTTTTCTTCATCATAGGGATCTCAGCAACTAAGCCTCCATAAAGCATGTACAAGTGATTTTTGACCCTATTATCTTGTACAATCACACTATAATTCTTGTACACTTTCAACCAATCATTACTACCATAATATGTGTACTCATGATAAGCTAACTCACTTAAAGCAATCAAATTATAGCTACAACTCGGTACATACCTTACATGACAAAGTGTTCTAATAACACCATTGTAAGATCTAAGGCAAACACTCCCAATGCCTTGAATCTACATCTTTTCATTGTTAGGAACCACAATGTCCCCATACTTCTCATTCTCATCCAATTCCACAAAGCAACTCCTATCATTGCAAAAATGGACTGTAGTAGCTGAATCAAAACCTAACTTTTATCACCTTTCAAATCTGAGTCACATTCACACAAGTGATTTTTGACTTTTTTCCCTTGTAGAATCACACTACCATTCTTGTACACTTTCAACCAATCATTATTACCATAATATGTGTACCTCCGAGAAGCTAACTCACCTAAAGCAATCAAATTATAGCTACAACTCGATACATACCTTACATGATGAAATGTTCTAACAACACCATTGTAAGATCTAAAGCGAACACTCCCAATGCCTTAAATTTGCACTTTTTCATTATTAGCAATCACAATATCCCCATACTTCTCATTTTCATCCAATTCCACAAAGTAACTCCTATCATTGCAAAAATGGACTGTAGCAACTGAATCTAAAACCCAACTTTTATCACCTTTCAAATTTGAATCTCATCCACATAAGTCGTGAAAATGACATCATCATCATCAGATACGATAACGACAGTATCACTCTTTCTTTCATCCGATTTCTTTTTATCATTCACCATTTTGAAAGCAATCATGTCCTTTCTCAGCTTCTTGCAGCGCACTTAGATACATCTATTTTTCACCACAATAACAATATTCTATATCACTGGAATCTCTATCTCTTGACTTAGATCTCTTTCTTGATCCATCAATCCTCTTTTGAGTCCTCCCTCGATCAAAACCCTCTATAATTAGTGTACTCCTCTCAGGGGATAAGTTTTGTACTCCCATAAACCTTTCGTTCTCACGCAATAAGGTAGTTACATCATCCAACTTTAAAGTAGACATATCCAACAACACAGTCTGAACTAAAGACCTATAAGACTTGAACAAAGATGACAACAAAATTAAAGCATTCTCTTCTTCTTTTAACTCATCAACAGAAATCGTCAGTAATTGAAAAAAACTTGTTGGGATTACTACAGCTATGATAGCACTTGTTAGGCCAAAAACCCCAATCTAATCACATCAACAAATGCATAATTAAATAATCATTCAATCACACAAGAGATAATAATTTAACGTGATTTGGTCTAATTTACATACGTTTACAGATGAAAAATAAGATCTACTAATAGTAGAGAATTACAGATATATATCAAAATATATCAACCACTTAACAATCAATACCCATAGGCCCTCTCAATTTTTTCTAATCATATAAAGTATTCTCAACCCAAACAAACACATACCCATGTGCACCATTTCAACACAACCAAACACATACCAATATGCACCCATACATCATACCTATGTGGACCATTTTAGTCTTCTCTAGTCCACTCTCAAACATTCAAACATACACACCCATAAGACGTAAATCCCTAGTACTCCTATACGGTGTCTATCCCACAAAATTCTATAACTCTCTTATATCTTTTTCTCATGTTTAACCTTGTAGAAACTTCACATATTTATAACTATATAAACTTACCTATTAAAAATCTCTTTCCTCTTAGAATTCTTCTTCTGCAAGTTAAACTTACCTATTAAGAATCCTTTTTCTTTTAAAATTCTTCTTTTGCAAGTCTTCTTATCCATCAAGCAATATCTAATAAATCCTAAACAAATATCTTATGGGATTTGAGTCACTATTCCTAACAATTTTCACCTTAACTCAAATTCCATCAAAGCATCTATCTTTATGCTATACATGCTTGGCTCTACCTGTAATGAAAGTCTCACAATCATCTTCTCTTATGTATCTTCAAGTTTCATGCAAATCGATCTTCAATCCTCAAAACACGAATTCTAACTTTTCTCTTGAATCGAACTCCTCTAGGTTTGCCTCTTCCCATGCCTCTTTCCATTCTCAAACCTTTGACTTTGATACCACTTGTTTCTTTCCATTTTCAAACCTTCGACTTTGATACCACTTGTTGGGATCACCATAGCTTTGATACCATTTGTTAGGAAAATCACCAGGCACACGCAACACCTACGAATAAAATAGCTAGCTCAAATCAAGAATAAGAACACACAAATATATTTATTTCGGCCTAACTCGTAATTGCCTACTCCAAACCCAATCCACTAACAAATAAATCTTTACAACTGTAAGACTTTTAAAATGAGAAAAATCACCAAAAACTCTTTACTCAAAACTTAACTCAAAACTCAATTATACCCTTTAATAACCTACTCACTTAACTATTCTCTTGATATCTAACTCTCTGGGACTACCAAACCAAAACCAAAGCATATTATTTATAAGGGTAAAATCTTTTATACCTTTATTAAACTCTCAATGTGAGGTATAAGATAAACTTAAAATTTACTAACTTTTGATATAAGATTATGAGATTTAAAGTAAATCTCAATAGTTTTTGGCTAAGAACAAGTCTTTACGGATAATTTTCGTATCTTGCAATTTGGATTGATGTGATATTTGCATTGATGAAAAAGGCCCAAAGTTTTCATATGTATCCATTAATTTTTACATTACCAGTAAGCACACAATTTCAATGCATACAGCCCACAGTAAATAAACTTGATTAATTACATTATACCAGATGTCAGATTAATAATTAGAATCATTATAAATGCATGCCTAAAAATAAAGCTAATTAGAAAACTTTTATGCAATTCACTTAAAAAAAATTGAAGTATTAAAGACTTTAAAATGATAAACAATTTAAAAAAAACATTATAATTAGTATATCTAGGTTGTCATTACCATATCTAAATGCATGTACAAATTAAATTAATGGAGATAAATTTAGTAAAAAAATTGACAAAAAATCATGTCAGGCAATTACTCATATATGGTAATTAAGGGTAAAACTTTCATAACTTATTAATTTTAATTTCGTGCGATGCATCAGTAAAAATTTTAGTTTTATATTATTAATTTGTTATATAAATATTAACATATAATTAATTATTAAACTACATATATAGCTCCTACCAAAATTGTTAAATTATATTTATTTATAGCGTTTGCTTTAAAACCCAAATATTTTCAAGTATCTAGCTTTCGTTTATAGGATAGATTGCTACATTAAAAAGAAATATTTTCAAGTAGTCATATATGGTAATGAATTTATATTTGATTTAATGATAATAAATAATGTATTGACACATCATTAATAAACAAATTCTAAAGTTAAAAAGTATTTAAAAATAAATTGAAGTCAAATTTTATTATTTATGTTTCAAAATTTTTTATTTTTTAAAATGTGCTCATTAATAATATAATTATCTAAAATTCACTGACAATATGTAAAATTTATATATATATATATATATATATATTAAATAAGGATATTTTATAATATTGAAAAGTATATGAATGTATTAATAAAATAAAATAAAAGTAATTGAATAAGTTAATAATTCAAAATATAAATATAAAATTTATCTTTTTACTACACCTATTGATCTTGTTAAAATGATCTTTTAATGGGTTACAAAACATGTTTATCATATCGTATTTAATCCACCTTGTTAGATAAACTTGTTAATCGTGTGGTGTTATATAATTTATTTAATAAATATATTTGTACACATGTTTAAATTTTTTATTTGTTTATTTAATTGTCATGTTTATGTTTACCTATATAAGTGTCAATATTCTTTCCCAACATGACACAATTAAGACAAACAAATGTGATTTTCTAGATCTAATTTTTATATAAAAATATTTTTTTATATTTTATAATTTTTAAAAATATTTTTATTATTTTATATTTCTAGAAGTATTTGACATTATATTTTAATGAAAGTCATTTTAAGTTACAATAGTTTGAAAATAAATGCTATCTAATAATTTACTTCCACTGAATATAAATTTTGGATCCGTCCCTGATTAAATGAATTTTTTTTTCTCGAAATGTATTTGTCTCAATATAGTAGGTTAATTTAATTTATTTCGATCCCAATTTTTTTAAAATTTTATTTGATTAGAGAAAGGAAAATTTCCCTTTTGACACATTCTTAGAGATATATGAGACCTCATTTCATTCAAATAATTTATTTTCAATACCTAAATTATATATATTCATGTACAAAATAAATTACAGAGATAAATCTAATTAAAAAATTAGAATAAAACCATATGGGGTAATTAGTGGTATATGGTAACTAAGGATAGAACTTTAATAAATTAATTTTATATTGAAATTTTTTTTTCAAGATTTGACTCAATAATTGATCATTTAAATTCTAAATATCCCCATTTTTTGGAATTCCATTTGATAAAGAAAATTCACCTTTGCCGCATTCCTAGAGATACATAAAATATCACTTGGTTCAATCTTCAATGTCTTGTAAATTTGCAAATATATTAATGATAAATTCATGTAGAGATGTTAAATATCAATGTTGCATGTCAATTAAAAACTCATTGATCATCAAATTATCATTATAATTCAACCAATAAATTGAGAGATGCATGGTTCATAAAATCTTTCAGCAATTAATATTAATTTTCATGAATAAAAATTGAAAATTAGAAAGATGATCAAGTTGATAAGAATTATTTTTCTCTCTAATTATAGAACAACTCCAACAAAGAATTGAAACAACCAATATATACACTCCAACTTGATAAGCAAAACAATCAAACTAAGCGTAAAAAGATTTAAAATAACAAAAAGTCGAATGAGATTTAGCTCAAATAATTTATTTACTTCATTTAAAAAGTGAATTTCCACAAGAGGTAAGGTTGGAGTTCGATCCCCAATGCTTTCCTTATAAAAAAAAAAATAACAAGAAGTTGCAACCATGCGTGCAGTATGATCAAGATTTTCTACAATCTACCTGACTTTATAGCCTGTGAGCCAATTTGATGATCAAGATTCAACCATACCTATCACAACTTTGTTTAAGCATATATATGCATACTCCAAGAGATAACCTACATTAAAACTTACTCGATCGTTCGAAAATAGACATGCAGGCGAGGGTATGAAAGAGAGTGGCAGTGAGATTGATCCTACGATAACTGGAGGAGAATCAAGATTTAACTGACAGATAATTGGAGAACCCGACCATGGCAGAAAGGCACTGCAAGATAGATGCCCTTAAACTGGAATCCTTATGTGATGAATCCTTACGTCAGCAAGGGTAGAGATATGAAGTTGAAGGAACCAGGACTGAGTGCAGGACAACAATGGGAGCTGATGCAAGTCCTGGAAGTGGTATTGAACCAGTAATGGAAGCTGAGCTTTAGCCGGGAAAAGAACCCGATAAATCAGGAACTGATCATGAGGAAACGAACAAGAAGCTGAATTTGGAGCTACAGTGGAGCCAGCAGCTGAGAGGGAAGCTGGCTATGAAGATGCACATGAGAATGGCGTGCAATGGTTGAAGCTTACATGGTAGCTAATTATTAAGCCATTTGTGTCTGTGCTGTGCCGTCAGAGTATTCTGTTGTAACAGCTGTTAATATATTTTTTCAGCATTTTACAATTCTGGTTTACAAAATTGAAGCAAGTGATGCGATATATATAGGAAACGCTATGTACCAGTCATCATTACGAATGAAATACAGACTTTTCTCTTTTCTGCTACTCTCTCTTCCTTCTCTCAATTCTATTTTCTCTCCTGGTCTTCCTTCGTTCTTTAGTGAAAGCCAATTTGTGACATTAACAGACAGTTTGACTGATGAAACAAATGAAGCGAATTCATGCGTAGACAGATGGGATTTCAAAGTTTTTAGATAAGATCAACTCCTTAAAGATTTCCCTATCTTGCAGTTTGGGTCTTATGTGATCTTGCAGTACCGATGAAACAAGTGCAAATTTTTTTTAATGCTTGAAAATGTCGGGAATTGTACCTGATCATCGGAACCAAGATCACAGGTCCATAGCACAAATGCGAAATTTTCGTAAGCATCCACTTTATCATTTTGTAACTCATTAAGTGAAAATCATAAGCATAAATTTTGCACAGTGCACTTAACATTGCTTTCCACAATTAAGAAATTAAATTACATTGCAACATATACATATATATATATATATGTATGGAACAAAAATGATTACGTATGTTCAACTCTTGCATGTACCCAAGCTACAATGGGAGAGAAGGCTTTCTGTAATTTACAAGGCTTTGTACCACAATCTTGGTTTGGTTTCATGAAACACTATAATAATGGTACAAAGAAATATTTTTAAGTTAGATTATTAAATGTGGAACCATGGCAGGATGGCCACAAAGCATCACTTGCCCATTTTGTGAAATGCAGGTCTACAACCAATTTGGTCCCATCTTGCTTGACATTGGCTTCGAGGATGTATTGTCTAGAACTTTGGCAAGTGAGCGATACTGCAATTTAACACTCTCTGCATTGTCCAACATCTTCACCACATACCTGCAAATGAATAATGTAATAAGCAAGAAGGATTGGTTTTATGTTGCCTTAACAAAATAATTTGATAGACCCAGGCTGATATAAAATACAAACAGAAGAAAACATCCCGTGCGAAGCTGTCCACTATATCCTATTACGAGCAACCCAAGTACGTAATACAATCTCAAGTCCCAAAAACAAGATAACTCCTATCAAGCTCTATATAATGTATACTCCCAACTAAGACTGTTACAGAAGTTCAGGCCAATGTCATGTAAACTCTATTTTGCCAACCAATAGATGATCACATGTAAATTGACACACTAGCATCTACATAGAATTTTATCTTGGTAAAGGAAAATGAGTTGACTGAACATTTTAAAACCACTAAGAGAAAGTGAGAAAGTGAGAAAGAGAGACCCCCGCATTTCAATTAGTATATGACATAAATGTAGAATCCTATATTGATAACAAGCTCATGCAGTTCATTCTTGATGGAAGAGGAAAGAAGGTTGAAACTAACCATCCATTCAAGCATTGTGTAGTTACAACAGCCTCACGTCCGACAAAACGCTGTGGCATCCTCTTGTTCCCCTGTATCAATCTATCTCCAGTTACCAAATTCGACTATCTAAAACAGGCGTTACAAGAACAAAAATAAAAAAGGATTTCAGTAGATATACCTTTATGATAACCTGGTCTGTAACAGCAAATGGAAACTGGACACCTCTACCCCTTGGAGGATCCATGATATTTGAGTCACCATAGCTACTTTTATCCTACTTGGAACAGACAATTAAAAGAAAGAGTAAGGAATGATACAACAGAAGTGGCAACAGCAACGGCATGTTGCCAATTATGATGCAAGGTAATTAAAATGCATGAAGCACTGAAAAAGATAAACAGAATTCTGCAAGAGAGTTTTGAAAGATAGTTCTTTACAAAGCTGGTAACACCAAAAGGAGGTGTGAAAAAAGAGAAACCTGGTCAAATCTCTTTCTCCTCCTTTTAGGAGATCGGTGGGACTGTAACTCTACTTCCCTATGAAATGCCTGCACTGCAGCTCAGAGAGCTGCTCATGAACATCAACAAAAAGGAAATAAATAAAAATGTCCATAGAATAGAAACAATGTATATATAGCACAGGCTATGGATACTTTCTGCATTATTAAAATGTTTAATAGCCTTGCCAACTGCAACTCTGCAATTTTCATCATGTGTTTGCTCCTTCCTCTGAATTATATCAAATTCCATCCACATCTATGTAGATAATTACTGCACATCCAAGAATCCCAGGTTTTGTTGACAAAACTTTTCATGTAAGACGTGAGAGAACGGGATAAACATAAACATCCGAGAAAAATACGCATACAAACAGACAACCTGGGAAATAGGGTGTAGGACACAAAGATGGGGTGCCCAACACCAATAGGATACTGGTGTATGCATATCATCCTTGCTGGAAAATTGTGAAAATTACAATAATAGATCACAAAACTGTAACTGAGATTCAAAAACTAAAGAAGGTAAGATTTTCCTTTGAAACAAAAGAATATTACTTATAAAGATTTGGAGCCATCGACTCCTCTAAAACTGACTGTGAACAAGTGTAGCAAATTTTCTGATAATGCATTCATAATATCACAATTAATATATTGTTATAACCATTGTTAACAAATGGCTGGAGTAGACTGACCAAGCAGTTTCAACCCAAGAGCTAATCATATGATCCAGAAAAACAAGATAAATGCTAACAATAAAAAAAAAAAAATCTCATTCAACAGTGATTCAATGAAAATTATATGCAAAGGCACCTTATAAATCATGTCTAATCTATCAGCTGGCAAAAACACTTGAATCAATGCACAAGAAGTCGCTATAGCAAAAACACATGAATCAATGCACAACAAGTCGATCTAGATGGCTTGTAGCCAAAATCCTTAAGCCTAACTAATTCTTCTAATGCCACATGCCACAACCCATATTTGCAATATTTGCCAATCAATAAATTAAGCAACTTTTAAGCAGTTAATTACCATCATTCCTAACTTCCAACAAAAATTTCTCTGGAATACGATCATTATGGAGAGTCCACATAAGAGGGGCCACAGAAGCAGCAGCAACAACCACTTGCTCCATCTACAAATCCTTTCAAAAGACCATTACTGAGGCTCCTAATAACCATTTTCTGCTCACTTTGTTACCTACTTGGCTCTTACAGCAACCATTCCAATGTCACCCTCCCTCAGCAGCAAGACTATAACTTACCTCACTGTTCACAACTAAATTTCACTACCCACAACCACTTTTCACCTCTTACTAACTTTGAACCACTCCACAAACTCCCTCTCCCTCAAGAACCCACAAAAAACTTAAGCTTTTGCCATGCTACTTTCGCCTACTTACCCTGCCATGACCCATATAGAGAAAGAAGGTTCAGTGTTCTAAAATTCTCTCAGGGAAAGGCATTGCCCTGAAAATGATGAGAAAGTTAGGTGCTTGATACCAAGGCCTAATGGTTGGTTCCATGGCCTCACAATTAGAACGAATTTTTGTATCTTTTCCAAAATTAAAATTAATGTTTCTGAAAGAAGAGAAGAGGACAAACATTTTAGGTGTCAAAAACTTGTTTATGTTAATTAAATCTGATAATCAAATGTAATTGTTTGAGCATAGTATGGCTCTGGCTACTTACAAATTACGGTGCTTCTTTGTTTGTTGTTAAATATGTCAATTAATTAGCTTATCTGATAATTGAATAGAACTGGAATTGAGCATACATTAACACAGCTCTAGCTCCTATTGAACTATTGTGCTTATATACATAACTTATATGTTCATATGCCTTTTTATTCAAGTAAAGGGAAATTTGCATCTCTTTCACTATTTTTTCACATTGGTTACAGATGTATTGTAGATTGCCGTCTCTAACTTTTTTTCTCTTTCTTCACTACTTTAGTTTCCTTCTGTTTTTCTCTCGTGATATTCTTTGTTGCATTAATGTTGATTCAAGAGAAAGATAAAAAGTTTACGTCCTCATCTGATATGTAAAAGAAATCATGGCAATAAAATTGGTACTCTAACAATCGTGAGTGCTTAATCACTCGGAAATGGGGCACAATGGGCATTCATATCAGTAATAAAGTGCCTATGTTAGAGTTAAGCCCATCATTTGTGGTTCAAACCATCCCTTAGGTAATCAAACATCATTTTTGAAAGCATAGCACAAATTTCATCGAGAACTAAGCATCATACTAATGACGGAAAATGAGAAATAGGTTGCATCAAGAACTCACCATTCTAAGAACATGCTGTATTCCAGCAGCACCAAAGGAATGTCCACAAGGTAATATCATCGCATCATCAATAAGATGCTCCCCTGAATTTTTAAAAAAGTAAAGCAAACAAATGGTAGAAACATCACTCCAACTTTCCTTTTTTCTTTCTTTCTATAAGTAGAACAATTCCTTGATAAGTAGTGACTAAACATCAATGGACCAGTTAAAAATATATCCAAATGATCTCAGATAAAAGAAAGCACGTTCCTCCACAGTCATACTTGCTTCCTAGCCTTGCAGCATAGCAGACATAACTTGCTGCAGTAACTTATACTGCTAATATAAACTTTCCAGCACCTCATAATCTCAGCTAAAGCTCACTATCCAGGAACTCGTAAAATACACATCTATATGAACTAGCAGTTAACATTACAAATGAATACATAAAACCAAATCATCATTAACCAAATAGAATATCACTACCCTACTGAAAATATCATCAAATTCAACATCAGATAATAGAAATCAAACAGAAGCACTGATTATTCCGTCAAAATTAAAATTACTTACTTGACAGGGTCGGATAAAATGGCACGCAAGGACTCACCGGACTCACTCAAAAACGAAACATCTTCCCTCCCACTAAACCCACATTCACCACCACCACCACCATTCTCCACCACGATATCCTTCTGCCCATTACCACCAGACCCTCCTCCGCCTTGCAAATACTGTGTGTAATAAATATCCCCATCTGGATCCGCAATCGTCACCGCGTTCTGACAACTATTCCTCTCGCTCACCCCTTGCCCTACACCACTCCCTCCTTCCTTCACCACCAATTCTCTGCAGCTCCCTCCCACTTTCCAACAATAATTGTAAAAATAAATAAATAAACAAAAATTTCCCTTTTTTATATACAAATGAAGAAACTTTCTAAAAGACAGAAACAAATTAAAAATAACAGAATAACAGAAATAACAGAATTTCCACTTGCTGCATTATTTACATTCTCATTTCCACTATTATTTTTATTATTGTGGTTATTTATATTTATATCATTATTGTGGTTATTGTTATTTTCGTCACCATCTCCTCCGTCGTCGTCATCATCGTCCTCGTCTTCCTCGTCGTCCACATCGTCTACGTCAGATTCGTCGTCGCCACTGTTGGTGGAGCCAGCTCAGGCGCTGCTCCCCCAATTCCGATGGTTATGATTGGACCGGTCTCGGCGGTCTGTGGAGGTGGCGACGGAGTAGATATTGGAGGAGCGAAATTCGGGGGGTTGCGAGGGAGGGAAGGAGAACATCTTTTCGTCAATGAACCCCGTTTCTCGGGTTTTTTGTCCGGGTCGGGCCGTAGCGGCGGGTCCACAATTAAAGGCCCGTATTGGGTCGTCTTGGAAGACGTTGAGCCCGTTGTGCAGGGTGATTTCCTCGGAGGACATGGTAATTAAGGGAAATTTCGCATCTTTTTAGGGATAAAATAGGTAATTTGAAGAATCGAATTAAGGGACTTCCCAAAGAGCGGAGCAGCAGGGTTTTAGATGTTTCTTCACATTTCACATTTTGGGGGAAGGAGAAGGGAGAGCAGAATCCAATCAGAACAAAACGACGTCACTTCATCATACATTTTAATAAACAAAAAAGATATAATATAAATTTATCATTTGAAATTTATCCCTAATCTTTCAATTATTATGATTTTATCAATTATAATTTTAATTTTAGATCAAATTTATCACTTTTATTTTTAGTTTTAAAACAAATTTAATTAAAAAGTAACCATTGAGAAATACACAGAAAATTTCATTAGCAACTGTTTATAATTAAAAAAATCTAAAAAACTAACTCGACATTTCACATTATTTTTAAATTAAAATTATTATGATAAAAAGAAAGATTTTAACTTAATGATTGTTTTGTGGCATAGTTTTAAATTATTTTTTAACTAAAAACAAAAAAAATTTTATTAAATATATTTTAAAAATTAAAATATAATGAAAATTTTATTTTAAAATTATAAATATAATGAATAAAATTACAAAAATTTAATAATTAATGTAAATTTGAATCACTAGCATAACTACCATGGTAATTTTGTGCCTTATCTCAAAACCAATATCAAATTCATGAAAAATTAAAATTGATAATCAATTACAAACCCCTTAACATTTTCTAAATCTTTTCAATTTAAAACGGTGTCATTTTGAAATTCATTGGCTTGGTCTGATTATGTCTCTTTCAAGGGTGACGAAGGCTCATAAATCGGATTTAATTCAAAATTTTTAAATAATATTTAGTATTTTAAATTTTTAAATTTTGATTTAAATTTAAATTTAAATTAATTTTTTAAAAAAAATTTAAAATTTTAATTCGATTCGATTTATTAATTTTAAATTTTTTTTATTTTTTATATATTATTTTAATAAAAATTTTAATATATTTAAATAAATTTATATATAGTAATATTTTTATTTTATAAAAATTTAAAATATATTTAAATTAATAAAAATATATAATTTAATTTTTTAATTTTTTTTATTTTTTTATATTTTAATTTAAAGTCTCATCCAAACTTAATATATATATTTAATATTTAAATTTGATTAAATAAAAAAATTAAATCGAATCAAATTAAATATTATGATTTTAAATATATTTTTGATTCCTATGAAACGATGTCGTATAAATATCCAGAACCTCAATTCAGGGGTGGAAGAAGGAATTTAGTAAAAACATTTCTAAGGTTCTGCCACGTCGGAAAAGAAATGAATCTGCAAAAGACAAAAGTCAACGGAAAAGCCGATGGAGATTTCAAAGAAACATGGACGAAGAAGACGAAGTCAGAGCTTTGGCTTGACTAAGAAAAAAGGAACAAAATGGAAATTCTTGTAATTGGAGACTTAATATTATTATAATTATTGTTATTAATATCAAAGGCGAGAGGTTTAGGGCTTACAAAAGATCGAAGAAAAAAAATGGATTCAAAAAAATTTGTTTCGATCTCTTTTTTCTTCTTTTCTTTTCTTTTACTCTTCCATGAATCTGTCGCTCGAACTGTGGATGGTGGACCTCCCATGGTATTTTGTAATTATGTTTGCTTTATTTTATTTTTATTATTTCGAAAATAATTAATTTTTTTGCGGCTTTTAGTCTTCTCCGTCACCGTCACCGGCGCCTGGGCCTGGTGAAGAGGGATGTTGGTTTCAGTCGGCGAGTTGCCGTAACGAAAGCTTAATGGCATGCATTGATCCTTCGTCAATTGGTACGCTATAATGCAATAATATCAATTTTTAACATAACAGTTCTATATTTAAGGTAAAACCATAACTATTGTTCTCCAAAAAGTTGGAAGCTTTGATTTTCTCGAGGATTGCTATGCTTTCTTAGAAAAATTTTGTTATTTTCAAAATTGGGTATTGGGGATTGGAAACAATTAAATGGAAATAATGAATTTTTAGCTATAACTCATGTGATTTATTAGTAATATATAAAATTTTTTATTTAATTCAGTTAGTTCACTTAAAAAAATCAGCAAATTTAATATTTTTATTTTTATTTTTATGATTTTTTTATTCTCAAATTACAATCTACTTTATATAAAAAAAAAATCAGGTTCAATCTTTAGCTCCACCAATGCTAACAACTGAAAAACAATAATGAATTTTACAAAAGTTGGCACCAACTCTTGAACTTGTCAGCCCTAGCAATGACATATAGAAATCATCACTCTTTAATTTGGCAATGGATTGCTTAGTGAGAATATTTTCTTCAATTTAATGATGTGATGGGAAATTTTTGAAGAATCAGTTTTCAGTATATTTAAGTTTCATTGTGGAAATGCTAAAGCAATTTTTCTATTTTTGTGTAGCTTCAAAGGAATTATTATTTGTCAAGAATGATGGTGAGAGACTCCTAAATGTGACTATCTCATATGCTAAGCATATCATCCAGAAGATTCCAATACCAGGACACCAAATTAAAGAGGTTTGATTTTAATGGAATGAATGATTTAGATGCAAAAGCAAGTTTAAAACATAACCATTGAGTCATTGGCTTTTGGTTTGAACCTTTGTTTCAGTCAGTCATAGTGCTGGTTGTTTGTTTCAGGTTAATATCTCAGCAAATCTTGGTGGAAATTCAGTCATACAATTAGATGCTGGAAATTTGGAGTGTGTAATTCGCATAGGATCACCAGCATTAGGTGGCAGCATCTTCAATTATTTCCCTTTTGCCACAC
This sequence comes from Durio zibethinus, assembly GCF_002303985.1. Next base: position 4,207,729 of record NW_019167926.1, on the reverse strand, counting down.
AAATAACCCCCATCAATGGAGCCTACCTACTGTTTCTAACAGGTCTGATCGTCTGGAGTACTTGGGCGTGCTACAAGCATGGTAAAAGAGGACGGCAGGGTGATGGAATCCCATATCAGGAGCTGGAAATGGGGCAACCTGATTCACCTTCACCTCACAATGTGGAAACAGCTGAAGGTTGGGAACAAGATTGGGATGGCAACTGGGATGAGATAAAGTCAAAGACAGCTAAGGGCCTTACTTCCAGGCCTCCCAAGAGAGATGATCGGGAAAATACTTGGGATGACTAGGATGAGAGTTATGAGATAATAGTTTCTTCCATTGCCTCGCAAATTAAAAAAGGAAGTGTTGTAGAACGAAAATTATATATAAAGTAACGCCAATGATGGTTACCGTCAGGCAGATTTGTTTTACTTGTTCTGTTGTTCAACAGCAAACGAGCTCCCATAGCCCAAAGATGCAAACTTCAAGATGTCTGTTGTCAACAAGTTTCACACTCTTATCACATTAGAGGATGCAGCTTTTGATGGAAAGTTCATGAACAAGAATTGGGGTCTATAAAAAAAAAGTAGGAAAATAAAAGAAAATAAAAGAAAACCTCATGTATTAATGAGGATATCAAGTGAAAACCACAGACCATAAACATCTTAATCTTAATCCTCTTTACACAACATGTCAAACTTAATTTATAAACTAGGTTGCAATTGCATTTCACAGTTAAGTAGTGTCCAGGCAGTGCCAACGAAATACCATACATGGCTGGCTAGATTGCCTTCCCTGCAATGAGTGGTTTAGGTGGGGACAATGATCTAATTTCAGGTGCAGAACTGGGAAAAAGTATATTCAGCTTGTGCATGAGGATGTCAGCTCTTGATGGAATCTCATTCAAGAGGAACTGTTGAACAATTGGCTTTTTGAACCACGCCATCACAGTGTCGCCAGGGGCCCTTAAAACGACCTTACTAACTTCAAATGGGGATTCTACAGAGCTCAGCATCTGTGCAACCACAATCTTCAAAGTAGGTCCTGTAACCAATTTGATGCGCCTAGGAATAACTCCATAATACAACATTCGCTTCCTAAATCTGTGGAGAGTGTGCACCACAGCTATAAGAGCTGCTCCCACTGACAAGTTTCTAACATCAAGAGACCAAGCAACATTTTGATCAAAAACGATTGCCTTTGGGAAAAGCTTATTCTCATAAGCAACTTTCCAAACACAGCGAGCCCTGTTTATCTGCCCCATGAGAACAAGGTAATTGAGGAGAACATTGACAAAGTACCTTGCAGCCCCCTCTTCCAACTCATAATCAATACCTTGAAAAAATTCCCTGACAAATGATAAGACTGGTTGTTTTCTCTGTTCTGGGCCAGTAAAGAGTCCACACATAAAAGCATGAGCTTTGTGTTTTGTAGCACCAAGGATCGCCATCAAAAGTCTTTCATTGAGCTCTTCGTGGCATCGAACCAGGTAGGCAAGAATTGATGTGTAAAGAACTAGATCCACCTTTGCAGCAGAATTCACATAGGTTTCAAGGAGAGGCTTTGCTGACTCGTATAAACCACTCTTCATGCATGATTCAAACAACTGCCTAACTATGAAATTATTTGTTCTAATCCCTGATGACCCCATGAACCTTAACCACCTCAAGGCAAGCTCAATGGAACCATCTTTAACATAAACCATTAGAAGATCACTAGCACTCACATCAACAGAATATCCCATTGACTTCATTTCAAGTAATATCTTTGCTGCAACATCCACGAGTTTCTTATTAGCCAAGAGTGTTAAAAGAGCAGTATACGTGCTCAATCCAGGCCTCAAACCTGCATTAATCATTGAGTTATAAAGCTTCATTGCAGAATCTACCTGTCCAGAGGCTGCATGCATTTCCAAGAGACATGAGTAGGTGGATGGTGTTGGTAGAAATCCAGTTTTCTCCATGTCTTTAAAAAGGGCTGTTGCATGATCAAGCTTTCCTGATTTCGCATGAGACTCAATGATCATTGTATATAAACCAAAATTTGGTCTAAAACCAGCCTTCTTCATTTCATCCCAAAGCTTAAGAGCAGTATCTAGCTTCCCAGCCTTTGTATATGACTCAATCAAAGAAACAAACATAGTAGCAGATGGCCGAAGCCCAGAGCCCTGCATTTCCATGTAGACTTTCATTGATGTGTCCAGTCTTCCAGCTTTCCCCATTGAATCAACAAGTGATGCAAAGATATTAAAGCTTGGTTGAAACTTCCTTTCTTTCATCTCTTGAAAGAGCTTAAATGCTGCATCAAGACGGCCTGATTTCGCCAAGCTAGGTATCATCAACTCATAGGTGGATCCGTCCAAGAAACATCCTGCCGCTTGCATGCTCTCGTATATCTCAAATGCCTTGTAAGGCAAACTTTTATTCAAAAATAACATCATAAGAGCATTGTATGTTTGTGTATCTATTACACAACCATAATCCTGAGCCTTCTTGAAACAACAAAATGACACCTCCAATTTCTCAGCTTTAGCCAAATACTGAATCACCCAATTATGTGCATTAAACAAAGAAACCCCCTTATCACTAGACTCTTGAACCATCTCCTCAAACAATGACTGAATCGCATCAAAATCTCTCCTTTGATTTAATCCATCAAACAATATGCCATAACACTCATCACTCGGAACATACCAAGATCGTCTCTTAGCCCATCTAAACAAACTCAATGATTCATCACTATCTTTGACAACTTTCATGGCTTGAGTCACATGAGTCATATTAGGCATAAACTGTAGTTTATCCAATTGGGTCTCTAATTCTGGTCCCCATTTCCACCTCTTAACAACCTCAACAATCTTAGCAACTGCTGAGGCATTCAAAAATGGCTTCTTTAACCCACCCACCATAACATGATCATCAACCCCCGGCTCAACAGACCGAACACCTTTACCAGAGTATACAACACTCCCCGATTCATCTAAGTACTCTATATCCTCAGTCCACTCACCAGAACAGTAAGTTCTGATAAAACTAGGGTTTCTAACAAAATTGGGGGTTTTAGAAACAGAAGAAAAGGGGGAAATTTGATTGATACCCATTGATGAGTAGAAGAAACTAAAGCTATCGGAGCACTTATTGAGTGCACTCCGGCTAGAATTCCGGTTTCTCGAAGAGCTAGTGCTAGAGTTAGGGTTTAGTTTGAGAGTGAAGTAGAGATTTCTAGGGCAAAATTTACGATTTAAACGATGAAGCATTGCAATTATTAGGGGAAAATATTAGGATTTAGTTGATGTAGAAATGCTTACCAGATAGTTTTGTCTTGAAGTATTGTGCTTTGTTAATCTCCTCGAGGTCAAAACCCTTTCAAGACCTAAACCCTACTAAATTGGAAATGCAGAAGAGATTTCTTTTAAATTTTAAAATTGATCAGGAGCGTTTCGTTGACTTTTAAATTTCAAGAGAGAAAGTAATATTTAAAAAAAAATGTGTGATTTTTAAATTTTATTAATTTTAATAAACATAATATTTTTATATTTGATTATAGAAATATAAAATTATTTAATAAATTTTTTTAATATATTTTATTTAATGATACGTGAAAAATATATGATATTTATAATATGTAATATATGAATAACCTGTGAATAAATAAATAATTTATATAAAAATTTATTTATTTAAATATAAATTGTTTATTTAATATTTTTATTAAATTATTTAAGTAAAATTATTTTAAATTTTATTGGACAAATAATATATGTAATAATAAATTTTATATGTAATAATAAAATATTATCATAATATAAACTTTTTTCATATTTTTAGCAAAGATTATATTTTTAAATTTACAAGCATCATCTTTTTTTAAATTAAAAATTTCTAAAAAATAATTTTTTTCATATTTTCAACCAAAAATGATATTTTTATCTTAAAAACATTGTTTTTTATTAAATTTTAAAAAATAAATTTTTTTCATATTTTCAATCAAAATTATATTTTTGTCTTAAAAAGTTGTCTTTAATAAATTTTTAAAATTAAATAAAAGCAGTATATAAAATTATTACGTTTTCAATGTAAATAACTTTGTCTATATAATCTAAAAATATAATTGAAGATAAACTTTTTTTAAAATCTAAAAAAAATCAAGGAAAGGAGTTTTTTATTCACTTACTTTTCTCTTTTTTAACACTATTATATTAAAATAGATTATCTAAGTTCTTGACAAAATAAAAATTTTAATATTAAAATAAAAATTTTATTTCTTTAATTATCAATTTGACAATATATATATATATATATATAACACGTGATCCATTTTAGTATTTATGCCATCTTGAAATACTGTGAAAGAACAGAAAATTTAGAAGAAGGCATGAGGCAAGTCACCCAATTGAACCAGCTTCAAGGTCTACCAAATTTGGTCTTTAAAACTCAGTCTAATGCTTTAGGTTAGTTCGGTCGAGTAATAATTAGTGTCGTCGTATCGTGTAAAATATTATATTTATATAATATTTTATATAAATTATAAAAATTATATATTATAATTTATATTAATATAAAATTATAAAATATAAAATTTTAATTTTATTAAAATTATTTATAATTTTTTTAAAATTATGAATCATATTATTTTCATATGATATTATTATATCACATTTCAAATTGTTCGATTTACTTTAGGCCTTTGTTCCAACTTTGCCCAAACTCCAATATTTCATCCTGGAGACTAAAAAGAAAGGAAATGCAAGGGCAAGGCTGAATTGAACATAGCATTAATAATATGCACTGCCCCTCCACACACCAACCCAACATCATTAACTCAAAAGCTTCCACTGCTATGTGCTTGGAAAAAGTTGAGTCTGCTATCATTTTGCCCCTTAATAAAGCAAAGAAGTAAGGATGGATATTCATTTCCTAATAAACAAACCCCCCACTGATGATGTCTTCATGAGTTTTCAAAAGGAAAAAAAAAAAATTTGATTCAATTTGGAAAGCAAACAAAGTTTGATCAATCAATGATAACATGGTGGGTGAAGAAATGAAGATTATTAATATTGTAAAGACATGGGTAACAAATACTATGATTGAGAGCTTTCAAATAATTAAAAAATAATTTATTAATTTAATTTATTAAAATTCATTTTGTTTTTATAAAAAAATTTTGAATTTAAATTCTGTCAATTATCATTTATTAAAATTATTTTAGATTTGAATATTGTTAATTATCATTTATTGAAATTATTTCAAATATATGATTTGTAGTCAATTATTTTAATATATTTTATTTTGATTTAAAAAATTAAAAAAATTTATCTATTTTAAATTTAAAAAAAAAACATATTCCACTATCTTTAACTGAAATTTGAGATTATATTAAGATATGAGAGCCCCATGTGCTCAGTTGATTGTGACAATTCCAATCAGTTAGGCTCTCTTGGGCCCAACAACATTTTTCAAGTATTGAACTTTTGGCTGACTGCCCTAGGCACCTAGGGACACAACTCATTGCTTTGTAACTAAGCACATGGTTATGGACATTTATATTCTTTTACTCCCCACCCCTCCAACTCCTAGAAGAAGCGACTAGTTTCTCTGCCCCAAAGTACTATGTTCTTGTTTCTCATAACAAGAAACCATGTGTGATGGTAAACTACAAAAATGCTTTAATAAAGGCATCACTAACTCTTTTACTTCTTTAATGCTACTTTTCACTTTTTCCAGTGTTTGCTATCTGTTCTTCATTATTCTGTTCAGCACTATAGACAAATTGGCCTCAGAGTGGGTGCTAAGAATCTTTGATAGTCTTAAATCTCTTAAGACACTTTTGACTTGTAAAATTTTGTATTTTAATGACTTTCACCTTTGCTATCATTGAAACCACATGACTTTGGTTTGTGGAACAACCATTTTTTATCCAGTCATGAAAACCCAGATTTGCCCTTGACCATGTTCCGGTGAATATAGGATGAAATTTCGGCTACATGGTTTTCAAACACATTTGTCACACCTTTGTCTCAAAATAATTGGACATAACACATTATATCAGAGAACCTAATGCTGCTATTATAGATGATTATAAGAAAGGAAACAATGCCAATGAACAAAAAATTGCAAAAGACTGCAGATTAGTAACTGGGAAACAATATCCAAAGGGGTTCCATAATGGAACCCGGTGAAAAGGAATCCGGTAACTTAACTATAACATACTGAAGAAATCACAGAGGTAAACTGGAAAGTCATAAAGTGAAGAAACAATACAACAGAAGGGAATAAAAGATTCCAACAAACAAATATTTCTTCTCGTTGATCAAATGAACATACCGGATTCTTCTTCGCCGGACAACCCCTTATAAATCTTTTAATTTCTTAAAAGTATTAGTTAAACTCATCCCAAATCCTCTTGACCTTCTGAGGGGCATCTGATCAATTCCAATATATTAACTACCTCTCCCATATCTGGCCGATTTGATGGTACTTGTGACGTGCAGATTAAGCCTAGTTTCATCACTGGAATTGCCTCCTCAGCCGGGAATTTTCCTTGCAGCCTACCATCGACACATTCTTCCACCCTGCCTTCTTCCAAAGCTCCTCGGACCATGTCACATAGCACCACCACATCATCTTCCATGTACTCAACAGGCCTCTTCCCTGTAACCACTTCCAAAACCAAAACGCCAAATCCATACACATCACATTTCTCAGTTATTTTCACTGTTCGGCAGGCAAACTCAGGTGCCATGTAGCCAAGTGCACTCTGAATTTTGCTGCTTAAAACATAGCGGTCTAGCATAGGCAACAACCTTGCTAGGCCAAAATCTCCCACTTTAGGTTCGCCTGAGCCATCAATGAGGACATTGCTTGACTTTATATTGTAGTGAATAATGTTTGATTGGTGCAAGTGAGCCAAGCTTTTTGCTGTCCCTAGAATGATACTGAACCTGTCACTCCAAGAAAGATAATTTCCACCAGATCCTTCATGGAGATGTTTGTACAGACTTCCACCAGACACAAATTCAGAAATGAGAAGTTGCAGTGATGGAGTCCAGTAATAGCCCTCAAGTGCAACAAGATTAGGATGCCTTATTTTCCCTAGTTTCTTAACTTCCCTTTCAAATTCTTCTTGTGACTTGACAAGACTTGAGACAGTGAGCTTCTTGATTGCCACTGAGCGCCCATCTTGCAGAACTGTTCGGTACACTGCTCCAAACCCACCACGCCCAAGCTCACAGTCCTTGTTGAGCAGAGCATGTGCTCCTGTGCTAAAGTCCGGCTCACCAGAAAACATGACAAGTTTGCCGGAATTGGCATCTGTAGTAGGGGAATGGCTAAAGTCATCCCCAGCAGATAAAGTGATGGCTGCTGCAGGCCGGGAGGTTGATGACCTGACACGGAGATTAAGGACAGTGATGGCAATGACTCCAACAACAATGACAGCAGCTGCACCAATAGCAATGAGGGCAGAGATACTGAGAATTATCCTTTTATGAACAACATTTGTAGGTAATTCACCAGAAATGGAATCAGAAGATGAGTTAGGGTTTAGGACAATGGGTTTAGGAAGAACTTCAGGGCAAGATCTGTTAACTGCAGAGCCACAAAGTGAGGGGTTTCCAGAGACAGCCGTAGGTGATATGGTGTTAAAGAATCCACCAGCCGGCAGTTCTCCTTGTAAATTGTTGTGGGAAATGTTGAAGGATAAGAGGTGGGGAAGATTGGCCAACTGCTTGGGTAGGGTTCCTCCAAGATTGTTAAAAGACAAGTCCACATTTTGTAGGTTGGTCAGTTTTCCAATTTCAGTAGGTATTGGGCCACTCAGGTTGTTTTGAGATATGATCCTACACAATTCAACAACAAAAGAAAACAAAAAAGACAGTTAGTTGATGTACTACCTGCTTTCAGCAGCATAAAGTTTGTAAGTAAAATTGACGCCTGAATATTGAATAATGAAGCATCATGACAAGAAACTTAGACATTTTCTTGTTTCTAGATTTTGAGGTAAATATGTTTCTGAAGCCCTGATCTCAAGGAATTCAAACTTATCTAGTTCTTAAGTAGAGTCAAACTCTGCAATCACAAATATGAACACTCCAAAAGGAAAAAAGAGCCTGCAGATAACATCCAGCAACAAAATTTTTGTATGGATGTGTCATTTAGAAAATGTATCTGCACATTAAGTTTATCATCTCAGCAAAAGCTTTCAACATGTTTTCCACATCAAACATCAACATAATACCAATGCAACAGAAATCCAGAGAACAATGGAGGTTTCAAATTTAAAGTAATTATGTTAATGAAACATATTCCGGAACTCATACAACCTTTGAGCAAATACATCAAATTTCACCCACCAAAAGCTCATCTTAGCCTTGCAGGTAAATTTGATGATTATATATCAAGATATCAAGGAACTATTTGACTACAATAACATGCTCCAAGCATTAGATAAACCACAAATTAAGCTAACTAAATGTAGATAAAAGAAGGCAGCCCACCTAAGAGAAGTTAAAAAGCACAAATCATACTCAAGGGAAGGAGAAACTTACAGAGTTGTTAGCAAAGTGCAGTTCTCAATTGACGTGGGAATTTTTCCCTCTAGGAAATTTGCATTGAGCCTCAGATCCTTTAAGGAGTAAGCTCCTCCAACTTCCACAGGAATGCTTCCATTAAGATGGTTTTGACTTAAATCAAGAACATTCAAAGCCTTTAATTCTCCAAGAGTCCCTGGAACAGGCCCAATGAGAGAGTTCCTTGACAGATTCAAGAACTGCAAGCTGCTTAAAACTCCAATATCATATGTTATTGCCCCAGAAAACGAATTGTGAGATAAATCCAAGACTTGAATTTTTTGAAGGATGGTTCCTGCTGAAGTTGAAATGGGATTATTCACATTTGCACCAAGCTGAGTCTCTGAAAGAGACACTAGATTTAAACCCGATGTGAAAATCCATCCAGGAAGATCACCAGTCATCGAATTCTGGCTAAAATTCAACGCCAAAAGATTCACATTGTTTTCCATAGATGCTGGCAAGCTTCCAGTTAAACCATTAGCAGAGAAATTTAGCACCTTCAAGAACTTAAGGTTTCCTAAAGAATCAGGAACCTGACCAGAAAATTTATTCACAGAGAAATCCAAAGTCTCAAGACTTTTCATTTCTCCTATCCATTCAGGAACCTCACCAGCAAATGAATTCATACTCAAGTTCAGATAACTACACAAGCTAAGCTTCTGCATTGTCTGCGGAACTGACCCAGAAAGTGAATTCATGCTAAGATCAATCAATCTCAACAGCAAACAACTCCCAATCCCATCAGGAACTTGCCCAGAGAACTTATTCTTACTCAAATTAATGGATCTTAAATTATTCAAAGCCTCAACCCCTTTTGGAATCTCTCCTTCCAAGAAGTTACCAGACAAATCCAATGACCTTAAACCACTCAAACCCCAAATCCCACCAGGCAATGACCCTGAAAATTGATTCCAGGACAAGTTAATATCAGCAAGAGTCGCACAAGAGCCTAAACTCCCAGGAATCTTACCCGAAAACAGGTTATTAGCTAAAGAAATGGACCTCAAAGAGCCACATTGTTTAAAAAAATCATCAGGAATAAAACCTGAAAGAGAATTCTCACTCAAGTCAATGATTCTCAGAGTTTCGAGCTTTGCCAAGTTGGGGCTTATACTGCCACTGAGATTGTTCTTCGCCAAAGAAAGCTTCCTTAAGAACTCCAGCTGCAAAAGGCCACGGCCGATCCGACCCGAAAGAGAGAACCCATCAAGGTTGAGCTCAGTAACCCGGTTCAACCTTGGGTTACATTTGACACCAATCCAGTTACAAGGAGTTTCATCATCTTCATTCCAAGACGAAAGCTTTTGGCTTGGATCTTGAATGTCTGCTTTGAAAACTATTAGCCCCAAAACATCATCGTTTAAAGATGGGCTTAAAGATCTCACCGGAAAAGAAGCAACAACTAAAAGAACCAGCCAAAATAAAAGTAAAGTTAACAGACTTTTCATCTTCATCTTCCTCCTCTTCAGCATTTCAAAAACTCCATTTTTACTTACCTTCACAGAACAAAAGCTTGACAGTCGCAAAGAAGGAAACTTGAGAAGCCAAAAATGTGGCTTAAACCAAAGAGATTCTTTAGGAAAAGTAAAATAGTGGGAAAAAAAAAAAAAAAAGAGGACTCAGAGATACACTTCAAGAAGCTAAGAATTTTGAAGCTAAAAAACAAGAGAATGAAGTTTTTGAAGGGTAAGTCTGAGAACTATTAAGTGAAAAGTAGAGAGAAATTTTGGTCTCTTTCAATTTTCAAAATTTGAAGCAAAACCCATTGCTAAGAGAGGTCCACCGCCGGAGGATTTCGGTGATTGTCGCCGGAAAACCCGAGGAGAGAGAGAAAGAAAGAAAGAGTGAGAAAGGTTTTCGCTTTGTTCAGTTTTTCTGTAAGGGAGAGAAAGTAGTGAAGAACAGAAGTGGAATGGCTTTGGTTGTAATTAATAAAAAAGAAAGTTTTTTCTTTTTAGTTTTTTTAATTAAATAACGGGAAAGTGGGGGTGGTGGGGCCCGCGGTGGGTGGGGGCAATTTAATGTAGCGAGATGAGAACACGTGGAGAATTTGAAGAGGTCGATGGAATCCTACGTGGCAGACAGTAGTCGTTGTCAGTTATGCTTTTGAGGCGGAACATGTTGGGAGATTGGTTTTGTAACGAGGAAATGTAGTTCTGGAATGGACCCAACATTTCACGAGTAATTACGGATTTGCCATTTCCAACCGACCAAAACAAAGTTGCCCTAAGCCTTAATTGAAAGAATTTTTAGAGGGAAAGTACCAATTTTTTTTTTAAATAAACTCAATATTTCATTCAAAATAAATCAATTACTTTCATCGGTAATAATAAATACCACAATTGCAAGGCACTCATCTATCCAACACGCATTGTCTTTATTAGGGGTAGCAGTCCGATTTGTATCCATCAAGTTTTGTCCATTCTAAATTTATAGGTTTGATAATTTTTATTTTAAAAAAGATTTGGGTATTTTTTAAAAAAATCAATTGAGATTGAGTTTTATACAAATTCGTCTGGATTTAATTTGAAATATATTATTTTTTATTATTTATTTAATTTTTATATTTATATTTAAAAATAATATTAAATAATATTTTTATATTAAAAAATTAATATTTTATTAATTTTTGGGTAACTCATCAATTAATATAATGTGGATTTAATCCAATAATTAATGTATGTATATCATCAGCTAAAAAATAAAGTTTAATTTTCATTTTCAAATTAAATAATTATATAATTGTATTATCGAACGTTAAGTTGGTACTTTTTAAATAAACATTTTAAGTTATAAATGATTTTTTTAGTTTGATTTAAAATTAACTAAAAATCAATTGATTACTTAAATAGATCATTTTGTCACATTTAAACTAATTTATTTGATACTTTAATCTCTCATTCATTAGATTTATTGAATGAAAAATATTGTATTAAATAATTACTTTACATTCATATATGTTATTTTCATTTAAATTATATTACATAACCATATTTATCAAAAATCTTATTATTTATTATTAAAATTATACGTGATAATTAAATGATAGATATTTATTTTAACACATTCATTAATGATTTTGATAATAAATAATTTATTTTTTTTAAATCTAACTATGTGACATTATTTTTTTAAAATTCTAATTAGATAACATGATTTAAATGAAAAACCTATACTTTCCAAAATAAGTGATTATACAATCATTTCTCATTCTCTAAACAAGGAAAAAGATTTAATTTCATAAGAGGTCCCCAACATGCATTAACTATCCCTCAATTAAAATTTATTTGCATTTATCACAACAAAAACTGAAATAATGTATTAACATGTTAATTCAATTAAAAAGTTAAGACAATAATTGACCTTTGTTCGTTATTACAATCATACATTCAGAATTTTATTTTACAGTCTTCTTCACAAAGATTGAACCTTGAATTAATAATTTTTTTTTTGTTACAAAGGAGGGCTAGTGCCCTTACAATGGGAGAAGGGGATGGCAAGATAGAACCCACACCTTACATGATTTTTAACTGGTCTCTTAACCACTAGGTTAATAGGGGAAATTCTTGAATTAATAATTTGATTGATAAGAAAGAGAACTAATTTCTTTATCATTTGATCTGATCTTTGTGGGTGTGCTATGAGATTTTTCATTTTTGGTTATAGGATAGTCAAAATTAGGGATGACAGATTTCAATCCAACTCAACCTTTTAGACTTAATTTTTTTTTTTTTGAAAATCAAATTTTGGATTAGATCTGATAATAATAAAATAAAATCAGAATCAAGTTTTAGATAAATCTGTCATAATATATATATTTTAATTATTTATTTAATTTTATATTTATATATATTTAATTTTATATTTATATTAAAAATAATATTTATATTTAAAAAATAATATTTTATTAATTTTAAATTAAATCAAATCAGATACAATTTTATTTAATATCAAATTAAAATCGAATTTAAATATAAAAAAATCATCAATTTAAATTAATGTATTATATGTATAAAATCAAATCAAATTCACGACGAGCAAAAACCTACACTTATCCGACCTATTATCATCTTTAGGCAAAACCCTTACAAGAGAAAGGGGATGATGGGATTCGTGAAAACTTCTTTAATCACTGACAAAAAATGAAAAAAAGTGTGTTATAGATTTTTTCAAACTAAATAAAATGACTCTTTATAACTATAGTCACCGTTATGATTATCACATCCAATCCAATCCAAATTAATGAAAATTTTGATTTTTTATAATCTGTTTCTGTTAAATGAAATGAGTCCAGAAAATATGACATAGGAGAATTGAAAGAAAACAAAAGGACAGCAATGGTGGATATGGAAAAACAAAAATGAAAGGGATGGTGGGAAAAAGAGAAACAGAAAAGCGAAAAGCAATAAAAGCAAGTAGGTGGCGTGAAATTAAAGGGTAAGGTGTGAGCAGCTGCTGGAGAGGGAAGCAGACTGCAGACTGCAGAAGCAGTGCTGGTAGAGGACTTGAGGGGTACTCAACTTTTGCTTTTAAGCCTTTCCTTAAATTCCATTAAACTGAAAAGACAAATAAGGGTCCCTATCCGTCTCCCTCAATTCTAGAGCTTATAATAAAAAATATGACATAATAATATAATATAATTATAATATAAATAAAAAATATAAAAATAATATAATTTAAAATTTTAATAATAATTATATATAAATTTAATAAAATCAAAAAATACATTTTACACTTTTATATTTAAATAAGCTATGAGATATAATTTTCTCGTAAAATATAATATAAATATATAAATTTTAATATTTTATATTATATAAATACACGAATCTCTAAATTTTTTTAATTTTATAAATATTTGCTCACTTTTTAACCTATATATATATATATATGTTATTTCTGTGATACTTAATTAATTAGGAAACTTCTTCTGTTTTGTGTGGTTAAAGTAAATTGGCACCCATATGTCAAAGGGAGCCCATGCATCTTTATAAAATTTGTTGTCTTGGTAGTTTTGGAAGCACTAAATTTAGAAGTATTTGTCCAAAGAGAAACCATCATTTATTAATTTAATATAAAATTATCTTTATAAAAGCAAAGAGCAAAACAATTAACTAAACCTAAAGTAAATATTATTTAATTTAAGTACACAAATTTATAGGAAGTAGAAGCATCCAACAAATCATAATGAGATGACTAAAAGAAGAATATAGTAAATTTATAAAGCCCGTACAAGAGGATAATAGAAAACAATAAATTTATAAAAAGGCTTCAAAGCCATTAGAGAAAACTTAGACCATGAGCTAGCAAGTGAGTTTGGGTTTGGATTCTATGAAATTTTTAGTGTAATGCAATTAAATTTATCTTATTATTAATTAAATTTAAATATTAATTTTAGTAAAATTTATTTAATATAAATTTTTTGTGAATATTTTTTAATTTTAATTACAATAATTCTTTTATTTTTCAATCATAATTACAATAACTTTGATTATCATTTTTAATCTCATTTGAATCAATTTCACCATCCATTTAAATAAATTTGAGTAGCATTGGCGTTGAGGAAGAGAGGGGATAAAAAGAAATCTAACAGTATAAAATACAATATGAATATAATATAAAAAAATATAAAAATAATACGATTTAAAATTTTAATAATAATTATATATAAGTTTAACAAAATAAAAAATATATATTTAATATTTTCATGTAAATATGAATTATGATATATAATTTCATATAAAATATAATATAAATATACGAATTTTAATTTTATATGATATAAATACATAAATTATCATATCTAGATAAATATGGTTTTGTCCATTTTCTCTACCCTTAGTTTGCCTTAAAGCATAAATTTAACTATAAACTTCCAAAAATGTGGCTGACGAGGTTTGGAATTTATGCAAAGCGGAAGGAAGCTGCCCTTCTACTTCAACATTACACATATTTGGAGCCATATAATTGTTTTTCTTCGGTTGTTATTGTCACTACAAATTGGCCCGTGCTTTGTCACAGGTTCTATTTCTTTGGCTCTTTGTACATAATAATTTTTATTATAAATTTGATAAATGAGATATTAAGTATATTTTTTAATAGAAATACTGATTATTGGAATAGAAAAAAATATAAAAGTTAAATAAAAATAATTGCATGTAGTATGCTTTTAATGTTTAATTACAAATTTAATCAATTAAGATCGTTTTTCTCGACGAAAAGATCTTAAATTCGAATCCTATCGGTGATCATTTATTGGAGTTATTTCGAATATACGATCTGTAATTACTTGTCTTATACTATCAAATACAATACATTTTGTCATGATCTAAGAGACTGAATAATCTATCTATCTCCAAAATTTTCTTATAAATAAATAAATAAATAAATTTATATAATATAAATATAAAAAAATGTTCATAATAAATTTATTAACATAATACATATATATATATATATCATGGAATGACTAAGGCAAAACACCTTACATCTACTCCAAACTCACCTCTGCTTTTTAAAAAAAAATCAACCAAGCTAGACTCGAGATTGATTTGTTTAAAAAAAATACCTACATTGAATTGGGATGAATTAAAATCTATCAATATTAATTGTTTTGTTATTCATATTAATTGATTTATTTTGTTGTAAATAAAATACAAAAAAATTAAAACAAAGAAAATAGGAAAGGGAAAAACATACGAGGGTGTTATGTGGATATCTTAATTAATATAATTTTTTCACAAAATTTATCTAAATAAAAAAAAGCTAATCAAGGTGCTACATGGACATTCATTTGCTCTTATCTAGCAACCTTTAATATAAGGATGGACAGGTAGATGGATTTAGTGTATGGATGGATAGGCAAGATTTATATTAAAAAACTTAAAAAATATCTAAGAGAAAAAAAAAAAAAGAATCAAATAGAATATAATATAGACACTTACATTGATCCTATTTGTTACTTTTTTTTAATTAAAAAAAAAAAGAAAAGGTAAAAAAATCAAATCTAAATATCATATGGATACCTCATTCGACTTTTTTCTTACAAAATTATCTAATCTAAAAAATAAAAAAAAGACAAAGAAAAATATTTTTAATAAATAATATCAAATGATCCTACCATAGATCTAAAAAATTTATTTAGTAACTATGGAAAGAAGAAAAAAAAAAGAGTTAAAAAGAGGGAAAAGTGAGGGCATAAAAGTACAAAATTTATATTTTGAATATTAAAATATAAAATTTTTATATATACCTCTAGGTGGTTTGGGATAGAATACCACTAACTAACCTTACTTTGTTTCTCTTTAAAAAATTTAATTTGATCAATTTTAATTTTGATTAAAAAAATAATTTTTTTATTGAATCACATCGAATTAAAATTCATCGAATATAAATTATTTTATTATCTTTATTTATTAATTATTTTATTATAAAATTTATCTAATTGAAAACAATAAAAAAAAAATCATGTTGGGGTTCTTTAATTTTACCCAACATAGACTCTCTTTGAATAAGTTCAAATAAATTTATATTTTCTTTATCACTTGAATATTTTCTTTATCAGTGATGTTAAAGAAACAAAAAAAAAAATATTCCCGACTTAGGGCTAATTATATTGTTATGAAAATAAAATTTTGAAAATACCTAAATTTGGATCTTATTTTAAGAAGATTTTGCAAGAGTAAAGGATTTCAAGCAAAGTCCATTAACCAAGGCTTAAAGTGGGCCCATATTTTCAGCAGACCAACATCTTCACAAAATTTAGCTGTAACGTGCAAGGCTAAGTTTGGAATGTGCGTTTGGGATTGAAGGAGAAACACATAGTCAGAACTAGTTTATCAAAGAAGCAGGCTGAGCCCAATTATTTTGTCAAGCTTTAATGAGCTGGGATTCCTGAAGCTCATCAAAACACAAAAACCCTGTTAAAAACCTGTCTTTTTGTTGGTCTGAGGATCTTTAATTCTGAAATAAAGGAGAAAAAAAAAAGATCAGTCATGGCAACCAATGAAAACAGTAATCTCAAAACGAAGCAAACAATAGTTTCATCTCTTTGCAAGCACTTCTCCTTGGATCCTGTGAGTAAAATAAACACCACCCATTTTTTAATTTTCTCCCATTATCCTGTTTGCATGCCATTTTTTTTAATCTGTATAACTATGTGGTTTTAGGAAAATCTCTTTCATTTTTATTTAAAGAAATTGTTTTTCTTGTGATTCAGTTGCTTTTATGTAATGGGTTTTACTTCAATTCAGTTATTTTTTCCCTTGTGTTAGCTTTTGGATTTTGAGTGCTGCTTGGGCAGTTTATTAATGGGCTTTGTATGCCACCTAGCTTTTTCTTCCATTCTCATTCCATGAGCTTCTATTATGTGTAGAAGAAAGAAAAGTGCTTTATGTATTTGAATTTGTAAATAACCATACCATTTTGCAAAATTTTGCTTGCATTTGCAATACTTTGAGCTCTATTTTATCTATCTGGTTCTACTAATTATGTGGCAATTTTACAGGCTATATAATTTCCTGTTTAATGTTGCAGGAGGCTTTTTCAAGTAAGGTTCCTGGAAATGATATTAAGACCCTGTACTCAAACATTTTGAAGTCATCAGGAAAGGAATCACTGAAAAACAATGATGAGGTAATGCTTAATTAGCATTTTGCATGAAAGAATTCATCTTTACATAATGTAGCACTTGGATTAGTGTTACTGAAGTAAAAACTGAGGTCATTGAGAAGTAAGTACCTTCACTTTGAAATGGTTTGCCCCACCCACTTGCTATAAAAGCATATTGATAAAATTAAGTTGACATGCTTAAATTGGAGTGATGAAGTAATGTGTAATTAACCTTTTGCATGAAAGCACCCATCTTTATGCAACGTAGCACCTACATTCGTGTTACAGAAATAGAAGCTGAGGTCATTAAGCAGTAAGTACTGGTATAAATCACTTTTGAAATGATTCCCCCCACTAGTTATACAAGCAAATTGATAAAATTAAGCTGACTTACATGAAATGGAATTTTTATGTCTTGCATTTTTCTCTGCTGTGCTTTTCTCTTCCTAAATAGGTTCACTTTTGATCCTTAATACGAAAAGTAAAATTTTTATTGAAGGTGATGAAGTGGATAGCTTTTGCTGAGAGCTTTCCCAAAGATTCCAAGGCATGCTATGGTGGTTTGAATGAATTAAATGCTGACTTGGCTTCAAAGTCTGTAATTTTGGGCAATGGATTTTCCCATCAGAAGCTGATGTTATTGTTTTTTCAGCGATATATAGTTCAGTGGTATGCATTTGTTATATATGTTTCAAACTTTTAGTGTGCTTCAAAGAGAGGGGATCTTGATGCCAAATTGCTATGATACTTGATGAAGAAAATTTGCTGCAATTCCTTAGTCAAATATTGAAAGCCTAATTGCTTGGTATACTTCGTTGTTGTCAGATTGGCCTTTCAAAGTCAGAGAAGGAGAAATTGCCCAATGTGATGCGATGGATGGATTATATCCAGGTAGAGAAATTTTCTGCTGTTTTGAATTTATATTTTGTTGGGTTTTTTCAATGGCTTTTGAGAAAGCAAATTATTTATAGTTACTATAGCTTTGTGTAGATGCAAAAAGAATGAATCTTTTCACATAATGATGTTAAGAGTATGGCTTTTTTGAACACGTGTGGATCTGCTGTTTATGTTCTGGCTGCAACATGCAGTAGATTAGTATAAGCAAAACATTTTGTATATAACATGGATGAATAGAGCCATTAGGAGGTGCATTTTCTGCAGGTGGGAATACGCTGTATCCTTTACACTGTAATGATTCTCCTTTGGCTTCTACCCAACTGCTGCAATCTTACCAACACCTAGTCTAAGAAGAGTTATCTACTTGCATGCCTTGTATCTCATAATTCAGAAGATTGAAGAACAAAACAACCTACATGCTTGCTGTGTACATAAAGAGACTAGATAAAATTCTCATAATGCATTCCAAGTTATCAGATGTCAAACTTATAGTCCTGCATGACTTGTAACTTGAGACCTAAGTCCCCTGTTGTCAGGATATGTCAGTCATATGCAAGAAAATTGGAGAAAACAGTGAATGTTGGGCTACCTAATGAATTCTTGTCACAACTTTGTTCTTGATATCATTGTGTTTTCCCGCATTTGATAGCTTTTGTTAAGTAGGACATTTTTTTTTTGTTGAGAAAAATAGAAAAAGCTATTTGCAGCTTAATTCAGGAATCTGGAATCTGGATTTATCCATTGAAAACAGCTTGGTATCACATGGGACAACCTCTGCTACTTTTGTTCTTGAGGTTTCATCTATCTTGTAGTTTAGCTTAGGTTTTAACATTTCATCAACAGCATTTTGCCTAGCCACTCAGTGATATGATCTAGATGCCATGTTGGCACTCCACTCTGAGCCCTGTTTTTATCTTGAATTCCTATCTTCCATTTATACCCTGACGTTTAGTTTGTTGGGGAGTGTGGATTGAAACTTTATATTTCCTTTTTGGAGTTAGGTGTGTCTATCATTTGGCTATTGCCTTGACAATGAAAGACTTTTTCGATGCTCTTGGTTAAAAGTTATCAATTATTATTTTTTTACCTTTTAAAAAAAACTATCAAAACAGATATCAAGGTTTCTAATATGATATTTAGGGCCTGAGAAGGGCGTCCTAATTTGGGGTCCCTTTAGACATTGTGATGCCAGTGAATTCCTTTGTTACCCTTGCTTTCAAACCTTTTAAAATCATTCTTGCAGGACAGAGAGGATCATGGTGCACTTTTTGAAAAATATTGCTGGAGAAGCCTGATTTTGAGCCTCAGGTAAGTTATCTTTAAATTGTTTCATTTGTGCCACTGTTCTTCAAGATTCTTTTTTATGATGGAGCACCATAGATGATTTTGAAGTGAATGAGAATAAAAATGTTCACTATGATTGAAACTTAATGTTTTCTTTGTTGAATAGAGAGGGTTCTTGAGTCTTGACCTCCCTAACCCTTCTCTAGTCCCCCCAACCCCTCGACCCCACCTTTCTTCTTCTTCTTCTTTTTTTTTTTCCTTTTTTTGGTACAAAAGGTTGTTAGTTATGTGTAAAATGAGGATAGCATATGAATACTTGATGTTCTTTCTACTGGTTGCAGAGAGCCAAAGCTGCAGCTAAGCCAGAAGTAGATTCAAATGCTAAAACGACTGTTCAAGACACAAAAACTGCCTAAGCAGAACTAAATGAAAAGAAAAGTGATTCCGGGGTACCATTTCCCCTCTTCTTCTCTATTCTGGTATGCATTCCTGATGTTGTCCACTGAGTAATTGCTTTAAAGCTCAGTGTTTGCGAGAACTTATTTGATTCATTTCTTGTTTAAATAACCCTCATAATGCCAGGTGGTTATTTTTAATTTTAAGTATTTGTGCAATAAAATAATTGTAAGAGAATTTTTTTGCAGCCTTTTTGTGATTAATTGATTACCTAATATCCTATAGAAATAGAAGGAGGAAGGGCTAGTTTCTTAAGACATTTAGATGTGGGAAAGTTGCATATAATAGATGAATGGTGCTTTTTTTTTTTTTTTGTGGTGGGTTTCATTTCTATACACTCTAATTGTTATCAGTGCCAAGACTTCTTCTAGATTCTCATGCTGGTAAAATTCTTTAACAACCATCTTTGCTATTTGGGATTTCAAGATAAAGTCTAAGGGAGATAAGGAAGCTGTTAAAGAGAAGAAGAAAGCACCTGAAGCAGAAGCAACTGACAAAGACAAAGAACTCAGTGTCAGTTTACTCAATATACAGGTTGGTCTAATTTGCAAAGCGTGGAAACATCCGTCTGCTGATAGGTATTTTGACAACTTGTCTAGTTCTTTACGTTCAAGGGCCTTAGTATCTTTATGTTTGAGTTATCTAATTTTCTGTATGGCTGTCTAAGGCAAAATTGGTCGAATGATGTTTTGGTTATTAAAAATGCAGTTTACTGGTTGAGGAGATAGATGTTGGAGAGGCTAAATTGCGACAGGTGGTTAGTGGATTGGCCAAGTATTGCAGTCCAGAAGAGTTAACGGTATTTTTTGAGTTAGCTCTTAACAGATTTTAATTGATTTGATTTTTAGCTTTTGTCTTCATATTTTTTGGTTTATTAAATTCTGAAGCTTACATTTTGATGTTGTCCATGGTATTTGCTTGTGCCATGAAGAATCGTCGTGTTGTGCTGATTACAAATGTAAAACCTGGAAAGCTACGAGATGTGATGTCAGGGGGACTGGTAAATTATTTGGCATTTAATCGACATGTTATCTTTGTTTATTAAACATTCTTTATTTGTGAAATATCAATCTTCCTTACCTTTTGTGAAGCTTTAATGCAGTAATGGGGTCAATGAGTTTAACATTTACTCTTTTAAATATGTTTTCCTAGCGTGGGGTAATATAATGTGAGAAGAAATTGAGTGAGGAGGTGCCTTGCTAAAGTAATTATGATGCTTTCAGTAAATGCATCATGGTTCTTGCCATCTGTTTGATTTCTTCTGCAGTCTCAATTGGATGCTTATGGCAATTTACAAAATGCAGCTAATGGTCAAATATTTAATGCTCTTCTTGTTTATGTATAAAAAACTTGGCAGTCGTTTTGCCTTTTTCTGGTCTCCTTGAATTATAAATTTGCTGTCCATTGGATACAGGCACATGTATTCTAATGCTGTGCTGGAATCTGAGTGTCAATTCCTGGGATAAGAAATATCTCTTAAAAAACAATTGAGGCCCTTGGGCCTCCCCTATTGCTAAAGACAAAAGCAAGAAGGGAAAAAGAAAGCGAAAGCGAAAGAAAGAACATGTGCATGTGCTTATTTGCAGTCACAGAACAATATCTCCTTTGATTGTGCCTATGTCTGAGATACTGAAAAAAATCCACAACTTTTGTTTGTTAGCTGTAGGGATTGTATTTCTCTGTGAATATTTATTCTGCCTACTTGCTTAATTCTTTATACCTTTAACATATATTCTACTTGGTAGCAAAGCCTAACTAGAGTATAAAACTTGATGTGATTCCCTGATTTCTGTTTGCTTTTCTCTGTAACAATTTCCTTAAAGTCATTCCAATAAATTCTTAAGTGAGCTCAAATTTGTCCCAAGATAAACCAAATAGACATTCATTTGTAGATGATATTTATATTTTTCTTTCAGCAGAAAAATTGGCAGTTTGCAATTTCTGAAACTAAAGCTAGGTTGTGTTTTTATGTATTGCCATGATGTTGATTTTATTTCATTTTTGTAATCTCCACCTTTTCAGGTGGCTTGTGCTTCTAATGAAGATCACACCATCGTAGACCCTTTAATGCCCCCAGAAGGGGCTAAAACTGGCGAGCGCGTTTCATTTTTGGGGTAGGCATGTTGTGAGTTTTGTAGGAGTGCAACCCACAGCCTTGCTTTTATGTGAGATTATCCGAGAGTGCATGAAAGTTATTGATTGCAATTAATAGACCATTCTATTTGAGCTTGCTTAGTTTTTTGTCAGTCCTTGTTCTGCTATTGGTCAGGCCATAAGGTCTCTTTGAGGCTTAGTTGAGGGGCACTGAATCAACATCTCATGCACCCACTATGACATAAAGAGCAAATGGTTGCCATATCCCCTGAAGGAGTTGGCAGGCTAATAGTTGAAGTAGCTAAAATTGTTTACTCGGTGAGGATGTTCTAATGAAAGAAGAAATCAGAGAAATTTGGAGAAAATCTGGTGCAAGCTGAGTGCTAGCATCTGTGAATTTGTTGCAACTGCACCAGGGGTAACAGATTAGAGAAAGAAAGGGAAACAGAGGAAAAAAGGTAGGGATAATTAAATCCATTGTAAACTTAGTCTAGCTGTAAGGAAAACGCATTGATCGCCTCTACTCTTAGATTAAACCCTGTGGAAACTGAATGTATATTGAAAAACTGCTTTTTCAGAATTATACAAGAATCTTAGGTTTATATACAACTAACTAGGGGTTAAACTAGGAAACTAAATCTTCCTTAATTCTAGGGATACAAATACTTAATTCTAGAGATACAAATATAAATATACAGATTACAAGATTACAACCAGCTGTAAATAAGTGTTTTCCCACACTTCCCTCAAGCTGGTGAATAGGTGTTTTCCATTCCCAGCTTGGAAATAATTTCTTGAAATGTTGCACTGCTGAGACCTTTAGTCAACACATCTGCAAGTTGACCCTTGGTTGATACATAAGGTGTACAAATCAACCCACTGTCTAGTTTCTCCTTTATGAAATGCCGGTCTACTTCAATGTGTTTTGTTCTGTCATGTTGCACAGGATTGTGTGCAATGCTTATTGCAGACTTGTTATCACAGTAGAGTCTCATTGGTCCATCCCACTTGATCTTCAAGTCTTCTAGGATAATCTTT
Organism: Durio zibethinus; assembly: GCF_002303985.1. The sequence continues at coordinate 4,184,799 of NW_019167926.1, read as the reverse complement.
AACCATAGTAGTTCAAAATTCCTTGAGCCATTGATCTGAACTCTGCTTCAGCACTTGATCTTGCCACCACATTCTGTTTTTTACTCCTCCAAGTCACAAGATTACCCCCTAAGAAAGTGCAGTAGCCTGAGGTGGATCTTCTATCAATTACTGAACCTGCATAATCAGCTTTTGTATATGCTTCTAGAACTAACCTCGAATTTCTTTTGAATAAGATACCTCTCCCAAGATTGGCCTTCAAATAGTGCAATATACAGTAGACAGCCTGTAGGTGCACTTCTTTAGGATTATGCATAAATTGACTTATCACACTCACAGCATATGCTATATCAGGTCTAGTATGTGAGAGATAAATGAGTCTTCCAACTAATCTTTGGTACATCTCTCTATTTACAGCAGCATCTTCATTAGCTTCTCCAATTTTATGATTAGGATCTATAGGGGTATTTGCAGGTTTACATACAAGCTTCCCAGTTTCCTTCAGAAGATCCATTACATATTTCTGTTGTGAGATAAAAATACCATGCCGTGAGTGAGCTACTTCAATTCCTAGGAAGTACTTCAATCTCCGTAGCTCTTTCATCTCAAATTCTCTAGCCAAATACTGTTTTAGAGATTCTTTCTCTTTTTCATCCTCTCCAGTTACAATTATATCATCAACATACACTAATAGAACTGTGACTCTCCCTGAATCAAAGTGCTTGATAAACAATGTGTGATCTCCTTGACTCTGTTTATATCCCATTGCTAGCATCACTTTGGCAAATCTCCCGAACCAAGCTCTAGGAGACTGTTTAAGGCCATATAAAGCCTTTTTTAGCCTGCATACTTTGTTTGCTTCTAGATGCCTCTAAATCCCGGTGGAACCTTCATATATATTTCTTCTTCCAAATCACCATGTAAAAAAGCATTCTTTACATCAAATTGTTGAAGTTGCCAATTGTAATTTGCAGCCAATGATAACAAAATCCTAACTGTATTCATCTTGGCAACTGGAGCAAAAGTTTCCTGGTAATCCGCTCCATAGGTTTGAGTGTAGCCCTTAGCCACTAACCTGGCTTTATACCTTTCAACAGTACTATCTGCCATGTATTTTACAGTGAAAATCCATTTACACCCCACTGGATTTTTTCCTTTAGGCAACTCTACCAGTTCTCATGTCTGATTTTTCTCTAAGGCCTCCATTTCTATTTCTATGGCTTGCCTCCATTTCTCATCGGATAATGCCTCGGATAATATAGTTGGAACAGAAATAGTGTTTAGGCTCACAAGAAAATTTGTGGGATGGTGAGAATTTTTCAAATGACACAAAATTCGATATTGGGTATAGTGGATGCTTGGTATATTCTCTGGTTCCTTTCCTAATGGCAATAGGCAAATCATAATCACTAGTTATAGTTTTAGGAGATTCATGCTCATTTTGAGAAACAGAGTAAAAAACTGTAGTTACCTCATTTTCAGAGTTAGGATCAGGTTCTTGGACTGGCACTGGTTCAAGATCTGAAACTTTCCTTCTTGAGTACACCTGTAATTCCTTCATAGAATCAAGAACAATATTATCTTTTGTCACATCTTCCGTATTTGGAATGGGTTCAGACTCAAATTCAGTGTTTGACTTGGGTTCAGTAGAAACAGGTTTCGACTCAGAAAAATTAATGGGTGTAAATGTTGAAGAAGGGGGCAAATCAAGCAAAAAGAAATCTTTATCCTTATCTTCCATGAATGAAGTCTCCCCTGAAGATAAGGTTGAGTAAAAAATAATTTATTTTCTTCAAAAGTGACATCTGCAGACACATAAAATTTTTTGGTAGGAGGATGATAGCACTTATATCCTTTTTGAGTTGAAGAATATCCCACAAAAATACACTTAATCGCTCTTGGATCCAACTTTCTCTTGTTATGACTGTGAACATGAACAAATGATGTACAACCAAATATCCTAGGTGTGAGATTGTTTGTGGTATTGAGGTTGAGATAAAATTGTGAGAGTAGTTCCATAGGAGTTTTAAATCCCAAACTCTTGAAGGTAACCTATTTATAATGTGTGTGGCAGTGAGAACAGCTTCCCCCCAATAAGATTTAGGTACATTTGCTTGAAAAAGAAAGGCTTGGGTTGTGGATAGTAAATGGCTGTTTTTCCTCTCTGTCACTCCATTTTGCTGTGGAGTATTAACACAAGATGACTAATGGATAATCCCCTCTTTTTGGAAATAGGTGGATAGACTCTGGTTGAAGTAGTCTCTTGCATTATCAGACCTAAATCTCTTGATTCTTACTCCAAATTGATTTTGGATCATGTTTTGGAAGCTTAAAAACATACTATTCACATCTGATTTGGATTTAAGTAAAAAAATCCAAGAAACCCTAGTACAATCCTCTATGAATGAAACAAACTATCTCGCACCAGAAATATTAAGAATTGTAGAGGGACCCTAAATGTCACTATGAATCAAGTAAAAGGGAGTAGAACTTCTTTTGTTACTGATTGGAAAAGACACACGTCTATGTTTTGCAAATTCGCAAATATCACAATGAAAATTCTCCACATTTAATTCTTTGAACAAAGAAGGAAACATTTTTCTCAAGGTTCCAAAAGAAGGATGTCCAAGATGAAAATGATAAAGCCAGATTTTGTCTTTATTGGAAGATTTTTCAAAAAGAAATGACAAAGGTAAACTATTTTTGATACTACTTGTGTTATTTGATGTCTCAAGATAGTATAGTCCATCTTTCTCCTTAGCAAGTCCAATCATCTTCTCTGAACTCTGGTCCTGAAATTCACAATAAGAGGGATAAAAAGTTACTTTACAATTCATATCTTTGGTAAGTTTTTGTATAGATATCAGATTAGTAGACAATCCAGGAACATGAAGAATATTTTTTAAAACAAACGAGGGATTAACTTGAACAGCTCCTAATCCTGTCACAGTGGTAAGTGAACCATCAGCAACAACAATTTTCTTATTACTAGGACACATGTTATATGTATTAAACTTTTGTGGGGAATGTGTCATGTGGTCTGTGGCTCCTGAGTCAATGACTCAAGAACTCGTAATAGGCTTAGCCGAGACATTTAATCCATGAGAACCGGAAGCTTTACTTGAACTAGAAACTTTACCCAAAGAGCATACCATAGTAGGCTTTTCAAGGATTTTCAATAAGTTACTCAGCTTTTCAATCTCTTCCCTATTGAACTCTCCTTGTTTCTGAGACATCTGTAGTACTCCAGTGATTTTTTCAGTTAACATTTCCTCAAATTGGGTGATAGTGATATCTTTCTTTGAAAGGGTTTGGCAATGAAGACCTAAACAAAATTCGGCAATGAAGGCCTAAAAAAGTCAGCAATGAAGGCTGAAAATTTTGCTTCTCAAGAAGAGCCTAAAGCTCTGATACCATGTGGAAACTGAATGTATATTGAAAAACTGCTTTTTCAGAATTATACAAGAATCTTAGGTTTATATACAACTAACTAGGGGTTAAACTAGGAAACTAAATCTTCCTTAATTCTAGGGATACAAATACTTAATTCTAGAGATACAAATATAAATATACAGATTACAAGATTACAACCAGCTGTAAATAAGTATTTTCCCACAAACCCTATTATATTTCTATGCTTAAAATAAAAGTGCATAAAATGCATACCCTACTTGTAAATTAAACCCTATAGTAAATCTAGGCCTAGAATAAATGTGAAAAAAAAAAAAAAAACTGTTATGTTAGGCAATGATCTTAGTGACTTGTCGAAGTAAGCACTTAATTCTTGATCTAGCACACTTGAGGGGCACTAGTTATGTTTATTGTGCTCAAGGAGAAAATGGTCACTACAAATATCAAGAATATTGATGGAGTATTATCCTCAAGGGATTTTAGGAGCACTTATTGTAGGCATAGATAAAATAATTAGGGTTTATATAGGGGTTTACATATTTGTGTGGCACTAAGGCTGTGAATACTTATCATGGTGATTTTCAGATTTAGACAATTATTAGAAGTTAGGATCAGAAACTCTGTGCTCTTTGTCTACCTTCTCTTCTCTGCTTTGTTTTCTTCCTCTCTCTTTGCTCTGTCCTTCCTCATATGGAAGAACAAACATGTTTGTCAAAGTTTAGATAAGATAAAAATTTAGGGGGCCTACCTTTAAAAAAAAATTATGTAGTACAGTAAGTCTAAAAATATACTTGCAAGTTGCTATAAAAATTGACTAGTAAGTTGGTAGCAAATGGTCAATGAGAAGAAATTTCGCTGGCAATCAGTTACCTTTTTATTTGAAAAGAAAGAAGCTGGTAGATTATTTCCCTTTTCCATGGCTATTAGTGAAGCTATTAGATGCTTTTGATGGAATAATTCCTAGCCTCCCCCTCATCAAGTTGATCAAATCCAAAATTGCAGCATGATTAGTCCGGTAATAAGAGCCACACCAACAGCTTAGCTTGAGAGTTAAATGAAGCACTAATATGCCTTTTGTTTTCAATGAAATGAAGAGCATTCATCTATAAAAATGAACTAAGAATTTCTACAATGAGACCTGCAGATTGCTCTGTTCCCATTATAACCGCTTGTGTCGCGCATCTTCCCCATTTCCCTTTTACACATATTTTGGTTTTGAGATATGTTTTGTTGTTTGAGATGAAGTTTCTCAGGAAATTGTTATTATTTCATTTAGGATTGATGGAAAGCCAGGAGATGTACTAAATCCAAAGAGCAGTTGGAGAAAATAACACCGGTATGTTTTTCATGTTCTGGTTTGTGGATGCTTTTTCCTCGTTTGGATTCTTGGTGATGCTTTTTCATGGATTGTGGTGATTCTAACTTTTCTTATGTCTATTCCATGCTCTTCATTATTGCACTTTCTGAATTTTGGGGGTTGGATCCTATGAATCTGGTTTCTGTCATCTTCTTTATGGTTTTTGTCCAGCCTGGAATATGTTGCTTTGGATTTTGCACGTATGACCAGGGATTTCTCTGTGCTGCAGCATCTTTTCACTGATGAGAAAGGTGTGGCCACATTAAGGGTATTCCATCTATGACCTCAGCTGGTCCATGCACATCTCGGATTCCTAAAGCAAGCATCAAATGAAGACAATAAAGATAACTGGACACCTACAAAACAATATAGGTTACTGTTCGGAGGTTCTAATTGCAGCTCTCAGCAGTCATTACTTCTTGCTGTTGGAACAAGATGAGGTTGTTTTTTTAGTCTTTTGAATGGTCTAAATCAGTGTCTGTTACTCACAATCTATATAAGAGGATTTTGTTGCTGCCACATTTAATTTGAATCTGGTAATGCAAAGTTAAGCAAAAAAGAGCGGTCTAAACTAGTTTCAATCCTGATTGTTAAACTTGATTGTGAATGCATCATAATGTACATCTAATTCTTCGGTATCCGACTCATCGGTAGCTGCAATGCATAGTCTCCGAACTTACTCCTGGTAAGCACTTACCTCTCACTCACCATCCATTATGCAGGGTTCACTTGTAAGATTTATTTGAAGTTTTGATCATTGGATGATTGATGGTTCCAGGGTTAGGAATACCTGTTGGGATTTCATATCAATTATTTTCCATGGCCTACTTTTTCTGGCTAGACATTGCATATGTATTACATTAATGTCATGAGACATTGCTGTTATCGTATTTATGACAACAGACATTGCATTTCTGCCGGGGTAAATTCAGCAAAAGGATTTATATAAACATAAATGCATGAAAAAAAAGTGAAGTTTTACCCTAGCCCTATGAGGTAGCCTAAGGGGCTATTCAAGGATCTATTGAATTTGAATTGGATTTTGTTTATAGAAATTCAACTGATTTCCATGGCCCACCGGCCACTGCAACAGAGAAAGAGTCTTCCCAGGGATTTTATCAGAGACTTTCATGTGAAGATGCTGCCTGATTTTTAGATGGGGGTGAGTAGGATAGCCATTAGTAGGAGACCATAAAATTGGGTTATGTCAACATGGTAAGTTCAAGCATTAAAAAAAAGTTTGATCTCAATTTCTTTATAAAATTTTTTGAAACTTGAAAATTGCCTTGAGAGCTTAAGCATTATTTATATTTGAAACAGAATCAAATATGATTGTGATATCCCTTTTATCATATAGTCTAGCACATCAAATATTCTACCATATGATAAGCAAGAGCGTTTTCAAAGTTTGTTTTTGGGGAGAAAAGAGAATATTGTAGAAAGCTGAAAAAATCTCTGAATATTTTACAACCGATCCGTACAACTACCCTTACAAGTTACAATGATTCTGTTTTCAAAAAAACACGTTCCCAAATCCTTTGCCATGAACACAAATCTTTTACGTGAAGAAATTAAAAAATATACTATTATTCTGCATATCTGTCTTTTGAGGCAGAGTCAGATTCTATTGTCGGATTGGATCTTGCCTATGCTTCGATCTGCTAAACCAATCCAAACCAAAACCTCTAAATATCCTAATAAAATCAACATAACATCGATCATATCTCATTTTTCTGATTCTAAATATGTACAGTGGGCTTTTGTTTTCACCCCCAAACTGCTTTTTTTTTTTTTTTAAACCATTAGTGCTAAGAAAATTTTAAAATTTTAATAAAAATTATAAATAAATTTAACATAATTAAAAAATATTTATAATATATAATTTTTATATAAAATATGATTAAATATATAAAATTTTAATATTTTATATGATAGAAATATATAAATTATTAAGTATTAAAAAAACAAGAAAAATTCAAATTAGAACTATATATTGTAATTTAAAAAAAAAAAAAAACTGTTTGGGAAATCATTTGAGGACCAATAGAAAATGTTAAAACAATTTAAAAAAAAGTGTAAATGCATTAGAGTTGGTTCATAGATGTTATGTGGTCCAAATCATAAGATGGGTATTGGCATTTTCAGCCTAGGAAAGGATCCTGCAGAAAAGGATTGAAGATACTGATTATGATTCTGTAGTGTAATTGATATAGAAAAAAAATGGCACATTAACACTGTTATTTTTAGAAAAGAGAGAAAGAGAGAGAAATATAAATAACAAATGTGGGGGACTGAATCAAATCAAAGAGAACCCCAAAAAGGATCACGAAATATCTGTGATATATACTATGATATACTTTAATTTTTATGATTTTTACTTGAATTTTATTTTTCTACCCTTCAAAAGCTAAATTTTCTGTCCCTCCAAACAGCCCCACCAACCTCCATGTTGTTTTCTCTATAAATACAATCTCTCATTACATTCATACATCTCTTGTGAGCTTGTTTATTGGTCTCTTGTATTAATTATTGTCCAATTTTTAGTGTCATCAATTTTTTTTCTGTTACATTATATAATGCATGCAGGGCACCTGTCTGCTTATTTTGTGCATTAATGTTGATTTTTGTGACTAGTCTGGGGTACTACTACTGTCTTATTTATTATCAAACTAGTGCTTAGCAAGAAGATATATCAAAGTATGGATGGTGGCGGTGGCTGTTCCAAGGACATGACGGTGGAGTTTGGAGATGAACCCCATGTTTTAGCTGTGGATGATAATCTCACTGATAGAAAACTGGTGGAGAAGTTACTCAAAAGCTCCTCCTGCAGAGGTACATTTTCTCTAATCCTTCATATTTGGACCTATTTTTTCAAAGCATTTCATTTGGAGTACTTTAAAGCATTTTCCTGTCTCTTTTTGCAGTAACTACAGCAGAGAATGGGCTGAGGGCATTGGAATATTTAGGATTGGCAAATGATCAGAGGAATGCCATGGATGGTACCGTAAGTAACATGACATTCCATTTGCAAACTCTTCAAACTGAAAAAGAAAAAAAATCACATTCTTATATTCCTAATATTTTTTTTATTTTGTTTGTTATCTGCAGGTTTCAAAAGTAAATCTTATAATAACAGATTATTGCATGCCTGGAATGACAGGATTTGAGCTGCTTAAGAAAATCAAGGTATTGAAAATTTATAGAGTGAAGACTGAAGAGTTGGTAACATTTTTTAAGTACCCTTTTTCAGGATTAATTTTAACCATTGCAATTGTGTTTATGTTTTGAAAAACAGGAATCAGTTCTGAAGGAGGTTCCTGTTGTGATCATGTCATCTGAATATAGCCCTACTCGGATTAGCCAGTAAGTTCTTGAAAATGCATTTGGAGTTGGCCCAAATGATGAGTTCAATGTCTTCTCCTAATAAAAAAAATATTTTCTCTGTTAACCATGTAATGTTAAAGATGATTTTATCTATATATGTGAACAGGTGCTTAAAGGAAGGTGCTCAGATGTTCATGCTGAAGCCCCTGAAACAGTCAGATGTTAAGCAATTGAAACGCCATTTGATGAAATGCAGCAGCTGAAATTTATTTTCTTAGGACAAAATTGGCCATGACCAAGATTAGTGTATGGGAAAGATTTGTAATGATAATTACTGTACACACATCATTTTCAATCTTTCAAACCAAAAGTTTCACTTAGTTGATTCTTGTAATTATTTTAAATGATGACATTCATAGTTATGAAATTTAAATTTCAATATTTACATAATTTTCCTTTTTATTTTCATGTTGCGTTATTCTTTATAAAAAAATTCAGTCTTTCACATGTAAATTAGTTCTGTATTTCTCCCTTTCTCCACATTTGTATGAGAAGAACAGTTTCAATTGTGTTTTTTTTTTTTTTTTGTGAAAAAAATTGGATTCCATCTAGCTTTATTTTATAATGCAAACATCATTTAAATTTATGAATTTTAGATTTCAACCTTCCAAAAGCAAATTAGTCCTATTATGCTCCATCTCCACATCTTGTATGAGAATTAACAGTTTTAATTAATATCTAATTTTTATGCATACGATCCACTTAAGTCGTATATCTCATATTCTAAGTTGATTGTACGAAAAATCAAATAAAAAAAAATCAGATTAAATTGTAGTTTGAATCTTTTTGCGACTATCAATAATTATTTTTCATGTAAATTTTTAAATATTATATTATTTTTTATTATGTGTTTTCATATGTTTCGTGATTTATTTTTAGATGTTTTAATTTCTTATAAATTTAGAAACTAAATTCTCTTAATAGGTACACTATTAAATTTATGTTTAACATGTATAAACCATTATAAATAACTCTCTCATTTTTTTTTGATTTGGATTATTTTTAATTTTTTTTGAATCTCTTTATTTTTTTATTTTGTCTAATTTTTATAAATAATGGTGCTTTAAATGAAATAAAAAGAACTATTGAATTCCATTTCAGCTTGTTATTGAATGCAAGTATCATTAACCATAAGCAAGTCAGATCATGAAATTTAACAACTCTTTAATCGGTGCATGAATTTTTTTATTCAAAGAGCAATTGCATAATCTCTTATTCCAATAATAAGTTTCAAATAAAAAAATTGGATAAAGAGCAAATTAATGAATTTGGAACAATGGCTAAATGAGAAGAACAAATTTAATCAATATTAATTTCACCTTTTAATCAAAATAGGAAGAATCATTGGATTCCTTTCCAGTTTTCACTTTGTTCTTAAGTGCAAGTATCATTAATAGAAAAAGCCAATGTATAACGAGATAGGAGCTTTGGGAAACAAACAAATTAATGGATTTGGATCATCTTTGGTTTATTTATTAATTAATTTTGATGTTCACCTTTATAACTAAAAATTATAGTCACATAAAATAATTTTTTTTTTTATAAATATCCCATATGATTTTTTTTTTTATAACTCCAGTTATGTCACATGTTCCAAAACATTGCACATGAAGGTATCAATCAGAATGATTTTGATAATACACGTAATCTGAAAATTGATTTGTACTATTAATAATATCTTCCCAGCTGGTTTCCCCTGTTGCCATTATTGAGGAAAACTCCTAATTAGTGGAGCAATTCCCTCCTCCAATTATGCTTTCCATTCTGTAGTATTTTCTAGCTATTTGAAGGTATTTCCAAAATTTCTTTGTTTCTTTTTACTTGGTGCATGCTTGAATTAGCCAAGAATAAGTATAAATTTTAGTCAAATTTGGAATACATAAGTTTTTAACGGTATTAGATGTAGAGTTTGATCAATTGATTTACATAATTATTCTTAAAAGATCACATTCAATAAGTGTGAAATTCAAATATCAATATCTACATCTTGTTTCCTTTTCTACAACTTATGACATCATTTTTTTAAAAATTCATTTTAATTAGTATAAGCTTTAATTTGAAGTAATTCATATTGTTTATTATGAAACAATTCATATTTTTTATGAAACAATTTCAAATTTGAACTCACTGAGGAAGTGGATTTTCTTGTCATAATCCAAGTAGTCATTTTTTGTTATCCTTAATGTAGGCAGGACCACAAAAAAAAAAAAAAAATTATACAACTTGCTAAAACTGGAATCATGATTACAGATCATATGCATTGTTTGCCTAACGTTGTCTTACTCAAAATTCATGTCATCTTGTCAAAGACAGTATAAATTCAATTTTAAAAGCAAATAGACAGCTTTTAATTTAATCATCAAGGGAAAAGTAGCAGACAATGATATAAATTGATAACATAAAAGTCATATAATAACCCTTCACATCAACCAAATGAACATACTTCTTGGCTCTATTGATCAGAATTCAATTTTTAATGGTTTTAAGAATTAAAAAAAAAAAATTAAGTATTGAAGAAATCTCCAAGTTTGGATTCATTCAGACCCAAGTGATTGGATTTTTTGTTCTTTTCCTTCATTTTCTCCCTTAAGAAAAGGAGAAAAAAACCCAAAAATATTGTATTCATCCTGACAAAATTAACTAGGTTTTTTTTTTGATACTCTAAAACATTGTACAAAGTTAGTTTCTTCAGCTGAGTCAGGGGGACAAAGCACAATCCTGATTCTATGAAAGACTAGAAAAAAAATACTTTAAAAACCATATATATTTCCTTTCATACAATTCAAAAGAGAGATAAAATCAAAGGTGGGAATTGAAATGCCTGTGGTGATGGTGTTGATGCCTACAATCATCCAAGCCAAAACATTGCATGACAGGATAACAACTAACAAACAAGCATCTCCCTGGTCCTCTGAATGCTGAAGCTGTTACTCTAACACGAGGGCATATCAATAAGCTTTGAATGAACCATTTTTTCTGCTCTTTCTTCCTTGAATCCGACCACCATCGCCATGATTATTGCTGCACATGTCTATCTGCCTTGATTGCCTCTAAAACGCCATTAGACCAAGCACAAGAATCTGCAGAAAAAGATGTAAAGAAAGGGTTATTACTGTTGGGTTAAAAGCCTCCAATTCAATTACACTAACGGAAGTAAAATCAAACAATAAATCAAACACACAAGAGATAATAATTTAACATGATTCGGTCCAACTGACCTACATCTACGGATAAAAAACAAGATCTACTAGTTGTAAAGAATTACAAACTTACATCAAATCATCGACCTTACTCAACAATCAATACTCATAAGACACTCTCAATCTCCTCTAGTCCTATGGAGTATTCTCAATCCACACAAACACAAACCAATATGCTACAATACATCATTCCAATGTGGACCCTCTCAGTCTCCTCTAGTCCACTCACAAACAAACATATACACCCATAAGACTTATAGCCCCAATACTTTTATGGGGTGTCTATCTCACAAAATCTTATAACTCTCTTACATCTTTTTATCATACCTAACCCTATAGAGACTTTACCTATTTATAATTATACAAACTTGCCTATTAAAAATCCTTCTCCTCTTAGAATTCTTCTCTTGTAAGTCAAACTTACCTATTAAGAATTTCTTTTCTTTTAGAATTCTTCTTTTGCAAGTCTTCTTGTCCATCAAGCAATATCTAATAAATCTCAAACAAATCTCAAACAAATCTCAAACAAATCTCTTATTGGATTTGAGTCAATATTCTTAACAATCTTTACCTTAACTCAAATTTCATCAATCATCTATCTTCATACTAGATATGCTTGGTTTCACCTACAATAAAAGTCTCGCAATCATTTTCTCTTATGTGTCTTCACGCTTCATACAAACTGATCTTCAATCTTCAAAACTTGAACTCAAACTCTTCTCTTGAATCAAGCTCCTCTAAGCTTACTTCTTCCCATGTCTCAAACCAAGCTCTTCCTATATCTTGAACTGTCAACTTTTCCTATTTCTTGAGCCATCAGCTCTTCCCACATTTGAATATTCAACTCTTCTCACATTTCGAACCTTTAGCTCTGATACCACTTGTTGGGGAACACCACAGTTCTAATACCATTTGTTAGGGATCCCCATAGTTGTGATACCATTTGTTGGGGAAGATCACAGCTCTGATACCATTTGTTGGGCTAAAACCCTTCCAATCACACTAGCGGAAGCAAATCAAATAAATCAAACACACAAGAGATAACAATTTAACATGATTTGATCCAACTGACCTACATCTACGGATAAAAAATAAGATCCACTAGTTGTAGAGAATTACAAACTTACATCAAATCATCGATCTTACTCAACAATCAATACTCATAAGACACTCTCAATCTCCTCTAGTCCTATGGAGTATTTTCAACCCAAACAAACACAAACCAATATGCTCACATACATCATACCTATGTGGACCCTCTCAGTCTCCTCTAGTCCACTCACAAACAAACATATACACTCATAAGATGTAGAGCCCCAATACTCCTATGAGATATCTATCTCATAAAATCTTACAACTCTCTTATATCTTTTTCTCATACCTAACCTTATATAGATTTCATCTATTTATAATCATATAAACCTTATATAGACTTCACCTATTTATAATCATACAAACTTGCCCATTAAGAATCCTTCTTCTCTTAGAATTCTTCTCCTGTAAGTCAAATTTGTCTATTAAGAATCTTTTTCCTTTTAAAATTTTTTTCTTGCAAGTCAAATTTATCTATTAAAATTTTTTTTCTCTTGGAATTCTTTTTTTGTAAATCTTCTTGTCCATCAAATAATATTTAACAAATCTCAAATAAATCTCTTATGAAATTTGAGTTAATATTCTCAACAATTATATCCTACTTTGTAGCATGAAAACTCTTCAAGATATATTTGTTAGTTTGAGGTAGGGTAAATGAAACAGAATATTCGTTGATGAGATTTTTTGGAATTAAGTGAAAGATTCGAAGAAAAAAATATTGGAAATTTGATTAGCCAACTGGGACGCGTAGGAGACGTGTGCTTTACGTGTTAGGTTATTATTATTATTATTATTATTATATCATTATTATTATCTAGTATGATTATGCCATTACATTACATATGATTGCTTTTCAATAGAAGTTGGAGAGTTAGATGCTTGTCCACCAAATTTTGGATTTGAAAACTGTTGGAAACCCTTCATAGATATATGAAAATTTTGAACATCTTGCGGTAGGTTTTTTAACAAAAATGACAACAATTTTTTTTAAGAAGATGATAATTTAAAAATAAAAAAATTAAATATTTATTTGTTATATATTTTTTTATCAATTTGATGTTTTAAAAAATAAAATTATTAATTAATATTTTATCATCGATTTTAATATCTCAAATTAATATCATATCATTTTCGTATTTCAAGTTTTGAACTCACAACTGTTGAAGTCTTGAAATTCCAACTCTTTTTGCAAAATTCTCACCATTTCAATGTTTGAAGGGACATATCCTAGAAAGTTTTCCTATGTCTTCATTTGATATTTATACAAAACCATTATTTCTATCTTTTACATATTCTCTATCTTCAGTTCGATTGGCCAAGCTAAAGGATTGTACTAATTTTCTAGTTACACATTTGGAACGTGCAAACTCAACTAGCAGGTTGCAAATGAACAAGTCAAAGTCAAGCATCTTTTGGGTTTGGACTTTATTGTTAAAAATCATATAAATCAAAGTTCAATTTGTACTTTAGCTTGGAATTGGTTTTATAGCAAAGATGTAGTACTTTATAATTATATAAAAATGTCATAATTTAAAAATACAAAAAGTAATTATAAATATTAAAATTAAATTTTAATTTTTTTTATATTATTTTTTAAAAGTGATTGAATGAATTAATCCAAGCAAATCTCAAATTTTATTTATTAATATCTATATGTGTGCAAGTATAAAGGTATGGGCTTGAGGATGGAATATGGGTTTGAAATTGGGAACTCAGTGTGATGAGGAAAGAATTCTATTTTCTTCATGCTGGGCTAAGTATGGGCAAAGTCTTGTCAAAGGCTTAACATGACAGAAAGGCTCAGCATAGTTGGGGTTGGACTTCTTAACAGAACAACCTAATTAAGCAGAAGCGAGCATGAAGAGTGAATCATGCCTCAAAAATCAAAATACTATAGATGGGCTGTCTTGTACATTTTCATTAAGGCATACAAGCTTTCAGCTCTAGAACAGTGAAGATTAAACATAAAATGATTGAAAGTAAAAAATTCCAATCCATAACTTGCACATCCATTCTTTTTAGGGGAAGTCTATTAGTATTAAAATCTCTCACAACGTGCCAATTACTGTCCACCACATTTATGTAGTCATCAGATTACGTCTATGGAGACTTCTAATGTTCTCAAGAGCATTCACCTTGCAAACAACACAAGCAGAGTTTATTCTGACCCAACTATCATTAATAAATATCATGTTGCTTCGAGATAAGGCATCAATCTACCAACAAACAGGCTCTATCCCAACTCATAAACAAACCACCAAAATTAACAACAACAGTGAAAACCACTAGTAATTCCCATATGGCTATATCCCCTGAAAACAACCCACCATTGATATGCAGCAATTAAGTCTCTTGTATTAACAGAATATCATTGATGCCTTATGAAATCACACCATATTCTTCAACACTACTCCTTTCATCATTCTCCCCAACCTTCTTGTATTTCACAAATTTTGTTTATCAATTGCAAACAACCATAAATGTGCACCTATTAAAATTAAATCCAAGAGTGCAAAACAGTACCTTAAAATTCAGGTCACTCATCTGTCTATGGACTCCATTTCCTTTAATTTATTGATCACTACCTCATCACTACAACTTGTACTCATGCCAAGCATCTTTTTATGTTGACTCAGCCTTATCCGCTCACAAAATTTTTTTTTCTATTTTGAAAATCACCGTTAGAAAAAAAAAGGCATTAAGTATAATGCCCTCTTTGATTTTGATTTTGAATTTGAATTAAATTATTTAATTTATGATTCATAATTTTATGGTATGTCATATGTGAATTTTCTTGATTAAGGCATTGAATGGTCATGAGCATAAAATATATATGGAGTACTTGCTAGCTTTGGTTATTAATCTCTTGTAGCCTTGTTATATTTTGGTAAGACCATGGTTATTAAATCAAAATGATAAAATTCTTAAGAATTATTTTAAGACATAAAAGAAGCAAGTATATGTTTTCCTATTATAAAATCATATTTTATGGTCCCTATTCCATGATTGCATTTTATTGACAAGAGAATAATATATGATTCATTTTATTTACTGTTTAAAAAATTATTTCAAGAAGAAATAAACATATTATCTAAGATAATAACTTCAATTCAAATGGAGAAGTTATTTAATTCTTTATAACAAGTTAAAATGTTTTCCATTTATTGGGTGGAAATTTCATTTATTTTATAATTTGAACACAAACTTTATAGTATTGTGTGGTTATATGTGAAATTATATATGGTTGTTCTTAATGACATGAACCATGGTGGATATGACTTAATTATTTATGATAAAATAAATTACTAAGTATCCACGAAAATCTCAAAAGGAGATTATAGAAAGCATGAGTTTATTAAAAGAAAAATAATTTTGAGGGTGATTATATTTGGCATCATATTTTGTTAATGCATACTCTCACATTTAGTTGAAATAAAACTTTTGAAACTTCTATGAAAAAGTAATATTAAGATATAGAATATTTACTAGTTATTTTTTTTTATTAAAGATGCATTTAGAGGACTTCTATTATAAAAAGAAAAAAACTACAACCAAATATTGAAAAGATAAATGAAATGGTAAATTGATTGAAAATATATATATCTTGATAATTGAATGATATATTTTTTAATAAAAAATACATATTTGTACACGGTGGGTGTGATGATTTCTTATTAATTTTAAATAAAAGAAATAAAAATTTTCCCCATAATATTATAAGATTTAAGTATAATTTTACTATGTGCAAATTATACAAAATAATAAGTTTAGTACAACTTATTAATGGAAAATCATTAAAAAGGTCCTTAAATATATTAAAAAGGACTAAAATGGTTTGGTTTATCCAATTGTACTAGAAAAATAAATATTTTAAAGATGGATAAAAGTGTAGAAATAGAATGTTTGAAATTTTATATTAATGAATATAGAATTGTTGTCACAACCAATACCAATTATTTTTTAAAAATAATAAAAATGTCTAGAGCTTATAAATGATATACAAAATGAAAAGCTTGGATATGTTGGCCTATTAAGTGATTATATAAGAGATTAAATCTCAAGTGAGGGTAATTACTATAAAAGTAAATTCAGTTTCAAGATATTTGGTTAGTAGAATAGATTTAAACCTTTAGTATTAGATACTAATAATGGAAATCCAATTTTGAATTAGTTACCTCTAAATGCAAAGTTTAATGGATAAAAATAAGTTATTGTCATGTGTCTGTAAACCATTACTAAAATTTATTCAAATTTTAGAATCTAGTTTGATCCATTACGTGGGAAAAATGAGTTTTTATGTTCTTAATAGAGTTTATTATTTAAATATCTAAAACAAAAGAAATATCATGAAAACTCTACCTATATAAATATATAAATAGTGCTGTTTCAACCAGAAGAATTGAAGTCACTCTTGTAAATGTTTATAATAGGCTAAACACATAGCTATAATAGTGTTAAAGCGGTTGTAAATCTTTGATAGAAAATTAAGTAAGTATTATGTGTTATATCTCATTTTTAAATTAAGAGTTGAGGTTTAATCTGCGGATAATGTTAATATCATTAGAATTCTAAAGCATATACATTAATTAAAGGTTTAAATTGAGATGTATCTTTTAGTATTCATAATATTTATTTGTGTGAAATACTAAAGATTAAACACCAGTATTCCAAACTAATGGGAGATAATTAGTAGTTTAAAATGTGAACCATCCCATATTAGATAAAAAGATTTAATTATTAGTGAATAGACTTAATTTTGTATATATTTCATTCATATTTTGAATAATTATGTTTGAATATAAATAATTATTATATGACAAATAATCATAACTATTTAAATATAAATAGATGACGTTTATATAACTCATGATTGTACAAATGACTATAATCATTTGAATATAAATTTATGTATGTTCATTCATTATAAATAAATTTTTAATATAAATATTTTTACTACTTTTATTTAGATAATTTTAAGATTTTATTGTATCCTAAAAATATAATTACTTTTTTAAAAAATAATATTCATGCCTTAAAACTAAAATTCATTTCTATTATTCATATTCTCTTATTTATTTTTTCTAAAATGAACTAACAATTAGTATAGGATGGGGGATGGCGCGCCGTACATAACGGATAAAACTAAAATCTTCGAATAAAATCTCTGTTCTTCCCAAAATCTCTCATTTCCCCTAAACTCTCATATTCATTGCTTCTTTCCATTAACGTTTCAACAAAAAAATGGCAGCACTTTCTGAACCAGTTTTCTTGTTAAATCTAAACCCATTATTCACTTCGAAAAACCCATATCCCATTCACTTTCTGAATCTCCCAAAGTTACCTTCAAAGCCACTTGTCATTGCCACGTGCTGTGCTGCAACTCCTCCTTCACCATCACCATCTCCTTCACTCCCTCAAGATTCTGACCAAAACCCATTTCAGACTTCCTCTGAAAGGATTCGGGATCGCCGGAAAGTGGTCCGGCTTGCTTGGGAGAAGCTTGTTAGATGGTCACGTTCTTGGCGTTCAAAAGCCAAAACTGATGTTCTTGAACGAACTAAAAAGGTTTTCTTTTTGTTTGTTTTTTGCTGGCTTTGTTTTGGTATGGTTTAAAGCAAGAAGATTTTCTTTTTTTTTTTTCACTTCTTTTTTCTTTTAATTTTTGTGTAAATTTGACTCCTTTCTAGGCTTGGTAATTTAAGTTATTGAAAAATACTCCATAGAATTGATGAAAGGGGTTGGCTTTCATGTAAAGAAGAGAACTTGTACAAAATTACAGTAAGGAGATATCGAAAGATTTGTTGGATATATTCAAAAGATTGAAAAGATTGAAAAGTCCAATTATCATTCATGAATCTGGAAAAATGGTGGCATTGGATAGAAATTGTTATCTATAATATTGAATTGAACTGGACTTCACTTTTAGTACATTTATTTTGTAATGAAGGAAAAGCTTTTCCCCTGTTGTCCTTGTAAATTTTAGTTATAGCATAAACTGCTCCAAGTCCAATGGCATAATCTGTTAAATTTACGTTTTTAATTTGGTTTGAAGGTGGTGGTGTTAGGTGGAGGATCTTTTGGCACTGCAATGGCTGCACATGTTGCCAATAGAAAGGCTCAAATGGAAGTTAGCCTGCTTGTGCGTGATCCTGCAGTTTGCCAATCCATTAATGAAAACCATTGTAATTAGTGGGTTTTCTTCTTTTCGGTTTTTAAATAACATCCCAATTTACATTTATATGATGTTACGCATGGTCATGGAGTTTTTTTAACCTTGGAACATTATCTGTCTTCTCTGTTCCCAGTAAGTACTTCCCCGAACACAAGCTACCAGAAAATGTGACTGCAACTTCTGATGCCAAAACTGCTTTGCTTGGGGCGGACTATTGCCTTCATGCTGTACCTGTGCAGGTCTTTCAAGTCCTTTTATTATGTTGATGTTTCTTGTACTCAAACCTGTGAATCATTTTTCCTTTCTGTGAAATTTTATTGCATAAACTTGATTGTCCACAACACTATCTGTTGCGTAGGGTCATATCATATGTGTAATTCTGTTTAATATCAACTATATAAAACTATTTAGCTTTTTTTTCACTCTGAGGCAACAGCCTGATCTTGCCTCCTGTAATGCAGTTCAGTGCTTCTTTTATTGAGGGAATTGCAGAACATGTTGATCCTGGCTTGCCATTTATATCCCTTAGCAAAGGCTTGGAGCTCAATACATTGAGGATGATGTCTCAAATTATTCCTCAAACATTGAAGAACCCTCGCCAACCTTTTGTTGCACTATCAGGGCCTTCTTTTGCGTTGGAATTGATGAACAAATTACCAACAGGTGACTTGCTTGCAATCAATCAACTGTATTCTTGTAATGCTTTCAACCAATTCATATATCTTGGGGTTACTTTATATTTTGCTTTGCTATCCTCTGCTTTGCAGCAATGGTGGTGGCATCAAAAGACAAAAAATTGGCCAATGCAGTTCAGCAGCTATTGGCTTCCAGTTATTTAAGGATCAGCACTTCAAGGTAGAGGATCTTCATCATATAAAACTAAATAAAAAAAAATTGTATTATTAGTATAAAACATTGTTTATAGTTCTCTCTTTCACGCAAATATCTCCGTTTGCCATAATTACTACATTTCAGTTACTATTCTTTGTCTGTGATGAGGCTCTAATGCAACAACATCCAAAACAACATATACCAAATTTATCCCTCTCTGCTTAAGAATCTCGTTTGTCCCCTGATCTCTGCTTTAGGTCTGCATGCAGTTTTTATATGGTTGATTTTGTGTACAGTCAAGAGTTGTAGGTAAGCAGTGATGTGCATATGCTCGGCTTGTAACTTCTGATAACCTCAGTGATGTTACAGGGGTCGAAATTGCAGGTGCTCTGAAGAATGTTCTTGCAATAGCTGCTGGGATTGTAGATGGTATGAATCTTGGTAACAATTCCATGGCAGCTCTTGTAGCACAAGGTTGTTCTGAGATACGGTGGCTAGCAACGAAGGTATGTCGCTCCTACCCCTACCCCTTTTTTTGTTTTTTTCTTTTCATTAGCTGGCTATTAAGCAGAGCGGAGGTCCTTGATTGAAACCTTAGCTATGAGGATCTGCCTTAGTTTCTCTCTCTCCCCCCCCCCCCCCTGGGTTTTGGCTAGAATGTTGATATGCTCCTTATTGCTCATTCAAATAAATAATTTCATGCTGTAAATTGTGTTATCTAACAATTCTTTTAGTACACATCTATAGATGGGTGCAAAGCCGGCGACAATTACTGGTCTGTCTGGAACTGGAGACATTATGCTTACATGTTTTGTAAATCTTTCAAGAAATAGAACAGTTGGAGTTCGTCTTGGATCAGGGGAGAAGCTCGAAGATATACTCAGTTCCATGAATCAGGTGCTTCTAAATTCTTACACTGGCCGTTAGTGCTTAAAATCTGGCCATTTAATATGATTAGTACATACTGTAGGTAGCCGAAGGTGTGTCAACTGCTGGAGCTGTGATTGCATTAGCCCAGAAATATAATGTTAAAATGCCAGTCCTGACAGCCATTGCTCGGATTATTGACAGTGAGCTAACCCCAAAAAAAGCTGTTCTTGAATTAATGAGCCTCCCTCAGGTCGTTCAAACTCCTTAATGTTGATGAACAAGGAACCTTTTTGACTATCATATACATGTCTTTTCTTTGTGGTCTTTAATGGTGGTATAAATCTGTTGAATTAATTGTTAAGCTATAACTTGTCACTTGTAGGTTGAAGAAGTTTGAAACCTACTGTTCTTGTCAAGGAAGCGGGATCATGTAGCCAGGACCTGATTGTCATTTACCTTAACTTTTTTATTTTTATATATAAAATACATTTCCCTCATATTATGCCTAAATAGTAGGAAGTAAATTACCCATTGGAGAAATTTGTTAGATGATTTATTTTGCAAAGTGGGGGATTTTGTTGCTGACAATAAATTTAGCTTTAAGCTGATTCTTTTCAAGGTCATTGTATTTATCTTTCATGATGTTCTTTGGTAATTAAGAAAGGAATCTTATTGCATGCTATCTTATATATCAGTTGAGAGGTACTTGGCTTGTATGAAGCAGCTACTATTGATTATGATTCATGATAGGCATCCAAATTAGGTTAAATAACAACATACAAACTGTAATAAAAAAATAAAATATAATTTGAGTTCAAAATTAAAATCAGTTGATTCATGCAGTTACTTTTAAGATGTGATTTTTAACAGGTTTAGAGTTTCAATCTTAGTATC
This sequence comes from Durio zibethinus, assembly GCF_002303985.1. The sequence continues at coordinate 4,163,609 of NW_019167926.1, read as the reverse complement.
TGCAACCTTTTCTCCTATCCCCAGGTTGTAGTCTCCTTTATACATAAAAAAAAGAAAGTGAAATTTTTATTAAAATTTTCCATGATTATACATATGCTATTGAGCAAATTTACTAGTTGAAGTATTCTTGTTTTACATATGAACATTTTTTTTTTAAAGTTTTCAAATTTTGATTTTCTTTGTATAAAAATTAAAATAAAAATTTACTAAGCTTTGATGGAAAATTATTAAATAATTTTAAAAAATCTATTCAATTTTTTTTTTAAAATATTAAACATATCTAATATTTAAGTCTAAGTAAAGTCCAAGAAACATAGCTACTAAAGTTTATTTTATGGTATAAAGGTCATTGCAATTTAAGAACAAAAAAATATATAGGTATTGGCTTTGACTCCCAACTTATAAAACATCACTTTTTAAAAATAATGAAGTAAATCAAATGAATTAAAATTCTAGCTCCATGGATGTCTCATTTTACAATTACTTTTATTGTTTTTTTTTGAAAATTTATATTTATATTTAGATGTTATTAAAAATTAAAAATTATTAATAAAACATTCAAATATAATTATTATTTTTTGTTTATAAGATAATAGTTCAAGTTAGATCGGATTTGGTTTGATTTTTTGAATAATATATAGTATTATTAATTTTTAAAATTTGATATGAATTTAAATTAATTTTTTTAAAATCAATCCAATCTAAATTTGAATTTTACTGGTTCAATTCAATTCATTGATTTTTAAAATTTAATTTTTTAATTTTTTATATATTATTTTAATAGGTATAATTATTTTTATTTGCTTATGAAGATGATAATAATTTGGATTGACTTGAATTTGATTCGATTTTTTGAATAATGTATAAATTATAAATTTTTAAAATTTGATTTGAATTCAAATCGATATTTTTTTTAAAAAATTAATCCAATTTAAATAGAATTTTATTAATTCAGTTTGATTAATTGTTTTTTAAAATTTAATTTTTTTATTTTTATATGTTATTTTAATAAAAATTTAAATATATTAAAACAAATATATATAAAATAATTATTTTTATTTTATAAAAATTTTAAAAATATATAAAATTAATAAAAATATATATTTTGATTCGATTTATTTTTTTTTTAATTTTTCATATATTGATCCAAAATTTAATAGATATATTTAATCTTTAAATTTAATCTAATCAAATAAAAAAAATAAATCCGAAATAAATCAAACACAGCCAATTCGAATAAATTTTTGGTTTTTCCGAAATTTTTTTCTCAAACGTAGTAGTTTGTAGCTAACAATAAATCTGTTGTTCACTTCTGGTGCAGACAGCTGCAACAATGCAGAAATGCATCAAACTACGCGCCTCTCACGCCAACTTTCACATCATGAAAGCTCCCATCTTTCCCCAGCCTTACTCAACTTCAACATCAAAGCCTTTATTGAACGAGGCCAATTCACAAAAGCCTTACAACTATTCTCTGTTTCCCCACTTTCAGCCACCCAATTCACTTTCCCCTCTCTTCTGAAAGCTTCCACTTTCCTCTCTAACCTTACCTATGGCAAAACCCTTCATTCCACAATCATCCTATCGGGTCTCCAGTTTGACCCTTTTATCACCACTTCACTTATAAACATGTATGTGAAATGTGGGTTATTTTCTTATGCAGTTAATGTGTTTGAAAAAATGGTTGAAAGAGAAGCTTTTGTTAAGGATGTTACTTCTTGGAACTCTTTGCTTGATGGGTATTTTAAGTTTGGTCAAATAAAGGAGGGTTTGGCTCATTTTTATAAGATGCAGGCTTTTGGGTTACTTCCTGACGCTTACTCACTCTCTATTCTTCTTGGTGTTTTGGGGTTTAAGGAAGGACAGCAAATTCATGGTTACATAGTTAGGAATATGTTTAAGAGTGACCCTTTTTTGGAAACTGCATTGATTGATATGTATTCGAATCGTAGTCGAATCATGGAGGCTTGGTTTGTGTTTCATCATTTGAAAGATAAGAGCAACGTGGTGGTTTGGAATGTGATGATTGGTGGGTTTTTAGAGAATGGATGGTGGGAATGGAGCATAAAGTTGTATTCTTTAATGAAAGGTGAGAATGTCAAGTTTGTATCAGAGTCGTTTAGTAGTACCTTGAGTGCCTGTGGGTATGGTGATGTTGTGGATTTTGGAAGGCAAGTTCATTGTGATTTAATCAAATTGGGATTTGAAAATAACCCTTTTGTTTATACTTCTCTTTTAAGCATGTATGGAAAATGCCAATTTGTTGAAGATGCAGAAAATGTTTTCCATCAGGTATTGGATAAAGGAATTGAATTATGGAATGCTATGATATCGACTTTTGTTTGTAATAAATATTCTTATGCTGCTTTTGAAGTGTACAACAAGATGAGATGTAATTTAATAACCCCTGATTCTTTTACGCTGTCTAATGTTTTATCATGTGGCAGTATGATTGGAATATACAATGTAGGGAGGTCAGTTCATGCAGAACTAGTGAAAAGACCTATAGACAGTAGTACTACTGTACAGAGTGCTTTATTGACCATGTACTGTAAGTCTGGCAGTGTTGATGATGCTAATTCTGTTCTTCGCACAATAAGGGAAATGGATGTGGTTGCTTGGGGATCCATGATATCAGGTTTTTGTCAAAATAGTAAGTTCAGAGAAGCTTTAGATTATTTTGGAAGAATGGATGCTGATGGAGTAAGACCAGATTCTGATATTATGTCAAGTGTCATTAGCGCTTGTACGGGATTGGAGAATGTAGATTCAGGGTGCATGATCCATGGATATGTGATCAAAATTGGTTTGGACCGAGATGTTTATGTTGGTTCTTCCCTTGTTGATATGTATTCAAAATGTGGTTTCCCGGATATGGCCGAAAATTTATTCTCTGATATGCCACACAAAAATCTTGTTACTTGGAATTTGATGATGTCATGCTATTGCCGAAATGGTCTGCCTGACCAGTCGATAAATCTTTTTTCTAAAATAGTTCAGCATGGTTTTTATCCAGACTCTGTATCCATTACCAGTGTTCTTGCTGCAGTTTCGTCCATAGCAGCTTTACTTAATGGAAAGATCATCCATGGATATCTTGTTAGACTAGAGATTAAATCTGATATTCAGTTGGAGAATGCATTGATGGATATGTATATTAAGTGCGGATTCTTAAAATATGCAGAGTATATATTTCAACACATGTCTCAGAAAGATGTAGTTACATGGAATTGCATGATTTCTGGTTATGGATCTCATGGGAATTGCCTTCAAGCTTTGTCATTATTTGATGAGATGAAGAATTGTGGAATAAAACCTGATGATGTTACTTTTCTTTCCCTGATTTCATCTTGCAATCATGCTGGTCTGGTTGATGAAGGCCACAATATATTTCAGTGCATGACAGTGGAGCATGCGATTGAACCTAAAATGGAGCACTATGTAAACATTATTGATCTCTTGGGCCGTGCCGGACGTTTGGAGGATGCTTATAATTTTATAAAAACCATGCCCATGGAACCTGATAGGAGTGTCTGGTTGAGTATGTTATGTGCCTCCCGTGCCCATTCTAATGTGGAGCTTGGGGAACTGGCAGCTCAGAACTTGCTGAAACTGGAACCAGACAGGGGCAGCAATTATGTTCAACTGTTACATTTGTATGGAGAATCTGAATTGTGGGACAAGGCTGCAAACATACGATCAACAATGAAAGAAAAGGGATTGAAGAAAAACCCTGGATGTAGTTGGATTGAACTGAGGAATAAGGTTGATGTTTTCTTCTCAAGGGATTCATCATCCCTGAAAACAATGGAGATGTATGAGATACTACATTGCCTTAGAAGGAACATGGAGAAGGAAGGGAGTGATTATGAAATTGAACTTGGAAGTGTATAGGCAAAAGGTTCATATTAGACATGAGAAAATTTTCTTTACATTTGTCTTATTTGCATCAATAGCAACAAACTTATCCTGAAGATCACTAGACAATAAAATAAATGTGGAGGGTCTGAATGTTTTTATGATCAAAACTGAGAGAAGGAAATGATTACTTCGTTCTCTCCACTTTTTATATCAACAATTTAAAGAAAATGATAGGGACCTTAAGAATTTGAGCCAACTTGAATCCATTCCATGGGACTAAAGATTTCAAACCTGGAGATTAAACTGAAGTATGAATTTGTTTTCATATTGATCCTACGATTCGTGTGTATTTATGTTGTGAGTAATTATATTATGTTTTACATAAAAATTGTGTTATAATTCGTATCTACATAAAAATATAAAATATATTATTTTATTTTATTAAATATTATATAATTATTGTATAAATTTTAAATCATGTTATTTTTATTTTTTTATATATTATATTTGTATTGTATCATCATATGTATTTTAAATAGTTAGGTTTATTTTCGGCTTTATCCAACTATAAAAGCATCAATATTGAAGTATGTAAACAATAGAATCATATGATAGGCAGCTAGGGGGCAAATTGTGTATATGCATGCTAGATGAACATTGAATGATTCTTGTGGAGCAGAGAAGGCCCTAGTAAATTTAAGTGAAGAAAATTGATTCATCCATCGATTAGTTACGTTTGAAACAATGTGGAAATTTCCTAGACCTATTTGATAATAATAAATTATATTGAGGCAAAAACAAAACCATCTAATTAAAATGGGCTTTCATGCAATTATCTAATTACCATTAAAAAAAAAAAAAGTCGCCTGCTTTGAACTCTGGTTTTGTCCTTGTCGACATGGAAATGATGTTTCATATTTCTCTGATCCAATTCTCCATTTTCAACTGAAAATACCCCAAAATGATAGAAATAATCAGTAGGCGGCGTTTAGATGCGTTCATTTCCATATTCGTTAGAGTGCATCCTCACGAGATCCCTGCTCTGCTCCACTCTTCTTCTTGTTTCTCTTTGTAAGTCATAATTACATAAAATTAGGCCATAATTCGATTCAATTTTAATTAAAAATCATATTCTTTAATCTGGTTTTTTTTTTTTTTTTTTTCAGATTTTGAGTGCTTATTTTGTTGTGCTGCCATTGAGGGATGAAGGGGCAATTTCATTGGGATTATCTAATTTGCCTGGATTGTTTATTGGGTCTTTAGTATTAACTTTGATAGCTGTTCCTGTTTCTACTCTCATCTTCTCTTTGTCTAATCTTTCCAAAGTCAAGGTACATTTCAATTCACTTCATTATTAATTTTGTTTATTGTTTTTTGTTCTTAGATTTTGGAATTTTAGTGAAAGGTTGAAAATGGGAAGCCTTTAGATGTAGAGAGTTTAGGGATGAAATGGAAAGTTTGGCTCTTTTTCTGTTGATAATGTGGAATTAAAAGTTAAAATTTTCACTTTCATAAATAACAAAATACATAATTTTACTATATACAAGTATGGTTGAATTGCTCTAAATCTTTTCCTTAGATTATGTAAAGAGTTATAGAGTTATGACCTGGTTATGGTCCCGGTAGTGTGGAGTTCTAGGGAGTATGGCAAAGTTTAACTCTTTTCTTATTGTAATTGGTAGTGTGGGTGTTCAGTTTGGGAATCATACAGCCGTGTAAAGAGTTAACGACCTGGTTATGTTCGGGGAATGGGGTCGTGGGAAGTATGAACTGTAAGTTAGTTATTTTTCTTCTGTTTTGTTGATAAAAATGGCAATTGAAGCTTTTCTTTATTTTCATCATTTCATTAGGTGTAAAGAGTGGGAGGTAACCCTCCCCCTACTCACAAAATGGACTCGAAAATGAGACCTTTTTACTTTCCCTTTAAGATAGAGAATACCAGCATTATCATCAAAAGCCATGTCTCATGTGTGTTAATGCACCAGTCTTCAGCTTTGAACCAAATAATGGTGGAAATGGTTTTGTGATCCACATTTATTACATGGTTGTTAATGTAATTTTATCATGTTTTATTGTTGTATCTCTTATTTAGTTGATTTTTGTCAAAACTAACTTTCCAAGAACATGCCAACAAATGATGCAACATTGCGCTTTATTAGCATGGTTTGTGGCTTGGACTTTCAGGTTGATCATAGATGTATCAATGTTCATCGAAATTTATCCATAGAATGTAAATAAGAAGTTTGAGACCATTAGTTTCAGCAGTCTGTGCACAAACAACTGTCATTTTTAATTTGTCATTTGAACCATTTAAAAAAACCGACAAGAAATCCTTGAGGTCCATGACCATTTCTTACCAGTAATATTCTTATTGTTTGGTTACATATCATCTTGTAATTAGTGCTTCTTGAAATTCCAGGCTTTGGTTTTGATACACAGGTTCTTTAGTGTATCACTTGTTGTGTTCTTCATTCTATGGCATACATCATCCACGGAGTCTTTACAATCCCTGTCAAAGGTAAACCAAAAAGCCCACAAGATGGTATTCCTTGTCATGAGTGATCCTTTTTGTTATACGGAAATTGGTTCTGCAGATCATTTTGTATTAACATGGGCAAACCATTTGTAGGATTCAGTTGCCTTTTCCACTGAACTAGAAGTCACTATTGGTCAAGCCAGCCTTGTTGATTCTATAGGTTGGGGAAACCATGATTGGTTTTATGTTTCAGTGAGAATTGGATTGTTCCTCTGGGTATGATAACACCTGATCTATCTGTGATTAGTTTTGCCTTCCTACTTATCTAGTATTTTAATTTTTAATAATGAGATTTTTCCTTGTCTAATTTGTTTTTGTTTGTTTGGAAGGTCGCCCTGCTTAACCTTATTACAATATCTTCAACTTGGGCTAGAGTAATTGATATCATGGATAGTGAGGTATTGATGTTTTCATCACTTGTCTTATGAAGATTATCATTTCCTTCTTGCCCTCAAATTTTGTTTTTGGTTCAGTCTGGCTCAAGATTGTTTGGTTTCGTTGGTGCTGGTGCAACGCTTGGCCAGCTCTTTGGGTCTTTGTTTGCCACAGGAATGGCTTGGCTGGGGTCATGTATGTATGCCTAGTTGATTATTTGCATGTGGAATCTCAATATTTAGTCTATTATTAGTTTTTCTCTCTCTTTTCTTTCTTTTTAACATGTTCTGTTTAAATATAGTTCTGCTCCTATTTGCTGCTGTTTTGATGGAATTAGCGGCACAGTCATCAAAAGGGATCAACAAGGATATAGCTTATATCTCTGAAGAGTTATCTCCTATCAGGTTAGCTAAATTCTTTATGTTTGTGTCTTTAGTTAACCTGTGAAAGATGCAATTAGTGTATCTATTTGGTTTTTTTTTTCTTTCTTTTTTTATTGGGATGGGAGTGGGGGGGGGGGGGGGGGTGGGAGTTCATTGGGATTTGGAATGCATTGTTATATGATTTGGATAGGAGTAAGAAAAACCTTGATTTTTGTGAACTGAACCATGATATTTATTTTCTTTGCTGAACAATTGTTGAAATTCTGCCTCTCTTGCTTCAGCATTTTGGAAGACATCCACATTTATTCACATCAATGTAATGAGAGATGGGTTACCACATTATACCTTAGCTTGATATGTCTACTAATACAATTTAATGGGGAGCAGGTGTGTGGTTCGTGGATGACATGTTAGATGTTAAAAGAAGAAGCACTATATCAATATAAAGTGACTAATTTCATTGATATAACCTTTTTGAATATTTTATCTGCTATAGGGTTTCTCCTTTACCTTTGCAAGTTTCTTGTGAATCTGCATACATGGTTTTTCAGGATTGAACCTCCTATCTTCTAACTTGATTGCATTCTCTTTTAGAAAAGCTGACTTGGATCAAAAAAAAGATGATGATGATGATGAGCCCGCTGCATCTGCTCTCAAAATTTCTTCTCCTAAAATAACTACCTCTCCGGTGAAGCCTCAGCTTTGGGCTATCTTAGATGGACTCCGGCTTATATTTTCATCAACCTATTTGTTGCATGTGTCATTATTCCTCTGGTTGAGTGCAGTTGTCTCCTCTTTCTTCTATTTTCAGGTAAAACTGCTCTCTTATCCCACACATATAGCTTGAATTTGCCTACTTTGTATGCTAAATACTGCTGCTAAGCTTTCTATGTATATCCTGGGGCTTTGTTTTTATTGATGATATATGTTTGGAGAAAGTTACAGTATTTAGGAGTTTGTAAAATCAAGCTAGACTTTTTATGTAAGCAAAAACTTTAAAATCCTGATTGAACTAGATTTTTATAGATCATTCATGGATCTAGGATTGACTTGAGGAAATAAAATGTAAAACTAAAATGTGATTTATGACCTTTCTAGAGATTGTATGTTTAATCGAATTGTTCGTAGGGACTCTAAGAAAAGTAAACTTTAAATAGTACAAGCATAGTTCCCTCCTATATTAATCTCTAAAATTGTAAGGTACTTGTATGCTATTTATCTTTGTTGACCATTTTTAACTGTTCTATGTTAATCTTAACTAGGTTTGGGCTTCAGATTGGAGAAAATTTTGTTGTGCTGGTTTAAAATTTTTAGGTAGCTTTTTCTTTTTGTACTTGCATCAAAGTATACAATAAAAAAGTCCATAGTGTTTAATTTGTTATGTCGGGGCTTTCTTGTTTAATGCAATGTGCTTGATACTACTATTGCTCATGGTATTTGATCTAACCACTTTCACCTCCTCCCTTACTCATTTCCAGAAAGTGAATGTAATTGCCATGACAGTTGCAAGTTCAGTTGGCAGAAGAAGATTGTTTGCCCAGATAAATAGCTTTATTGCTGTTTTTATCCTCACTGGACAACTTACCTTAACGGTATGATATGCTTAGGATGAGTTTCAGCAGTTTGTTTTTATCTAATATTTATTTGTAACAATGAAAATGATGAAATATTTTCTTGGTGCATATTTGTTTTTTCTGAGTCTTGAGGGTATCTATTGTAATTTAATATATACTATTTTACAACTATGGTCTTGTGGTCCAGGTCATTGCTGTTGTCATTTGTTTATGATCCTAACTTATGTTTTCACTTATTACAGGGTCGCATTCTTACTGTTGCTGGCATTACTATAGCTCTATGTTGCACTCCATTCGTTGCCTTCTCAAATCTGGTTGCCGTTGCTATATGGCCAACTTGGATAGTGGTTGCCATATCTGAGACCCTAAGAAAGGTTGGCACCATTGATTGTCTCGTTTCTTTTCCTCTATGTTCTCTTTTCGCCTTTTTATTTGATTATGTATAGTCTATTTAGCTACTGTTATCATTATGCTATATTTCAGATCTCACTCTGTAGGTTTATAATTGTCAAGGCAAACTTGGATATGTTAGGAAGAGGAAAATTAACAGTTTCTTTTTGCAGCAATAGTGTAAATTACCTATCACTCTATGACTTCTTATTTCTTTGCAGGTGGTCAATTATGTTGTAACAAGGCCTGGAAGAGAACTTCTATTTACCGTTGTTTCTGAGGATGAGAAATACAAAGCTAAAGTATGTAAATTTCATTGTTGTGCTCTTATGTTTTCCCATATTTTCTTTTGAAGTGATTTGGGAGCTTTAAATGATACTGGAAATTTGGGACATGCAGCATATGTCAAACTTGTGTTAGTATTTGACTTCCTTTTATTTTAGTAAACCCCTCAAGTTCCGATAAAGCACCTAATTTTTTCTTCCAGGCCTTGTGAAGGGATAGTGCCTATTCTCAAAATGTGGCTTGACAGGTGTCATTCCAGTATATGCGTCCAATACGATCAAGAATCTCTTCTATTGCATTCTATAAAAAAAAAAAAAAAAAAACACTCTTCTCTTGCATGACATGTGTGAAGTGAATTAGTTTGTGAAATGATAAAAGCACTTAATCATGGCCTCCCTGAAAACCTAATGCTGCAGATATGCATAGATGTAATTGTTCAGCGACTTGGGGATGCTACAGCAGCAGGAATGTACAAACTACTTTTCAGCATTCTCAATGGGAGGATATCAACAGTTTCTCTCTATGCACTTCCTGTATGTCTTGACAAATTTTTATCTACTTCTCTAGATTAATTGTTGATTCAAGAAGACTCCTAATTCCTTGAACCCTATTGTGTCCATTTTCCATGATATTATTTTTGTGCTTGGCTTTTCTTTGATAAACTATAAAAATGGAATGTTGAATTTTTATTTTGAAGTAGTAATTTCTAAATTTATACTATAAAATTGTTTGGGTGCACTCAAAATTAGGTAGTTAATAAATTTTGATTGGGTTTTCTCCAAAAAAATTAATATATTTGATTTTATTAATAAATAGAATTAAAATGATAGTGTATAAGAATCTTTTTAATCAATACATAAGGAGTAATGTAGTCAAACATGAAAAAAGTTTGAAACAATTTTTACGGAATGACGTAGGGTTTAGTTACTTAACATTTTCAACAGCATTTCTTGAAAACATTTCATTAAGTGACCCTGGAATGAAGAACAAAATGCAATGAAAATTTTAATTCATTGAAGTTAAAGTTTTCAATAAATTGAAATTTTTGCATTATTAAACAACACCTTAATGTTCTCTCTTCACTTAGAGTCTGCAACTACATTGTATTTATTTTTGTCCATCTATCGGTCCATCTGTATTTATGCATTTATTTTACCTTCTATGTTTGTGTGTCCTTAACCAAAAGATGATGAAGGTTTTCTATCTTTTTTTCCTTTCTCTCCAGGTTTGTTTACTTTGGATAGTTACAGCATTTTGTTTGGGACACCGTCAAACACAATTAGCAAAGCTCCAGATTGGGTCCTCATCTTGAAATTTTCTGAGAGATGATTCATTTTACAGCTCTTTGGGAATTGAAGATGCACAAATCAAGAATCCTTCACATTTATCCAAATGTTTTTGAGAAGTAACTTGTTCTGTGACCAGCTTTGATGATGGCATTAGCTGAAGAGCAATGCTATATGGGCGGACTATATAGTCTGACCTGTGTGGAGTTTCTTGTTATTCTTCGTTGTTGAGGTAGAAAGATTATTCGGTGTGGTGGTGTCAGCTGGTCCATAGTCAGGCTAACAAATTTCAAACTGCTGGCGTTCTTCAATTGCAGTAAGTTTGTGCACCATGGGGCTAATCTATGACTACATGTTATTTGCTTTTGCTGGGATGCAATGGCTTTCCTTCATTCACCAATAATCTTCTTTCCTAGTTTTAGCAAAATCCTATGGCTCAAAAAGTTAGATGAGATTCCAGCATATTAGTCACTTTTTCTTTTCTAAGAAAAAGAAAAATATTTGTAGAATTTGTAGTTGGTGTTGAAGTTGCCCAGGATTTGTCTTCGAGATGTTTACATATAATGTACAGTGTACGAGTTTCTTTCAACTCAAGTTACAAAGTATTAATTTCTATCAGTCGAGTTTTGCTGATGCCTCGAATTGCATATATGATATGTATGTACTATTATTATTCTGGTTAAGATCATTGGCAAATTTATAACATAGAAAGTTTGATCCATACAGTTTGAAATGAATTCCGTTCTTAGATGGAATTATAGCTGCTAGCAGGGACATGAGCACAGCTATATAAATTATACTTAGAGTATCCCCTTTCCAAGGCAATCTGTTTCTGTACATTTTGATCCTCATTGTTGCATACTCTGTCTGCAACCTTATCAGCATGCCTTATCAGAACATGTACGATAATTACAGGTAAAGTATACGTCAAATGAATCACCAACGTGGTTAATCAAGTCATCAGCATATATGTATATATATACATATATATATGTGAATGTATATATTATATATATATATATATATATATAAAACATAAATCATGCTTTTGAATATGGAAAAACATCCTGTGTTTTTATTTCACTTTCAATGTTTTATTATGGTTTATGAGCTGGAGGCTGAAGGCCTAGCAAGTTAGCAATGGAATTATGACAAATAGTTGCTATAATAATTATTCTCGTGTAAAATGATAGAGAAAATCAAATCATATCCGAGTAATTTGCAGTCAGGAAAATATTCCTCGGAGAGATCAGCTTCAACATGCCACAAGCAATGCTCAAAATTTTGGTTTTGGCTGCCTTGCAATTTCGAATTGGCTTTAAGGTAACAGTTGCAAACCAAGATAATCAGGTGAATTGGCTTTAAGGTAACAGTTGCAAACCAAGATAATCAGGTTCCCCGGAGGGAACGGACACGGTCTTGAATCAACTTCCTCTCCCAATCTGCTATTCCCTCAAAGGCATGTTCAGGAAGACTTTCAAAGGGCTCCTTCCATGGATCATTCTTAGCCAGATCATAGGTGGCTCCACGTATGGCCTTTTTATTGGGTCCACAAGATCTTTTTGAAGTCAGTGCATCATATGCCGTATTTAGCTGACATTAACAGATACTGAGCAATGAAACTCAGCTAAGACAGTTATGCTATAGAATTTGAGGTAATGGATGATGCAATATATAAGCATAAACGACTTACATTCGTGCCGCGGAACCAGAACATATAGGCTATAGCCACTGCAGGAGCTCTTCCTAAGCCAGCTGTGCAATGAACATACACCTTTCCTTTCCCCTCAGAGATGGCCCATTCCAATGAAGAAACAGCTTTGGGTAATTCATTTCTTAAGGAATCTGGGTCAAAGTCTCTTGCCTACCAATGCATAAGATAATGTGTTCAAGTCAGGCATCCGAAAACATCAAACTTCCTTGCAAGTGACTGTGCAGTGCATTTAACCTTTGCCGATATGCAAAGAAGAATCGTCATTTTCTTTATATAAATCCCACATCTGTTCAACCAATATCGAAAGATCAATTGTTTATTTTGAACAAAACAAGCCTGCCTTTTCCTAGAACTACTCCAAATTTCACTATGGAGTCTTCTTGATGTGATTCATTTATTCCTGAATGAACAAGTTATTAATAGCAAGTGGAGAAAATTTTCCTTACAGGCCTTCTCATATGACGAATTCCCAGTTGTCGACATCTTTTTATTATAGACTGCAAGTCAATTCCCCAATACTCGATGTCCTTGTCCTGCTGCAAGTTCAGAATATAGGCCACATTCTCTTCTTGTTTCAGATGATCTACATCTTCAGGTTTCTGGGGCTGCGAGCCCACAATCAAATTGTCTGTTATCAGCGTGTAGTTCATGCCTGAAAACAGGACATGAATAATCAAAATTCTTGAACAACAAGACTTAAGACACGTTCTTGAAGGATGAAATGAGGAAATGTAGAAATGGACTAATAGGAATACAAAATGTATGCTAAATGCAGAACCCGTTCACAAATTTTGTTCTCTCAATGATTCTATGTCCATACATAAAGGACAACTACAAATTAATTCTCTAAATGACAAATTAGAATCCTAGTTCCTACCTTGAGCAAAATGGCAAAGCTTGCTATCAAATGCTATCACTAGATAGATATAAATTTTTAGATTTATGTAGTAGAGATAGTAGAGATAGACCGATATTTTTGGTGAAATTTCTTATTTATAGGATTCTCTACACTCGGTTTGTCTTCTATCAAACTTGAAAGCCTCCATTACACATCAACGAGCTGAGAGACTCTTAGAGAGAGGATGAAAAGAGTGATGTGGCACAAACCTGTTCAGTTTCAGCATACTTTCTCAGCAATGTCTCGTCACCTAGTTGTAGCATAGGTTGTTCTTTTGGGGTCAAATTCATCATAGGTTGTTCAATTCAGGCAAATAAAACACCATAGATTGGGGATTCAAAGTTTGATTAACAAAGCAAAGCAAAACAGGAAAATTTCCAAGTCATTTTATTAAACTTGGGTGGAGAGGGTTTGATTATCCTATGTATGAGGGGAGAAAATAAAAGTTATGAACAGAAGATGGATCACACATCATCCCAGAAAGAAGAAAAGTTTTCTACTTCCATTAAATATTTTAATCAACACCCTTTATTTGTAATAAGCATAATTTACTTAAAAGTTACAAAGTCACATGATTCAACACAATCCAAGGTCAAAAAGGGCTTTATGAATCTAGATCCAAATTGCTAATTAAAATATTTCATCCCCCCTTTCTACCATAAAGTAGCAGCAATTTTTAATTCTTAAAACAAAGGCAAGTATTAGAGCAACAGATTACAGATCCAAAAAGAAAAAAAAAACCAACATAATTCATTTTAAAACAAGAAAGATTATCTAAGTAACATAGCCTACCAAAATGACTACCATTAATTAAACCAGAAAACTATTGAATGCCAATGGATATGAGAGAAATGGGATATAGAAAAGATAACCAAGATCATGATGATACTCATATGGATTCCTCATCATTCTCTTCATGGCTGTGTTATACTCTTCCATCCTGTTCTTGGACCTGGCAGACAGTTTACTAATTGTGGGGTTTTCACCAATTCCACGCTCAGTCTCAGATAACTTACAGAAAATTCTACTACTACCCATTTCACAGGGCTTCTTGGGAAGCATGAAATTGAATCTAGATTTCTTCTTTGAAGACAAAAGCTCAGTTTCAGGTGGGCTTTGGAACACTGAAGAGAAGCAACTGGTGCCGCTTATGGTACTCATTTTTTGCACCTTGCACTTGTGTTCCTGTTCCTGTTCCTGTTGGTTAGATTTTGGTTGTCAGATTTTATTGTTTAGACTATATTGCCCTGGAATGTAATCTGTGTATAACGCACTTCACCGTCCAATTATGGGCCCAGGAAAAACTAGACGCCAAGGTTTTCTTGGTCGAATCTAGAACTTCATGCGAGTGTAACAAATTGTACACTAGATGCCAATTAAGGTCACTGTTGGTGTCACCATGTTATATTTTTTGTGGTGTCAATAATTGTTCTCCCTCGTAGGAGAATGGTAACAAGAAAAGAATTGCAATAGTAAGAATAAAGTCTAATTGTTTAAATTAGATTTGATAATTTGTAAATTTATATTACGTAAAAAATTAATAATTTATATATTTATATAATATTTTATATAAAAATTATATATTATAATTCGTATAAACATAAAAAAATATAAAATATATATTTTTTATTTTTATTAAATATATATAATTTTTATTAAAATTTTAAATTATCATATTTATATATTTTTTTATGATTTTTATTAAAATTTTAAATCGTATCATATGTATATTTTTTGTATTATTTTCATATTATTTTACCTAATTGTATTTTAAATTATTAAATCAAATCAAACATGATTAAAGATCATTTAAATAGGAGTTCCATTAGGAACGATATTGAAATCATTTTTTAGTATTGGAATGAAACGAATTGTAAGACAGTACAAGTTAAACAGATTATACAAAATTCAAACCCATATAACTTTGTGATCTCTTTTCACATAATAAAAGGTGATTTGATTTTTGTCACTTCTGTATATGAGAGAAAGAGAGAGACTTCATATAGTATGCACTTCAAGAAGCAAGCAATCAAGGGCAATGATCTGAAAAAGTTCTGTAGAGTTCCATATACAAACTTCTAAATTTAGCTCCCCAGAAGGACCAATGAATCAAAATGGATATTAGAAGAAAATCAATGGAAGGAAAAACTCTACTCGCCCTGGAAAATTCTCAGTCAATGATTTTACTCTAAGAGAGCTGATTCCTTTTCCTGGTACAAGATCGTGCATAAAATTTTTCCTTTGATGAGCTTGGAGCAACACAAGTTATCATGACCAAATCCCCAATGTTTTCAACATCCTCTTCGGCTTGCAGACCAAGAAATTGTTCCTTCATCCTCAAGGAGATAGAAATTGTTTCATTGCAGCCCTAGTCTTTGGAAAATCTGCCACACTTACCTGCAGAGAAACATGTCAACAGGTATTCAGGAATAACATCACATGATACAAAAAAAAGTTTCAAATACGTCAAACAGTCATAGTTTTATGAAACTGGATAGCTCAGAACTTCCATTTGATAGAAGGTTTCTGATGATTAAAAGCAAAGCTTACTATCTTATTTCCATTCGACTCATGATCAGATTTAGTTTAAAGTATCGCATAATAAAGCTCAAAGAAGGACTACAACTTACAAACCCACGTAAAGCCCATTAAAAGGCTGAAGTCCAAGTAAAGCTCATAACACATGTAGTTGGACCAACATACTTGGATCCAAAAGGCTGTGTGCATTTTCAGATTTGGATTGCTACATTCTTTGCACATCTAACCTTTTTTTTTTTTTTTCATCATTTTAATTGGCCAAGTCTTTGCATTATGATGTTTTGGGTAATACAAATTTCCAAGATAGCAGAATGCTTGAAACCATGATCCAGTAAATTTGTTGAGCAAATAAAGATATGATGGTTTGCTCCTTGCTTTTGAATACAACATGGTCACGTTAAAAGCAGGCATATTAGTGCCATATCAAGTAAACATGATTGGTGTGTAATTTTTTATTGTGTACATATAGAAATATGTGCTAAATCCTTTTTTGAGTTTATTTAAATTTTAAATTTATTAAATATTATATTTTAAAAATAATTATCAAAATTAATTAAATTAAATTTTGAATTATTTGTGAACTAATTTATTATAACAACACAAAATTCAAAATTCAAAATTTGACAAATCTTCTTAAAAAAATAGATTATTAATGTCTCAAATCGATTTTCTAAAAAGAAAGAAAATTTATACATTAAAATCCAGATTAAGGTAAAGAATCAAGATTATCATCAAATTAAGAGTTATTCTTTTTATCTGTATCCATTTCAAGATTGGGAAATCTTGTTACGTGTAGAAGGCCTCCATTCCAAGCTTATCTTTGCCTAATGCTTGATTTGTATTCATGGTGCGAATGTTACGAATTTAACGGAGAGTTCTGAATCTCACATCGAACATAATAGGAGGGTCACTGGAATATAAAAAGGTTCACACCGTCTCCGTCTTGTGAGACGCTTTTTGTAAGATAAAACCGTGAGACCAGGGGGCCAGAGCGGACAATACCTCACAAGGGTGTGAATCGTAGCAGGAAGGCTGATCTGGGACGTCGAAAGGGTGAATGCCCGGGTCCCGGAGCCGCGCGGATTCGGAGCTGAAGTCTTGACCCGTGACAAGTGGTATCAGAGCCAACCGTAAACCGTTCGATCCACGCCAAGCACCTCGAGGGAGGTAGGCAGGGTGGCCAGCCTCCGTGACGAGAGCGTCACGATGTTGGATGCGGGAGAATGTCACGGATCTAAGGGGGAATCTTGAATCCCACATTGAACATAATAGGAGGGTCATTGGGGTATAAAAGGGTTCACACCATTTTCGTCTTGTGAGGCACCTTTTGTAGGACAAAATCGTGAGGTCAGGGGATCAGAGCGGACAATACCTCATAAGGGTGTGAACCGTAACAGGAAAGTTGATCTGGGATGTCGGAAGGGTGAATGCCCGAATCTCGAAATCGCACGAGTTTGGAGCTTAAGTCTCGATCCGTGACACGAGAACTCTGATCGTGTCGAAATTTATGTTTTATGATTGAATTTTTAAAATGTTCTCATCACGCATCCAAATTAGGATGAAGTAGTGTGATTAATTTTGGATAATGCTAACTTCGAGGGTTGCTAAATAGGATATCTGACACCTGTTGTAACTAGAAAACCAAGATTATATCTTACCTTATTTTTCACATGTATATGAGAGACATAAGCTTAAACGATCATGCTCATAAAGGTAGCCTTTTACATGACAATAACAGTGTTGTGTTTTGATGTCAGATCAACAAATCAGAGTCAAGAATATGTTCTGTCTCCAAACCTCTCTAGTCTCTCCCCTTTATCAACTTTTTTCTCACAATGAAGAATGGTAATCAGACAACAAACAGAATATTAATCCATCAATGCTTGTTTTTTGAAGCTAAATGGAGAATTTTTAAAGCCTATAACAAGCCAACCTTTGTTTTCATTCCCCTGGTGGGGGAATCATCCTGTCAACGTACATCAGTACGTGTATGAAGTTGTAATTCGTACATGACAATAGGGATCTTGTTCCTTTGTCAAAGTGCAAATTCTTTGCATTTTTAGTTGAAATTACATAAATTACAAGTGACTTTTAATAGAAATTGAATTTAATTATTAGAATTAAGAATTTAATATTCTCGATAAATATCTTTTAATTTATGTTAAAAAACAAAAATTAATAAATAAATTAAACCAACCAAACTTCTATACGATGAGACTTGAATCAATCCAAAACTTAAAAGTTGAATAACTTCTTCTTAAGTGGCAAAGTGCAAATTCTTTGTATTATAAAAGTTAATGACATTCCTCTGATTTGGCTAGGAACCCCACTAATCCAGCACAAAGGACAGGTGTGTGGTGGTAGCAATTCTTTCATTTCCCACTTCAAATTGCCTGCCTTCCCTTTGAATTTTGGTCTAACGAACACAATCAAGGGCACAAGAACCAGATTTTGATGGCACCTTGCGACATTAATTCTTGAGCTTTAATTTGTTCTGAGAATCTTTTGTGATTGGCCAAAAGTCGGTTTGTTTAAACAGTGTCTCAGCACTAGCAAAGCTACTGCCATCCTTAACAAGAACAGATGCTAATCCTAGGCTTGATTGAAGTGTCATCAATCTAATTTAATTTGGATTAAAGCTGATAATGACAAAAAATATATATTTATATACCGTGAATCTTATATAATGGCCGTTTAATTTATAGATTAAATGTTTCAATTGTTTAATATACGTGCAAAAAGAATCCTATAAAAAAGAAGCAACTAAAAGGACCCATTGAGAAAAAGACTAATCCTAATAAATCAGATCAATCAGATAAGATAGCACTCAAGTTTGGAAAATGAAGAAATTTCAAATTAATTTGCATATTATAAGGGGACTTAAAATCTAAAATCTTGGTTAAGTGAGACAGTGTTTCAGTGATAAGGAAGAGGTTTTATTTTGACCCCTCTTTTGTAAAATTTATGCATTAATATGATAAATTTGTTAATTTTTTAAATTTTAGAACTCATTGTTAATTTGATTATCATTCATTTTTTATTTGATTAAACATTATTATACATAATAATTATTTACTGCCTTAAATAAAAGAAAATTTCCCAATCAATCATATAAATATATTAACACCAAATCATCAATTATGGTGTATCAATTAGTATTTTCTTTCTAAATTAAGAATAGAAAACAATTAAAGAATGCTAAACTATTATAATCTTTTTATATAAGAAAGATAATCTTTATGTAAAATTAAGTGTCTAATGAATTTTTCTTATTTATTTTTTTTTTTTTTTACTTTTTTAACCCTTTGAAATGTTGAGAAATTATATCTCATATGCTATTTTAACTTTACATTAATCATGTATATATTGAGTGGCATCCAAAGTAAAATTTCTGACTCTACTCTAATCGGTAGCCACAAAAGCAAATAAATAAATAATTTCATTAAAAAAAGATTAAAATTTTGATCAGATTTCAAATTCAAGTATCAAGATATTAAAGGTGTTGATAGATCAAGTTAGGTTAGGTTTAGGCCAGGCTTATATTTGGTGTTAATAATTTATATACTTATCTAGGTTCGGCTTAGTTTGAAATTTTGAGTTTCAAAATTTTTTGAAACCTAACTCAAATAAAAAAAAATTTCAAATTCACCCATTAAACTTGATTTATATAATAAAAAATTTTAAAAAAAGTGTGATTAACTTAAGTTTAATGAGTTTATATTTAATTTATATATATAAATAAATAATTATATAAATTAATTTTTATATAATTCACATATATGTAAAAAAATAAAAAATTATATATATGAATTTAGGCCAAACTTGAACTTAAATCTTTTGTTCAAGATTTGACTTGAAATTTAAATGAACTTAAAAATTATGTCTAATCCCATTTAATATGTGTTTTAATTTTTGTCAAAATCTTCTTAAATGTGAGGTGAACTTTTGAATTTAGACGGATAATCCAACTCTTAAATAAGTCTACAACATACAAATTTGATCAAAGTTTATGATAAATTTATTCCAAATATATGCTGGTTGTTAATTTTCTACAATGTAATAAATGTAAGGTTATCATTGAAAAAAAAAAGGTTAAAACCAATGTTAGTGAGGTTAGGAAAAGTCTCAATCAATTGGGCGTTTTAGTTACCCTAAAAAGGGTAGTTTCAAATTTCAATGGTAGGTGGACCAATTAAAGCATGGCCAATAAACGAAGGTGGAAGCCAAATAATGTTAAACATCTTCAGCATCCTCCCGATCAGTCCTCACCCATTTCTTCCTTTTTGAGAGCATTATTTAGAGAAAGAAAACGACTAGCACTGATAAAGACCATAAACAAAAAAAAAAAAAATGGGGTCTCCATTTAATTCAATTTTCTCAACAATAAATTAATTACTTTGATAGATAGATGTTTGATCCCTCAAGGATGCTTTGGTTTCACAATCAATAGGACTTGGTCTCAATTGGAGACGCTTGTCCTAAAGGATAGAGTGTTGTCTTAAGAACCCAATTTAATTTGTATATATTTTTAATAAATTTAATTTATATATTTAAATTCGAACCATGTAATATATTTTTGTGCGCAAGAAAAATATTGTTCTTTGTTAGATCAAACTTTATTTGTGACAAGGATGGAGTTGTTTTCAATATTGAAGACAATTTTATTAGAAACATGTTAATTATGAGTTTCACATATTAGGATATATACTTGTAGATTCGGTGAATTGTATATTTATATTGTATAAAATATTAATAATTTATATATTTATATCGTATTTTACATGAAAATATTTGTGTCTTATTATTTGTATTACTACAAAAATTATGAAATTTTGTTTTTAATTTTTGTTAAACTCATATATAATTTTTGTTAAAATTTTAAACCATGTGATTTCCTTATCTATTTTCGTATTATTTTCATTTCATAATACTATGTCATGTTTTTAATTTCTAGATCTATACACTAAGATTATAATTAAATAATTATGAATATAAAATAGTACTACTAATTTCATAAAAAAACTAATACATAAAATGATAAAATCAACTGTGAATATCCTGTAATCAGTCCATAATCAAAGGCAATTAGGTTTTGAAAATTCTTTTTTAATTAGAAGACCCCATGAAATTTATTTTAAATAATCAAT